>JAOXYF010000017.1:6896718-6982558 GCA_028565775.1 Sternarchorhynchus goeldii
CCTAGCCCTAGCCCTAACCTTCACCTTAACCCTAACTCTAACCCTAGCCCTAGCCCTAACCTTCACCTTAACCCTAACTCTAACCCTAGCCCTAGCCCTAACCTTCACCTTAACCCTAAGCCTAACCCAAATAAAAAATAGACATACTATATATTTCCTGGCAAATCTAAATCTAAAAGAAGGTTATAAACAAGTCTGGAGCTACTTCCTGCTCCGAAGCTCCTGTTTGGAAGTTGCCATGAGAGATCCATCAAGTTGGTTTTTTTGGTTTTTTTATTCAAATTTTGTTTGCTGGAGATGGAGAATATCCTAAACCGTGGCACTGAGCAAACACACGAAGACGTGCACACACACACAGACCCCCACACTGAATACAACCCGTGGTGCTCCTCCCAGCAGCTACAGGGGATTATGTTTGCTCATACACAGTAGTCCCATTTGTGCCTGAGCCACACAGGCTGGAGAGGCTGGCACAGGTGGCACCTAAACCACTGGGCCTAACTGCAGCTGGGTGGTACCAAATGCCAGGTGGTCAAAAAATAGTGGAAAACCCACACAGCTCACACAGCTCGACTTACACTATAGTCCCAAATCACCCTCAGCGGAGTGTAAAAAGCAGTTGTAGTTAAATAATTCATGTAAAAAATGTTTTAGGTTTATTTTTATCATTTACTGACTCTTACACTAACGCCAGTGTTTTCAACATTAATTGTCATTAAAAGTATTGCTGCATGACTGATTGTGGCAATGAAGTGTAACAGGAACTAGACATACTGTAGAAAAAAGTCAAATTATCAGGCAATAGGGGATGAAAGGGGTGGAGACTGGAGAGAGAGAGCAACAGAGAGAGAGAGAGAGTGCAACTGAAAGAATAAGGGACAGAAAGATCAACAGAGAGAGACAAAGAGAGAGAGATACAGCAATAGAGGGAAAGCCAGTGACAGAGAGAGCAAGACAGGAAATGGGATATCACTCCTCCCCAGCGCTTGTGCATTCTGTCTTTCTCTGATCCTTCTATAACCTCCTCATTAGAAGTGAACATGCTTGAGCAACTGCAGGCCTGCTAACCCTTGCACACGCGACACCACACATGCATCACCACCACACATGCATTACCATACGTGCACCACCACACACGCTCCACCACACCACCACACACACTCTACCACACCCACACCACCACACACACTCTACCGCACCCACACCACCACACACACTCTACCGCACCCACACCACCACACACGCTCCACCACATCTGTATCACTACACAAACCAGTAGTGCACTTTTGCAGTCCTCATGCTCTGATTGGTTTTAACAGATTACTGAAACTGAAAGTGGTGGGTTGTGAGATAGGATCACAGCAAGGGATGGAGGGTGATAAAATAAGCTAGAAAAGCAGAAAGGTACTGAGGGAAGTTACGTTGGTGTCTGACGTCGATTTCACATCCTCATCACTATGACATGTGAATCTGTCAAGCTAGCTGTCACAAATGACAACATAAACCCTAAACAAGCACTATTACTAACTATAACCATAAACTTCAAAATGGTTGATAATTGCCTGAAATATGAGCTGTATGGTTAGTCTGCCAGGCCTGTAATGAAGCCTCAGATCCAGGTTGTTTCAGGGGCTTTTTCATTTTTAACTTCTACACACAGAATGTGAACCACATAGTCAATAGAGTTCAGACCAGGTGACTGGCTGGGCCAGCAAAAACATTCTATTTTTTTCTTCCTGGAAAACTCCATTTTATTTCAGTATGTTTCAGGTAATGGCCGAGTTGCAGGATGAAATGCTACCCAGTGGGCTCTAAGGCATGTTTGGTGGATTTGAACAGTTGAGATGTTTGATTACACTCTCAGTCCTCAGTCCTACTGCTGCTGTTGACAGTCACCCCATCAGTAAAGAAACGTGAGCCAGTTCTATGCACACGCCAAAGAATTTTACAAACCCTGCATGGTACGTTTAGAGGTATTTTAAATGCCTTCCTTTAGCTCTCAGGATTAATTGACATACTTGGCCAAGGAACAAATGGCCAATTACTTACGGTCCCTTGAAACAGGACTATGCATAAAGGAGGCTGTGTTTCTTCTTCCCCCAATATAGATGTAAACACCCTGTAATTAAAGTTCACGCTCTCCACTTTTAGCCTTACTGTGTGGTGCGATATCGAGCCAGAACAATAAGAACAGTCCATACAGAAGTACTTAAGGACTGCACTGTATGGGGTATTTCTTTACTATGTTCGATAAAATCACCGGACAGAAAACATGTAGGTTTTATGGTTCTGGTCCATTGTAAACAGGTGGTCACAATGGCGCAGCGTCTCTGTCGGTCAATGTCTGCAGTTGTTGGCTGAACGCTGTAGCGAAACGATGGTTTTCCCTTTACTAGATTTGCGACAGAGGTCTCGTGGTTATAAAACAGCTTTAGTAAGTTCGGGAAAGCAAAGAAGAAGTACGTTACTTTTCTCTTATTCCACCGACACACTGCAACACACACATACACGCACACAAATAAACTAATTAGTTCCATTAATAGCCCAGAAAGAACGAGAGCGACTATTTCCCCACACCTTGTGGGGGTATTTCATACGATCCTTGTAACTTCAGACAGGTTGTAGACTAAGTCTAAAGAGTAATGCAATTAATCTACGATTCATGAGACAGCCCCCAATCACCCACGGGCTATTGCCTATTTATCTGCAGCCTTGTAAACATCACAGTATTTTTTCATGAATGAATGAAATCAGGGCATCTGTAGCTTTCGTAATCTTTGTGATGACCATATCTACAACATACAAATACAAATTTGGTCTGCATACTTTACTAATCATATAATAAAGGATCTCTGCCCCTAAAGTACTTGAAACAATAACCCTCTCCTCTTGTTCCATTGAAGGGCTACACGGTGATTAACTCGACCTGCTCCTTCGGTCACGACACGTTAGTTCGTAGTCTAAGTGAGTGACTAAGTGACTATGTTTAATCTGGAAATTATACATGCTCTTGGTTCAGTTGACCTACCGGGTAAAACGGGTCAAGAACTGAATGACCTCCTCTTAGACCGTCTTCGGGGTCGATGGGTATTTCACCCGTCTTCTTCACAAGATATAATAACGAAAAGTAGAATACCTATTGAAATTAAATTTGTCAACGACGAGGATTCTAGATGTCCTGAACTGGTCAGTTCTGAAGGAATGCCCCCTCTCACGTATCCCGACTCGAAATTGAGCAGGTGCAAACGACCGCCTCCTCTTCAGAATCGATGCCACTCGGGTGACTCGATTCAATTCACAGTCTACTCTAAAACTGAATATTTAGGTCCGTGTCTTTCAGATGCCGCCGGCGGTGAAGCGAATCTCTCCTCGTAAACTGTTTCGAATGGTTAATCGATAGTTGCTCAGTGAACGCTTCAGTCCTTAGCCGATACGAATTTACTAAAACGATGCTACTTATATGAACGCAAATTCCTTAACATACCAGTTATACAAGTAGCCTAATGTGTAAAGCGTGAAGATAAAAGATAGCCGATGCTGACACTGTGAGAGAGCAAGGCATCAGCCACAGCTGTTAGTTGCTGTATGAGTGAGTGAGTGAACGCACAGTCCAGCGCTGAGCTCGATCCGTATTAGTTTGCCCGGTGTTGAGGGTGGGGTGGATGTAGGTATAGTGCGAGAGAAAGAACCGGGACTGAAGTAGCAAGGCGATAAAGAACAAGTTATTCGGCTATAGCAGTTGAACTAATTTCCTGACACGTCGAGCTGCGAGCAGCTTACAGTCTAGTTTGACTTGTAGTTAGCCTGCCCGGTGGAGCTCGAAACCATCCTGCTGGGAAACATATGCTGACAAGTGGCATAAACTAACAACCTGCAGCTTTGGATGACGGCGGGAAACGTGGGTCTGTAATACGTCAGTTCAACATACTGTCGAAGCTATTAGCCTAAATCAGTCGTTCATCTTCATAATCAAGTTATATGCAGTTCGCTATCTTTTAAGTGTTGGTCTGGACAATACAAACTTGCACAATGAAAGCAATCAGTTGGCAGATGTGGACGAATTTAAAAGTAGGTTGTCGTGACGACAGTTGTTTAAAACACTTCTATTTCAGGCAAGATCTTAACAACTGGAGAGTGGTATTCATTTATCAACATGAGCTGTACATTTTTATGCTATAGCTACAGTTATTTATATCCATGATCATATTGCTGTCTTATTGATAGATAAGCTTAATACATTATCAATGTATGTGTCCACACGTACTCATGCAACCCTTCACTCACTCACACACACACACACACACACACACACACACACACACGCAGGAAGAGCTGATCTCAAAAACAGGATTAAAGCTCTCCTCAGTGCAAGAGTATTGAAGAAGATGTGGATTAATTGTGAAGTGTGATCCCAGTCGTTGGGATCGATGACTTTGCCAACACTATTACAGTCACATTAATGAAGGCACCCTGAGAGTTGATTGTGTCCCACTTATGGATACTGGGGATTTGCCTAAGATCAATGGACTGTATATTACTAATACTCTCACATAGACACCCTTCCTAAAAACACTATTTATTTTACTTTACATTTCCAGTTATTCACAGTTGGTTCATTTCTGGTATGTGAGACGACGCTTGTGCAAATAAAAACACAGATTTCTTGAATGTCTAGAAAAAGACGACAGGTGGGAAAATGGTGAGATATTCCGATGTCAAACAGTAGCAAATCAGAGCACCAAGGCCCAGATGAAAAGATGAACGAGAAAAAACAGCAACAACCGTCGCTGGCGTAACACGGGCAAAATGGTGGGACCAAAAAGGGCAAAAGGCATAGAAACATACAAGGCTTTGATAACAGGGACTCAAGAGACTTTGCACAGAAGTATTTGTGAGCTGGATTTGAAGAATGTCTTGGGTTATGTCCTGTAGGTGCTGTGTGTGTGATGAGAGGGCGGTCTGATGGTTATTAGACCGTGGAGTCTGATGGGTGGAGAGGAGTGAAGGGTGTAGCAGAGGGCATGGCAGTTTTCAATAAACTGTAAAGTATCAGTTCCATCTCATCATCTTAATGCTGTAAAACACCAAACACAGCACACATTACTGTCCACACCACATCTGCTGGTACAAAGGTCACATGATCCTGAATTCGACTTCCAATCTGCACCAAGTTAATCTTGTTTGATCTAAAAATGTGTAAGTAAGTGTTCCCAGTGCTATTTCTCCATTCTGGATTCAGTGTGCTGTCGGTAAGACACCAGCTCTGTGACTTCACAGACTTGCAGGATAACTTCTGGTCGAATTGGGTGGCTAAAGCTGCGATTAAATATAAACTGTATCCATAATGTGTAAAAGTGTAGTAGTCTGTGAGTCACTTGGCTCTCCCATTCAGCCGTGCTGGGCTGTGACTCCTCCATATGTTCCATCACACGTGGGACACGTGAGGCTAGAAAACACCATTAGAACATTAAAGGCCATCCTGAGGGAGGGGGAGAGGAAAGACGGAAGAACTTAATGACATAGTGTGTGTGTGTGTGTGTGTAAGAGAGAGAGAGAGAGAGAGAGACATAGAGGACAGATTTGAATGCCCCTGTAATCTTTATAAGAGCATGGTTGAACTGTCTGGGAGGAACAATTTGAAATTTGAAAGTTTAAGCATTAATTTGAGGCTTAACAGCTAACCGAATGAAAAAGTGCTTTTGATTAAAATAATAAATATGTTCTTCAACCCCTTGCTCCCCAAGGACACGCCGGTGGGTCCAGTCTTGTAACTAGCTTTCATATAGGTGTCAGTGCAGTTACTTAATAATTCAGGGTAGTTACCAGATGATATACCTTACATTTAACAACTTAAATAATAAGATGAGTTTAAGAGGTTAAAGTCTTATTATAAAAAGATCTCAGTTTCAACTGCTTTCCAATTATTTCTAGGCTACAAATGTTCTTGATATGCTTTGATCAAAATAATGCATATCTAATTCTACAGTCACAGACCTCTTGACACACTAGGAAGACCTGTTTAACATCTGCTCAACCCTGAGAGGTTCAGCCGCTTTCCATGAGCCAGCCCCATAACAGGTCAGACTTCATCGCTACAGTAGGCATGGATCCAGCAGTAGGTGGGTCGTCTGCCACTGTATCCAGAAATATCCTCGCTAAAGGCTACCCTCCAGAAGGGCGAGGCAGGCGGCGAATGTGTATAAATGTCTGATAATTGCACGTGTCTAAAAGCAGTGAACGTCACAAGGTTTGAACTCAACCACAGACTGTAGACGCATCAGAAGGAAGCAAGTTAACCCTGCTGCCCTAGCTACATTAACTAACCACAGTAACTGAAGCCTTCAATTAAGACGAGGGAAATAGCCTACATTCACTAGGGGTTTTGTCGAGGAACATGGAGCGTGTACCGAAGGACATGAAGAACATGTGGTTTGCCTGTACTTTAAGGTCTACAGAGAGGAGAGAAAAAAGTACACTCACTTGCCTGTTTGCTAGGGAACAGACTAATGTGGGAGAGCAGATTTTTGTTGATTTCTTCACAAGATAGATGCGTACATTTGTACATCCAATATTACTTTTTCATATGTAGATACTAGTAGGCTTTTAACCTATATAATCTCTAAATGCAGCCGTAGATTGACTGAAAAGAAAGAGATGCAGTGTAAGTGTAAAGTACAGTTTAAAGAAAGATACAAGGCTAAAACAATAGAAGTAACGGTTTTTAAGCGACGCCTATGCAGAAAAAGTTTTCAGAAATCACACTAGAGTTCTAAGTTATTAGAACGTAGTAGCTAACGTGTGTATTTACTGGAGGCTGCTTATGTGAGACGCGCAGGTGAACAGTGAAGTTAATGCAAACTGTTAGAAGCTGCATGAAAGTAGGAGTTCAATTTTACGAACTGACGTAGACCTGCCGATAACCTTTCCTATTACAAGAAGATTGGATATAAATCCAAGCTTTGTTGAAGGAAAACATCTCATCAAAAGCGCAGATGACTAGGCACAGGCACCCAACGGTGTTCAGACTCTTTTTCACTTGAGAAAAATGATATACACAAATATATATATATATATATTTTTTTTAAAATTCCTTGGCTGTTGTACGTTCGTAGTGCGCCCTCTGGCGTACGCTGAGAGAAGAACAGGTTAATCAAAGTGGAGCTCGCGGTCGACGTTCTAGAGAGTTCCAAGTGCATTGTGGGAACGTCACCCGGCACCGGTCTTCCTCTAGACTTGCAAAGATGATGGTAAGTACCTTATCATGTGTATTGTACATGGACATCCAACTCCATCTGTCATCAGAATGCCCCCGAAAGCATATTTACATAACTCTTCTCAGAAAAGACATTGATTGTTATTTTTATGCAATTATATTTTCCACATTCAAGCGTATATTTATTTATGTAGCTGCTATTGTTAAAATATTGCTAGCTAGCTAGCTGTCTGGATTGTAGACGGTGCTGCTTTTGAGTGTATGCTTTGGATATATTGTAAGTCTGGTGATTCGCATTTTGTATTTTTCTCGCTAGTGATATAGGGTGTCTTATGTCCTCCGTGTCGCTAACGTACGTCTTTAAAATTATGTGTAGCTTGATGCCAAGACAGTTGAAAACCCCACCTATTCATTATGTGGCTAGCAAGCTAAGCTAATCTAGCTAAGAAAATGAATATAGAGGGTAGCGAAATTATCGGGATGAAGGCTAGCATGTTAGGTAGCGAGCTAACCTAAGCTCACCACTGGCTTAGCTAGTTTTATTTAAACATTTTTGGCAATTGGTTACTCGTATATTGGTAGTAGAAATTCACTATTGACCGAGCTGACCAGTGGTACTTTGCAATTTACTTTCCACCATGTAAATTGTAAATTCACGCTTCAATGTAATCAAACATTAGGTAACCATAGCTAGCTAACAGGGTCTTTGTATTCGTTTACATTGGTTAACTACCTCTGCGACCATGCAACTAGCTTTTTATCACCTTTTAACTATTTCTAAGTAGACATATATTACACCATGTTGTCACTTGATAGCTGGTACTGTTGATTTTATTCATATATTCATAAAATATTCCTCTTTTTTATCAGTGGTGAATTAAGTTGTTTATTGATGTATGCTAATCTATTGTGCTGTACCCGCCAGCCCACACCGGTAATACTGCTGAAGGAGGGTACGGATACCTCGCAGGGCATCCCTCAGCTCATCAGCAACATAAATGCCTGTCAGGTCATTTCTGAGGCGGTGCGGACCACTCTGGGCCCCCGCGGCATGGACAAGCTCATCGTGGACAACAGAGGTGAGCATAATACAACGCTAAGGAAGCATCTGAAAACAGGCGTTAAGAGCGGTGTTTAAGTTGTATGCATGTGTCCTTGCTTGCAGGCAAAGCCACCATCTCTAATGATGGCGCCACCATCCTGAAGCTGCTCGACGTGGTTCACCCTGCAGCCAAAACACTGGTGGACATCGCCAGGTCCCAGGATGCCGAGGTGAGAGGCTTTCCCTCTTTAAATCAAGGATTTACAATTTGACCTCTGGCCAAGAGACCATACTCATTCAAGCATGTTCTTCCTTTAGTCTGTTTAGTCAGTATTTTTTTCAGGTCACGATGTTTATTGACAGGCCTTAGTAATAATTACATACCGAGTAAGAGTGGGGATATTAAGACGCCTCATTCAGTTACTGTTCAAGGTACCACAATATTGTTACGCTATTAATGTCCAGACAGCAAGTCATTTTTTGTAAGTAACCATGTTGTACCCTTTTGGTTTGTTTTACATGTTTTGTATTGGTTAATTGGTACACACCATGTCACAGGTGCAAATCACTTTTATAGCACAGTCTGGAAAAAATGATGGGTTTATAATTAAACTTAAGTTAATGGGATTTGTGTATCGATGAATAAGACAATTACTAAGCCTTTTAGAATTTATTTATGCATGCACAGTACTGAAGTTGCACTAAAATTACTATTACATGTCACTTGTTTTACGCTTTACAAATTATTTGTCCAGAATCGTGATGAGTGTTAGTGTTTGGATCTTTATAGTTATTTATGCTTTTACTTCAGTATGAAAGCTGCAGTGTGAATCTGAGATGGTTGAGCTGATGGCTTTGCTCGTGTCCAGGTTGGCGATGGCACTACCTCCGTAACGCTGCTCGCAGCTGAGTTTCTGAAGCAGCTGAAGCCCTATGTGGAGGAGGGGCTCCACCCTCAGACCATCATCCGAGCCTTCCGCACCGCCACCCAACTCGCCGTGAAAAAGATCAAAGAGATCGCCGTCACCATCAAAAAGGACGACAAGCAGTGAGTCCTGATGCCTGACCACTTTTAGACGAGCCGTTTAGCTGAAGAGAAAAATGCTGGGTTTGAAGCTCTTTAACTGCCAGTGCTCATTTCTTTCAACAAAGCTTTGGCTATTGTTCATCTAAAGCCCATGTTTTCTGAAGTTCTCGCTAACCTTAACGTGTTAAGAGTGGGTGGGTGTTTACCTTATCCATAACGTTCTCCCTCTATCGCTCAGGGAGCAACGGCAGCTCCTGGAGAAGTGTGCTGCCACGGCACTGAACTCGAAGCTGATTGCAGGCCAAAAGGACTTCTTCTCCAAGATGGTGGTGGATGCAGTGATGATGCTGGATGATCTGCTGCTTCTCAAGATGATTGGCATAAAGAAAGTGCAGGGTGGTGCTCTCGAGGTGAGCGCATGGAGTCGGTCGCGTGGCTGTTTCTGTGTACATGTTTGAAAATAGGTGGATGTATGTTGCGCTGATGGATTTATGTTTGAGTGATGGTGAATGCTTGGGTCAGTGAAGAGATTGAGGACCTTTGCAGTGAAAACACTGAATAATGATGATCCTTGCAGATCTCATGGAATTAAGCAGTCGTCAAATATCATGCATCTTTATACCTACATGCATGATCGTGCATCTTTCCCCTTTAAATACACAAGCGCACACATCTAAAAAGTACCAGTCTGTGTCAGATGTTTTGTATTATACATTCCCATGCAGAAAGGCAGGAAGTAAAACTGCAAAGACATGTGAAAGGATGACTGGAGTACATTCATGCACATTCATGGAGCTTGGATTTGCCCCAATTCATTGATGACGATGATCCAAAAATGTGACTTGATTCTTTAATCTGTAGTTTATTCTGATCAAAGCCTTCAGTAGTTGACCTCTTTCCCTCCTTTCTGTCGTTTTTCTGCAGGACTCCCAGCTGGTGGCTGGGGTGGCCTTTAAGAAGACCTTCTCGTACGCCGGCTTTGAGATGCAACCCAAACGTTATGAGAAGCCAAAGATCGCCCTCCTCAACATCGAGCTGGAGCTGAAGGCGGAGAAGGACAACGCTGAAGTCCGTGTCAACAATGTGGAGGTCAGCCTCACTGCGTCCACCCACTCCAGTAGACCGTTCCACCATGCTCAGTGTTTCCTGTTTGTCTACGTCTTGCCAATTTCAATATTTTCCCTCCATTTAATTTTGAATTTTTATTTTTTAAATAATATGCCAATATCACACTATTATGACCGTATAATGTGGGGACTAGTCATGTTTTTGAGCGAATGCATCAAAGTTGTGCCCTGATTTCAAGCTTGATTAGAGCAGAATTGCATTCAAGGTGAAAAATAATACAAAAACCATCACCCAGCTGAAGCTGGTGCTTTGTAATCAACTCATTGCTGCTCAAACAAATCAGGCCCGAAGCAGTATTATCAGCCACCTGAAATGTGGCACACTGAGTTTTTCTCATTGTGGTAGTTAAAAATAATGCACTTTTTCCACACTTCTCACGTGTGATCTGTCTTCCAGGACTACCAGGCCATTGTGGATGCAGAGTGGAACATTCTGTACGATAAGCTGGAGAAGATCTACAAGTCTGGGGCCAAGGTGGTGTTGTCCAAACTGCCCATCGGAGATGTGGCCACGCAGTATTTTGCCGACAGAGATCTGTTCTGCGCCGGCCGAGTTCAGGAGGAGGATCTCAAGAGAACTATGATGGTATGGAGGATCATCCTGCTCCTCTTCCAATCACACATGGCTTTTACACCAAGGTGGAACTGTGACCCCAGGACTGTTGTGTACATGTAGCCACTACTTATTTGTGGTAACAATTCTCATGTGGTTGAAAAATGTGCTTTCATGTACATTTATGTATGTTTAGGCAGCATTTTACTAATTGCATCTGTGGAACTATGTTGTGTGTGCAATGTCTCTTTCAGGCCTGTGGTGGTTCCATCCAGACCAGTGTTGGCTCCCTCACTGATGATGTACTGGGTCAGTGCGAGATCTTTGAGGAAGTGCAGGTTGGAGGAGAAAGGTAAGCTAATCGTTGCAATCCATGGTGGAAGATCCATGACCCTACAGTTAGACGATATGAGAACCTAGAGTTCTTGGTGCCCACCTAAATGGAAGTTTTACTTGTGGACTTAATTCTTTTAATTTTGTGGACTTGACAGTCAAAACTTGTTTTTAACTACAAGTTTTCAAGTTTCACAGTAGATTTGAGTACTACATCTGCATGTGTAACCACCTCTTCAGGTACAACTTCTTCAAAGGCTGCCCGAAGGCCAAGACCTGCACCATCATCCTGAGGGGCGGGGCTGAGCAGTTCATGGAGGAGACGGAGCGGTCACTGCACGATGCCATCATGATCGTCCGCAGAGCCATAAAGGTACGTTAAGCGCCGCCTGTAATGCCTGAGGAACGGCTGTGTAAATAAAAATATAAATAAATAAAAAAAAACATGATTTATCAACATCTGGATGCGCCTTTTGCGGATCGAGAGAATGTAAACATGCAGTGTTGTCAAACTGAACTTTGTAACCTTCCGACTGCAGAATGACTCCATCGTGGCAGGAGGTGGCGCTATAGAAATGGAATTGTCCAAGTACCTACGGGACTATTCTAGAACCATCCCTGGTAAGCAGCAGCTGCTCATAGGCGCGTACGCCAAGGCGCTGGAGGTCATTCCCAGACAGCTGTGTGACAACGCTGGCTTTGACGCCACTAACATTCTGAACAAACTCCGGGCCAGACACGCCCAGGTGAGTGCACAGGTGGAGGTAACCCGCCTTGGTACCAAAGTAAAAAGATTATGGATATGACACAAGCACACACACACACGGACTTATCATGCTATTACAAGCTACAGCATTGATGAGTGAGACTTTCATTGTGTAATTCAGCCTTTTTTCCAGCAGAGGGTGTTTGCAGTCAGTGTCCAGAAATCTGTGCCAAAGTCTCACAGCTTAATTTTCCCCAAAAGATGTGTGGTGTGTAAAGCTGATAGTGGTGTGTTATTCCAGCATTCACAAACTGTCTGGTATGTGTGCATCAGGGTGGCGTGTGGTATGGCGTGGATGTGAACAACGAGGACATTGCCGATAACTTCCTGGCATGTGTGTGGGAGCCCTCCATTGTGCGCATCAATGCCCTGACCGCTGCCTCCGAGGCTGCCTGTCTCATCCTGTCTGTGGACGAGACCATCAAGAACCCTCGGTCCAACGTCGACGCTCCGTCAGCGATGGCTGGTAGGGGCAGGGGTCGTGGCAGGCCCCCGCACGCCCACTAGAGCCCCACACGCGACCCCCGACCCTGGCCAGCCCAGGTGTGCCCTATGGACTGTTGGAAAGTCAGAAGGATTCTGTCGGTCTAGGTCCCGTTTTACTTGCTAACCTGTTCATTAGTATCCATGTCCTTGTCTGACGATGCCAATATTTGCTACAAGTTGTGGAACAAAGTCCGTATTACTATCATTATTGCATTGGTGGAGATTTTTGTGGGGTTTCAAAGTAAATCAGGATTTGAACTGGTTGCATAGATGCAGTTTGTAATAGTCTAAGATGACTTGCATGCATGCTTTGCCCAGATCGGTAGGCATGTGTTGTTATGGTTTGTGAAACTAGAAGCACTGATGTTGGACTCCAGTATGTTCCCATGGTGGTCTACAGTGGAACTATTTATTGGACCATTAAAAATCCTTTCACACTTTGTCTGCTTCCCTCATTTATTCCTTCTTGTTTTTCCTGGATTAAATGACCAGTAAAAATTCTTTTTAAAAAATTGCCTGCTACAATGAATTCCTGTGAACATGTGCTTACAGACCTGAGAAGAGCACTGTGGTTCATCCCAGATGCTGGATAAGAGCATGTCTGCCAAATTATATCAATCAAATAATTTCACAGTGGAAGAACACTAGGACAGGAACAGTTTAATTATCAGTTTATAATGTGCATATATTCAAGATATGCAGTGTCATTTTTGCTACTTCGATAGTGTTAAGTGAAATCCAGTTATAACTCGCCTCTCCAAGCTGCTTCCAAATCTGATATACTTGATATAAATAGAGGTGTGTGTATTTGTGGTATACTTTCGTTTCCAGCTTATTTGACAGTCGTTTTTGTGTTACAGCTTTTTGTAAGTGCCATTTTGTCCGTTAGCCAGTAGGTGGCATCTTTAGCATACGTTGATTGGAAGGGGTTGTGCAGGTAGCAGTTTTTTGGTCATGAAATACATGAATATGTTGCATAGTAATTATCAGCAATAATAAGTTTACAAAAATAAAATGAGTGCTTTCCTATGATAAAATAAAAAAATCTCTCCTGACATTTGTTTAGGACCTCTTATGGATGGGTAGTAAATCAACCCCTTAGTTCTTTTCCTTCGTTTCCTTTCCTTTTGCTTCTCAAAGCAAGCGCCAGTGGTTCTTTTAGTTTGACAGGAAGTCAATTGAAGCTCGCACCTGTCGCCCGGTCGCCACATCAACAGCTGTTACCTTTATCTCGGTGTCTCCGAACTGCATGGTGGCTCGTATCTCCCGGCGCTCAAACACGGTGCAGTTACCGGTAGCGCTACTGCTAGCCGCGGCCACGCTTGGTTCAGGCAGGTCGAGAGTTATAGCGCCACATTTCCTAACGCCAGGATCCGTAATGTACACTACATCATCTGTGTTGCTGCAGTAGATATTTATTATGATCTTCCTTTGCCCCTTCCTCGCTGGGGTATAGCTCCGCCTAACCACCTCTCCCAAAGCAACCGATTGGTCAACGGACACAAAGCGATCCAATATGTCAGTGCACCACTCGCGACCGTCTTTGACGAGCAGCTTCTCGCGGGGATGACGTCCCTCGACGAAGCGGTTTAGAACCCCGACACCATACGTTAACGGGCATCGGCGAACGCGCACCACGGTGGGGTCTAACCCAAACAGCACTGCCCCCTTCAGGATGGTAAGACCCACATCCTGGGGGATGATGATGCGGCAGTGCTGGCCCAGTGCGTTCTGGACCGCGCGCTGGAGCATTGGCGACTCAGCGAAGCCGCCCACCAGGAACAGGAAGCGCACACCTTTAACTTCTTCTTTCTGCATCAGGTCCTCTGTTAGAAAAGATAAGTGATTTATATTCTTTTCCTTAAATGGATAAAGAATCACTTTATGTTCAAGCTTGGAAATGTTCAAGCAGTTTCCCTGCGTTTTTAGCTGGGAACTCACCAATGTGTCTGATGATGTTGTTGATGGTTGGTTGGAACAGCTCGTTCATGGCTTCTGTTGTGAGTCTCAGCATTCCTTGAGAAGACCATTTCACTATATTCACACTGAGAGAAAGACAAGGCTCTGTTTCACAACATTTACACTGAGAAAGAGATACAGAGTCCTGAACAGTGATGTAAAATGTGTCTATGTAAAGATGGTTGGATTAGAGCTAAAAATATTATGTGGAGAATATCTATAGTTTATTTTAACATATTACCAAGGACCTTGTTGTACAATAATACTTTTTAATTCCCGTGTTATAGATGATCACTGAACTACACTATAGTTATAATTAATGTCTTGAAAAATACACTGTGTATCTGAAAGTAACTTAATTTTCCTACTACTTGTGCATTATGGTCGGTGATGTGAAACAAGCCTGCTTAGTTCTCAAAATGCCACTTCCACATTACATCAGGATGATTTTATCCTGATGTCTTCCCAGCACAGGCAGTTCCCACTGTCACTAACTAGTCCTGCAGTGATGGCAGAGCCCCGCCCCTGGCCCCGCCCCTCCATACTTGCTCCTGCGCAGTGCTGTCTCCACGCTCTGCCCACAGTGTCTCTTGTAGAAATCAATGAAGGAGAAGGGCAGGGAAATGTTGAGGGCCGCCACCCTGCCAGGAGCCGCGGTCCGCTTGCGCGCTTCGAAGGCGATGGTCAGATCCACCCAGGCGGCTGGCCGCTTGGCTTTAAATGTTTCGATGAAGTCGGCCCCGAATATCCTGCACAGCATGGCCTCGAAGGCCAGGTCTACCCCTACTGCTCCATAGGGCCCCCCTGATCCATAAGTAAGAATGAAGTCAATACTGATCCATGCCATTGCAAAGTTTAATAAGAATGTATGATTGATATTAAGCTGATAAATTCATCTAGTATAATTTCATATAGTTACAACCTTTTTGCTTGCTTGCATTTTTCTGAATGACGACAAAACCGCTCAAAACTTTTATTTTTGTAGTTTTAGTTTGCAGGTTATTCTATAGATGTTAAAGGGTGAGATACTGGAGACACTGGCCTTTGTGTTTAAGGTGTTTTGTTTGTGTAGGTGGTTGTAGTTCATGGTCCACCCACCTGAGGCTTTGTACAGCTCCTTCAGTGTCCCCTGCGGTTGCTCAATCTGATGGACAGTCAGATCCACTGTCCCTCCCCCACAGTCTGCCACGATGTACTTATCACCTAGCCAAACACACACTCATTTCTGAAGGTGCTATTCATGTGCTCCATTAAACTGTCACTAAGGATTGTCCACTTAACATGCTTTCTGGTTTACAACCAGTTTAAATGAGTTTAAAAATGCTTGATGGTGGCACCAGAGAAAGAGGGAGGCAGAGGGGTTAAGAGAAGGAGCATATATAACTGTCAGGAGGGTGTGTGGAAGGATGAAAGACCTTTCAACACCTTCTTTTCATTTATTAAAGGAAGGTTAGAGAAAGATGAGAAAGAAAATTGTAGAGGAGAGAGGGAGACACACAACAGAGAGACTCTTCATCCGGTGTCCCTCCAGTGGTGACTGGATTCAGGCTTGACACTGCATTGCTAATGGCAGGTGAAAAGGTCTAAAGGTCACATCTCTAACGTAACTCATCAAAAGAGAAAAAATGTCCGTTTGGTCTTTGTGGAAGATGCTGGACCACAATCGCAATCTCCATCCTTCTTTTTCTCTTTCTTTCCCTCCCTCACTTGCTCTTCGTCAGCAGGAAACATCTGGTTCTGAAGAGCTGATTATTTTGACCCTGGACCTTCTCAGTCAGCCTATCAAAGTGCAGCGTGACTTAAAACGCACACAGACACACACACACACACACACACACACACACAGAGCAGGCAGCCTCTGCCAGTACTAACAAACATTGAGAGCCAATTGTAAGTAACTGTAATTGTTGTAATTGTAGTTTGAGCTCTGTACTCTAGCATGCTCCGTTCTGAACGATGCAGATTTTATGAAGTGCTGATAGTGTAGAATGCCAGGGTAAGTACGTCCACATCAGGTGGACGTGGAGGTTCAGAGCTTTTTTACACCCAGTCCTCCCATTGTAGGGAAGCAGAATTACGTGAGATGATATGAAGACTAAAGGACTAATGCCAGTAAAACAGACTGAAGCAAAGTTAGAAAATCCAATTACAGCAATAAAGAAGACATGGACAAAACATTAGGTGTGTCAAAATCAATTATTTTGCAGGCTGGTAAAGAGGCTGAGGACTGCAGCTGCACGACAGGGCCAAAACCCCTGAAAAGACCTGCGCTCCCGTTAAACATCAGCCAATAGGGACAAGTGCAACTAATACAAGGGACTGATGTTGTGTAATGCTGGAAATGTTTCCTCTCTCGTGAACTGAAAAGTCTCAGAGGAGGGGCGGGGTGTGTGTAAATGAGTTTGCATGTGGGCTGTCTGAACATGGCCAGTTGCTCTAGTTGGCTGGCTTGATGTTATGTTGAAATGCTTGCGTTTTGCAGTCGGATTTGCATTTGCCGTAATTGTATGACTGTATATATGTACCCAGATATGTACAGGTCTGGTTCTGGTGAATGATTTTGTAAAGAAGCCAACTCTCCAGTTCCCGTTCTCTACAGTATCCATGAGTTTTTCATTATTCATTCATTCATTCATTCATTTATTCATTCATTTGATTAATTCATTTATTCATGCACCCAATTATTCATTGTGTTTCTCTGGATATGAGTGTGTTGGTTCGTGTTTCTTACCTGTCTGCATCTCGGACCATAGTTCTCCAGTTCCACTCTCTACAAGGAATGTTCGGCTGTGTCTGGCCTTGCGAAGCTGTTCACGGGCTGCACACACACACACACACACACACACACACACACGCGCGTTCCTCTTTAATCCGAGAGCTACTAATCACTTGCACATGGCCTCCATTAACAACAACCTTCTTACAGCACCAAGTGAGGGCCTGGAGAGTTGGGGAGGAGTTCTGGAATAATAACAAAACCTCCTTTAAATGAACATGAGCCCCTGGTCCCTCTTCTGTATGCTAGCCCCCTAACTTTAGCTTGTCACATCGTCCACACACAATAAAGCCAGCAATCAATGTGTGAGTCAGAGCAGTAGTTTTACAGTAGATGTCTTCAGGTTGACCTGCTCAGCAAAGCATGACCTCTGTTTCATTCTCATGGTCCTGTGTGCACCGAGTATCTTTATTTCAGTGGGGGAATTTTTATTGTGGCTGTAAAACAAAGCATTTCCTCACTGAGTGTTAGTTATATTGACTGCGTTCCTCAGTTCATTTGAGCTGAGCAGAAAGCTATTGCACCTGAATTATTCCTGCAAACAACATTATAGGGCAACCTCTTCCTTTGTCAGCCATGCGTCTTTTATTTGTGGAATCATAAACCTTTTTTACGGTCTAATCAATGATGCTCATACTGTTTGTTGATTATGGTAATAGTCTCGGTTTACAAGTGCTGGAATTAGCAATCAAAGCTGGATTTGAAAGCTTTTATGCCATTCTAGTAGGGAATGATCATCTGCCAGCCCGGGTTCTTGTTCTCACTAAGAAAGGAGTAAAGCAAACGAAGGCAATCAACTGGTCCCAGAATTCCCCCTGCGTGTGCCAAGTTTGCAGAGCAGAGAAACATATACTGCTGCTCGCTGGTCTTGGTTCATGCCTGGAAGCCATTTACCGTAAGAAACAGCGTTTAGGAATAAAAAGAAAAGGAGAAAAAATTACATTTGGAATGTAATCATTTCCAACCCTAACTGACGTCACTTCAGCTAAGAGCCAGGGAACGATGGCTGCAAAATATTTCACTTTTGTAAGGACAGACAACAGAAAAGTTTCAGTGTATGTATGTGTGGTGGTGGTGCATTACATAGATAATGAGGAATCTATTGTGTATTCAGTACCGGTATGTGAATGTGCTCAGTTAGTCCAAGTAAGTCACTAAAAATTGTGAGCTAGATGCTTTCAAACAGCCTGTAGGTTGTTTGTCACTGTAGTTGGCACAGGACAGTGCACTTCCCCTCAGCAGTGATGAACAGCCTCACAGAAACCCTTTCAGATTTGAGGGGGAGGCGATTTGGAAGAGAGGAGAAAAGTAGAAGTGGAGAGGTGCTGGCCATCTTGGAGTGGCGTCAATGTCAAACATGTGTTGAGAGATGAAAGGCCTAGGAGCTGCCTTTCGAATACAAATCGCCTCTTAAGGGGGCAGGGGGGCAGAAAAGAAGGTAAATGTAAAATGTTTGACTGAACAGGCCGAATGAGATCATGCACCTTGTTTCAATTACACCGAATGTATAAGGATTTGGTGTGTTAGCTGGAAGTCTGTACACAATTGCACAGTTAGCATAAATGAGAAAGCTAGAATGAATTATGTCCTCCCTTGTTTAGCAGCAGTTGCGTAAACAAGGCTGTGGGGGCTACAGCTATACTGTCTTACGACAGACACTGATGATGGTTTATTTTGATGTACCCTCAGAGACAGTAGACCCCACCCCCATCATTCTGTCTCTCATAGTCTTTAACATGAACCACATGCTGACTTACTACCCCTTTAACAGAATCCCCTCAACTCTTTATCTTGGTCCACATCTGCCCCCTCACACACACATACCGAAGAAGAACAAGAACAGTTCCTCTCCAAAACCACAACCCCACCGAGAGATGAAAGCTCAGCTTACTTCACAGACCCTAGAGAGTTTTTGCATCTCATGGTAACGTAGGAAAGTGATATGCTCTATTGTACTGGAGCCCTGCAGAGAGTGCTGCCCGTATAATCATGTTTATCATTAAGTGGAAATCAAATGGTGACTGGAGGAGGGGAAAAGGGTTTCTGGGATTCACAGAGAGCACCAGTACCTTGTCTAAAGCCAGAGTCGAAGGGGCGGGACCCATCCTGGTCTAGGCCGTTGGTTATTGGTCGCTGGCTGAGATCAATGACCTGGTGTAGGCGGAGCTTCCTGCAGTAAATGGAAGCAGCTTCGGGTTCAAGAGCAATGAGTAGCTGTTCATTAGACTCTGGAGACACGAGACCTGCCTATGGAGAGATTGAGATAGAAAGAGTGAGGTTCAGATATGGGGGATCTAATTTTCAACCATTAAAGTTATGTTTTTCATAGACTGTTTGAAATACCAATTGTACGACCACACATCACAAGCGGAAGCACCACAATCATATTCACTGGAGTCTTAAACGCATGAGAGCCAAGGTAACAGGATGTGAGGTTTCTGGGGCAAGTTAAAACAACCAGTAAACTGCCAGAGAGGGTCAGAGCCAGACTGGCCTGTTTTTCACTGCCTCTTCCCTCCATCCCTGTCTATCCGTCACTCCCTCTCTATCTCGTTCGCTTTCGCTCGATGGGAGCAGGCGGGGCTTCCTGTGTTTGTGCACCAGTCTCACTCATTGTTCAAACCCTGGGACAGCGGCAGGAGGAAACCACGCCTCTCTCGGACCCACTGCACGGCCCCGACCCAAGGAGAGAGGAGCCCAGTGAGAGGGGATCTGTGAGAGGAGATCTGTGAGAGGAGACCTGTGAGAGGAGATCTCTCTGCAGCTGCTCGCCTTTTAACTAAAACGAGATCACATAAGACCGGTGTTAGCGTCCCTTCACTGGTTGCCAGTGAATTTTAGGATTGATTTTAAAGTACATTGGTGATTTGCTAGTACCCCATACAGGTCCCAGGTCATTGAGATCTACAAATACAGGGCTTCTTACTGTTCCTAGAACTAAGCTACAGCGTAAGGGAGACGTGGCGTTTGCAGTCTCCCTCTCAATATCAGACACTCGCCATCTACGTCATCTTTTAAGAAGTGCTTTAAGACTTCTGATGCTTTAGCTTTTGATGAGTTGCGATCAGAGGTAGTGTGATTATGGGTGAATTTATTTGTAATGTTACTGTCTTATTTCTTCATTTTATGATGTTTTATATTGTGAAGCACTTTGTAGCTTTGAAAAGTGCTATACAAATAAAGCTTATTATTATTGTTGTTATTATTATTATCTGTGTGGAGATCTGTGAGAGATCTGTGAGAGCAAGTCTGGAACATTCTCTTTGACCAAGGTTTCACAGCAGTAGTCATGATTACAAATGGTGGAATGAAAGAAGTCTGGTGCATGGTAGAGGTTAGCGAGTTTTCATGACCTAAATGAGCTTGCACAGTGAATAGAGAAGATCTTTTTTTCATGTTTATTACACTGTAGTAACATCTGTTCAGAGTGGCAGTTTCTGCTTAATACTGGTTGATATGTTCAACAGTGCTGCCTTTTTTACACATATAAGCATGGATCTCACACAATGACGTAATCTGACTTTCACATTGTTGGAGCTGGAACAACAGAGCAATGGAACAAGAGCAATGTTTTCTTGATTTAACTTATAATACCTTCAAGTGGGATTTAAAACACACCTCCACACATGATGGATGTTGTGTCATGGGGGGCGTCTCATAAACACATGCACATCCTCACACAGACACACCCTCTTCATGTTCCCATTGATGTGCAGGAGCGATTAGGCATTCCGTTCTACACACGCACATTTCCTGAAAACTCAAGAGCACTCTGTGCTTTGTGGGGATAACAGTGTGTTTGTGGGTGCTGTGTGTGAGTGATAGAGAACCGACCACATATGTGTGTAAGTGGGGAACACCAGGTGTGTGTGAATGTGTAAGTATGGAGTTGATGAAAACCTTATGGTTTCCGTGCTTAGTGCAGATAGCTTGTATTACCAGGTAAGCAGCCTCTCGCATGAACTGCTTGGCTGGTTGCCTCCACACAGCTGGAACGGTGATGACCCATCGCACCTCATCCCACTCCAACACTGACGAAGACTGGTCCTTCACCTCCTAGACACACACACACACACACACACACACACACACACACACACACACACTTTACACTTTAGAGCTAATATTTCCTTCAGCTGGACAGACTGATTCAGTATAGGCACATACTGAAGACATAATCAGATGTCGGTATATACCCACAAGGCCCCCCCCCCTCCCACAGAGGAGGTTAGGAGGCCAAGATTGACTCAAAATAGCAATCACCACAAAACACTGCAAATTGTTCATGGAGTCCTTCATTTTAATTAATTTTCTCTGTGTTTATGAGCATTACAACTCGAGAGAGAAAGAGAGAGAGAGAGAGAGAAAAATGTCTTCTTTACCTTTAAAGCATGTTCCCGGAAAAACCTTAAAGCGTGTGCAAAGACCTCAATGGCTCGAACTCTCCGCCCACTCACTGACTCCAGCTCTGTCACCATGGTAAGGTCCTGCATGAGAGCACCACGAAATTCTGCAGTTCTTTCATTACTTACTCTCCCACATTTTCCCCACTAAATATCCCTTTCTTCCAATCTCCATAATCCTATCCAAAGTCCAGCCATACTTGTTTTTCGTAATCTTAAATACTGGAATGTACACACTAGGCAGTGTAGCACAGCTTGTGTGTGGCAACTCTTACACTGGTGCTGTGAATCTTCATCTTGAACTTGTCAAAGTAGAGCCAGTGCCTAGCCTCATCTGGGTCCAGGTCGTGGTAGCTGTCTCGCGCAGCAAAGCCGAAACTATGGAAACGCAGGTCTGGGGTCAGCAGCAGGCATGTCGGGCTCTTCTGATTGGCCACACCTGGATCCCCGCCTTCCCATCGCCTGTGGAGATAGGAAGATAAAGCTGTCAAATAGAACAAGTATCTGGGTGAGATCAGGTCACGCTGCAATTGTGATCTTGTGTTCTCTGTTGATTCAAACTATCAGAACAATCCGGTCTGGTGGTGTTTGCTGGAGCAGGTGTAGGTTGTGTGGGTTAAATGCGGAGTGTTTTTATGTCACTATCGACAGGAGGTTACATGTAATTACCTCATCATATGGATGGCCTCTGGGTCATCTGTGAAGCTGAAGGCATAACCGCTGGAGGTGGTGCCAAAATCGATAGCCACCACTACAGAGAATGGACGGGCAGGACGTGGTCTCAACTCGGTCCTCTGCAGGGAGGGAGACAGTGGAATGAAGGAAGGGGTAAGGAGTTATAAAACATTTGAGGAAAAAGGAGGGGGGGAGGGTTGTATGTGGAAAGTGGGCTGAGTGAGTCTCTTGAAAGTTTCACTGCAAGCTTTTCTGTGTGAGGTTATCGGATGTGCATCTCTGCCTGGTACTGATATGAGGAGCCTCCTCTCTCTTCTCCAGTCCCTCTCTTTTTTTCTGTGCTTTTATCTTTCTCTCCAGCACTTTAGAAAGGTGTACAGGAAAATGGACACTCCGGCTGTCATATTTATTACTGTATGTTGTGTTTGCATGTCTCCCTACCTCTTAAAGACGTCTGAAGGTAGTCTCAGGTTTAGAGTCTGAGCCTACCACAGATTACAGTGTGCATAAAGAATGCAGGATGAACCCAAGATAGTTGTGGTCTAAAAAAAAACCTCATAGTGCACACTAAGTAAAGAAACATAATTGCAGACATGTGCTGACACCATTTCCTGCTTGACTAGTGCTGCTCTTTAAAGCATCCAGAGGTAGCCTGGATTTCAGCTCTTAGCTCAGCTGAGGTTTTTCACCTGTAATGAGGTGTGGACGTGAACAGGCGTGGAGGTTTCAGCGTGGATACGAACCGGAGACGGGGAAGGAGTGAGGGGAGCGATACTGCACTCGGTTCTGGATGGAGAAGGAGAGCTGGAGGGAGACGTGGACACTGAACCATCCTCACCTGCCAGAGAGAAACAATGCACAAACACAGCAAGCTCATGATGAGGTCATGGCATTGGTCAGAGAGAATGTTCCAGACTTGCTCTCTAGATGCTCGTATTAAAAACAATCCAAGTTTGGTATTTGGTCTAAAAATGTCTTTTAACATGATGTGGTGAAGCACTTCAGAGTAACAAATGAATTGCAGTATCTAAAATGAAATTTATTTTTTAAAAGCAGAAAATAGGTTCTAAAAGGGCACCTCACAGATATGGTAGATATGGAGAATATACGTAGTGGTGGTATTTCACACCTCCATATTAGGAGTTCATATGCACACTTTCTCACCAGAGTGTATATCAGCCTGATCACTCTGATTAGTCCAGCTCCGTCCATGGGTCTTAATCACGGGAAAGGTTTCAGCCCTTTCACACTAAAGAGGTTCATATCAGTCCCAAGCACAGGAGAAATCTGAGTACAACGTTCCAAGAATTCCGTAATTCCAACACTCTTGAAAGGCTAAAGCAAGGAATGATTTGATGCCTGACTCCCCTGTGCACCATGGTGGTTATACCATCGTCATAGAGACCCACCCATGGATGGAGTTTCAGGAACTTTGTAGACCCACATATGTAAACACAATCATACACATAAGATGGAAAGGTCATTCATGGGTATGAATGGAATGTAATCAGACTCGAACACATACACGCACACACGTACACTGATTTTTCCGGACAAGGGGAGAAGAGATAAGAGTGGAACCACACCCGTGTCTACAGCAGACATAGAACAGGAAGGAACGATCAGAACATGCCGTGAGCAGTATAACACAACATATTTTGCAACGTTAATAAGAAGTCCAAACATATGATTCTGATATGTAACATAGCCTCAGAGTCCCAGGGTCTCAGAGTTCAACTTCTGTGTGCCCGGTTTGTACTACATGCCATCAGGGTTGCAGTTAGGGGTGTGTTGTTGACTCTTTTGGCTCTCCTCATCAATACCTGAAGTCTCCACCGAGGACTTTTATTCTAAAAACCTAAGCTCTGGAACTCTAGTCTAAAACTGAAGTACTAGATCTACACTTTGTAGTTAGTTCCTTTGAAGTTCCAAGATGTTCCAGCGTTCACAACTATAGAAGCACCATGAAACATATGGAGCTAGATCAGAGATCAGAGTTTACCCCTGCTGCTAATTACTCATTTGTATTTCTGTTTCTTTCCTTCGAATCTTTACATCCCTCTGAGTGTCTGTCTTTTGTAACAATTTTCCAGATTTATATAAACTTTGATATTTTTAACAATACCTTCAGCTTTGCTCACCTGTTACACTGAACACCGAACACAATAATGTTGATGGGTCACAGTGTGAACGTGTGGGTTTATGAAGTGACATGGTGTGAAGATGAAAAGCAATAGAGTGGAGGGAGGCTACCTGGAACCTGGAGGCTGGTGGGTCCCGGGCTCAGGAGTGCTGACATATCACAGGTGACAGGGCCTTCCCAGCCTGAGAAAAACACCAAAAAGGAAAGGAATTATAACAGCGATTATAATACAAATTTGCTTTAAACTAAGACACTGGGCTTGGAGCAGAATGTTAAACAAGCTTGGACTAATATGTTCTGTTAAAGTCTAATAAACAGTATGACGTGTGCACATAAAACCCATGCCATGCTCAGCTGCTTCTATTCACAAACATCCCCACTACCACCCCTCCTTGTGTTCCCCACACCCCCCAGTCACACACACACCACCCCCGTTACCACCCCTCCTTGTGCTCCTCACACCCCCCAGACACACTTATACACACACACACACACCCATTCCTACCCCTGCTCGTGCTCCCCACACTCCCCTGACACACACACACACATACAAAACACTACCCCCCACTTGCATCATTTACCCACATTTTCTCCTGTGATTTCTCCATCACCTCAGATGTTCTCCTTTTTTTTTACCCCTGTTTGATTTTTCTTTGTTTGTGGGTACATGTAGTGGAGATGTAATGGATAGGAATGAATAAGAACAACATAGTTTTCCTTTAAGGGGGGGTTGTAGGGGGTAACCTTAACAGTGCTTTTACAGTAAGTGGATCTGACTCTCCAGCTGGTCTGATCTGAGTCTCTTGTTCTACATCCTCTGAATAGAGAATTAAATTCCACATCTGTTTGCCTGCTATTCCAGAGCCAGTTCTGAGATGTGTTCAGCAAATAGAAAATTGTGTGGGTGGGTGTGTGTGTATTAATTTTGCACCTACATATGTACTATATATGTATTATTTATGAAAACAAGAGAAAAAACATTGGTGACCCATCTTGGTAGGACCAAGTATTTTTTCCTCAAAATCTAAATGTGTGCTTTTTTAAAGTCTGTAGAAAGTACAAAAACCTTTGTTTCTTGTTGGTTAGGTGATATAATACTCCATGTCTTGAAAACGTGTAACTGTGTGTGTGTAAGTTTGCAAAAGCACCATTAACTCCAACCACCTGTACACACACACAAGCATACCCACACTTTGCAGGATATCAACTATGATTCTGAACTTCATCCTTAAATTCATGTAATGAAACACAGGTGCTTCAGTATCAACGGCCAGTCCATGCTCCCTCTCCTGAGACAAAGACGCGAACCAAAAACCAATTCCACCCTCAGTCTTTCCAAATCATCCATTCCCTATTGTTATAGGATATAAATTACTAATCAGAGCTGTCATCCCCAAGTGTGTCTTTCCACCAATTCACACAGAAACTGTAGTAACTAAGTGAATAGCATCAGTGCAGAGGAAGGAAAAGTTTTTACTCATGTGCTCCAAGAGCAACATCTAAACATGGGGACTAAATACGGCACAGCGTAGGGGTCCTTAATAACTTAAGCTATTGGTGGAAGGGCTCCACCTTTATGTGTTTCTCCACCCATCTGACATTCATCTCTACAACAAACTCCAAACAAAGAGTGAGAGAAAAAGTGAAGCTTAGGAACTGTTACCAAGCTTCAGCACAAGAGCACATTGTTCAGAATTACAATCTTTATCCCCATTACATAAGATATTAAGATACAAAATAAACACCCAGTGACCACAATTGCAAAAAGTCCAGCTACACATGAACTTCACCGACCTACAGCAGCATCATAAAGTATCATCCAAGAAGCAGCTGGATGGTGTTAGTTTAATGCTTTCAGACCATTGTGACTATAGACCATATCAACTCACCCTTCCACTGAAACAGTGATCTGCTCTTGCTAGACCTGTGCTCCCCTTTTGGCTTAAACCTTTGCAGAAGTGCAGAGAGCGAAGGTGCTGAAACCCCACAGAGATGCTTCCCAGGATCTGCGGCACTCAGCAGTGATGAAATTCAGCGATGTTGACAAAAGACGAGCAGAACGAGAACGCACTCAGAGCACTATGAGACGGAACGATTCCAAACTGCAGCCCAGAGAGAATTCCCTCTCACTCTTTCCTTACACAGTCCCTCCTGCGTCTGTATCCAGGCACTCAATCCCTCAACTGCACTGGAATGTCAGGGAGGAAAGGGTGATAGAAAGGGAGCCACACACACACACACACACACACACACACACACACACGTGCACGCTTACACATATATTAGCTGGCCCTGGAGCTTGTTGTAGTGCATGAGGGGGAAACTGACTTCACGGGGGAATGTATTCAATGACCGTGTGTGTGTGTGTGTGTGTGTGTGTGTGTGTGTCTGCCTGTGCATACAGGAGGGAGGAGAGTGTTTGGAGTGGCAGCACAGACTGATTAAGTCATCTACTCCAGCCTCTTCCTCTCCTCTCCCTCCCTCTCTCCACACCCCCTGCATCTGCTCCCTGTTCTTCCTTCTGTTCTCACCTCCCTCACTTCCCTCTGCTTTTTCCCTTTTCTCCACATTCTTTCATCTTGTGCCCTACTCACTTTCCCATCCTCTCTCTCTCTCTCTCTCTCTCTCTCCCATGGACTCTCTTTCTCAGTACATGGCAAAGAGCCACTAAATATTAGCTGATTTTCATATTTTTATCAGACTGAGGATGTGCTCTGCTGCTCTCCAGTGATAATGACTGCAGACACTCTCCTTCCTACATTGTTGATCAGAGTATAGATTTTTAATCTTCTAGCAGAAGAATATTTCAGCAAATGTGTTGTACATAATCGTAAAGAATAGATAACTATAGTCGTTGATAGTATAGTCATGTGTATAGAACTTGTGCATTGTTTGTTAATAATTATCAGCTTGTTGAAATGATCTTTAAAGCATAATTCTGTGACTCAGAGGAGCTTAGGAACCTAAATTTCTGCTTCAGAAGTCACTTTAAATTCGTTTAACCTTATTCAGTACTGTCTCTCTCTCCCACGCAAATGCATACACACTTGTTATTGTTCTGGCTTTGTCTTTGTTATTGTACTTTTTATTCTCCTGCTACATATAAAACACACTCAATGATTCATTAACAAAGTCTAAATGCTCCTCCGAAGAAGGAGGGGTGGTGGGCAAAAAAAAAAATCATATACAACTAATATTTGTAAAAGAAATACATAAGGTTTTAGAAGTATGTATGAGGAACTTCACAGGGTTACTCACACACACACACACACACACACACACACACATTCACAATCATGCAACAGCCTGTATGGATTGCACGGTTTGGTCAGATTTCCAAATCAATTTATTTTGGCCGGGTCTGGAAACTATTACCAGTGGCATCGTGAGGGGCCCTGCTGAGGGGCCCTGCTGTACCCCCTGCTTTTCTACCCCGATGTTTCTTACTCTCATTTTTCAACCACCTCTAGACCTGCCTCTTCATTCCTTTCACTGTTTCTTTGATAAAGCATTTTGTTGGGTGACTGTAGAGAGCCGTCACTAAAACTGTTCTACAGTCCGGCACCAAAAATATTTTGCAGTTCTGACACATCAACAACAAATTGCAGTACCATTAATAAAAGCCATACTCAGCTATTATCTCTAGTGACGATAATGAAATGCGGTAATTTTCTGTTTCATTGAATCATTGCGCTTCCACTCTGTTTTAGTCACATTTATAAACAAACAGACTTGCCCACTTCCCTATTGGCTGAGACTGTGAGACAGCAGGTCAGGTGACAGGAAATGTTTGACACAGACCCCCCTACTAAACTCATGCTGTACCATGAACCAGGAAGTGTTTTGGCTCTGACACTCAACACACC
This sequence comes from Sternarchorhynchus goeldii, assembly GCA_028565775.1. Lineage (NCBI taxonomy): Eukaryota > Metazoa > Chordata > Actinopteri > Gymnotiformes > Apteronotidae > Sternarchorhynchus > Sternarchorhynchus goeldii. The sequence continues at coordinate 6,925,088 of JAOXYF010000017.1, forward strand.
CAAACCCCTTCCTGTATCGTTCACCACCCTTCCGCTTTCAGATAGTCAACGCCCATGACAGAACTATGGTTCTGAGAAACATATTCTCCACAGCACATGGAAAATACTTGAATGAGTAACAGGATATTTCTTATTGGCTTCATTTTTTTGTTGTTATTTGCTTGAACCTGTAATAGTTTCCTTGCAATCTACAATTATGGACCATGAGTACACTGGGAGTGATTCCTCCAGTCTATCAGTGAGTGGACATGTGTGTGTCTATGCATACAAACACAAAGGAAGTCAGCTAAGTATAAAGGTCAGCTCCTACTCTAAGGTTTTCCTTCCTGAGTGAGCACTGCATGTTTGTGATTGTATATGCATGTGCGTGTGTGTGTCCTCCATGCAGTGTGTGTGCATTGTTTGTGCCTTGGCTCCAACCCCTGCCTTTCCTGTGACAAATCTCCATCCAGGAAAGATGTATGGCCACCTTCCTACATGTACACACTCCCCTATACCCTCCTGCATTCACATACACATGCAGACATGTTTTGCAGACCCACAGAAACAATCTTGTTCCCACCAATATACCCTCCACATGCAGCATCATCTGATCACTGCTAGTCGCCCTGTTGCCCATCTGAATATTGTGAAACAGTCCAGACTCGCAGATCTGGCGGTGGAAGCTGCTGGCTCACTGCCTCAGACCACCTGGGGCCCCCACGTTCCCCTTCCCCCAACCTGCCAGAACGAAAGCACTCACAGCATGCTATTGTTGATAGATCAACTCCAGATTCACTGTGTGCATGTGTGTGTGTGTGCATGTGCGTGTGTGTGTGTGTTTGTGAGCGTGTTTGAACGTGTCTGGGGATATGTGCCACCCTTTGTGTTTTGTGGACATGGTGATGGAGTTTGTATATGTGTGTGTGGGGCACAGAATGGGGTAAATGTAAATGTACTACAATGTGCATTGTGAGTGTTGTGCAGTCAAGGTGTGCAAAAGAATGACCATGATAAATAACTCTTAAGTGCACAAACCTAGGGGCCTCATCCCTGGGCCCCAATTCCTCCCCTGCTGTCAAGGCTCTTAGGCTGGGGGGGTATGAAACTAACCATTTTTACTGTGGCACACTGTAACCTGTCAATGGAGACCAAATAAATCAACACAAACCTCACAGACTTTAAGGGGCTACAGCCCAGTCTTCATACAACACTGGACACCAGCAAGAACAGACCTCTGGCACAGGTTTCTTTCACAGAAGTCTCCAACTAGACTCCATGAACCTGTGTGTTACGTTTCAAAGAGTGGTAACCTATTAGTAAGTGAATGCGAAGCTTGTGAGAGGCACACCTCTGCTTTGGTACACCAGTGTGCCTTTAAAGTGCTATTGTGCACTATCAGGAACTAAATCACAAATTACTGTTATTATTTATTATTAATAAATAATAATGTTCAGGAGCAAATCAGTATGGGTGGGGAATTATTATTTTATTCACAATGGGGCGTTTTGTCTCTGTGTTATTACAGAAAGGTATTGAATGGAAACGGGGGGGGGGGGTGTTCTGATGCAGAAGGAAAATCTCGCAAAGGCAGAAGGAAAACTGCTACACGCTTGCCTGGGTAACCATGTGCGCACTGCGCCACTTGTTGGGCAAAAAGAGAAACGCGTTAACGCCCGCTAACAGTTACTGTTAGAGTAATGTAGCACTTTTCAGCTACTAAATATCAATCAAAACCGTATTTATATAGCATTTTTAAACAGTTAGGCAAATCATGGTACAGCCATGATTTCTCAACCTTCACAAACAACGCAGTCTACACGACAGGATACTAGAGGACAAGAATACTTTGAAAATATTTTGAAAATAAATATCAAACAGTTAATGATCATTTAAATGATCACAAATGTGCGTACTTTTCATATGATTCGTGGTTAATTTCAACATATTACGCAACTTTGCTAGTTAGTTTAGAATCAAGTCATTTGAATCAAGTTTATTACAAAAATAATAGTTGTTCCGAGTATTCTTCATGCTTCCAGATAAGTGTTAGATCCGAATATACATTTTACGCATTTAGTGGACTCGGTGCGAAGGAAACTCTAATTAATTAAAAGCAAAATATGTAGAGCAGTATAGGTCATGTCAGCAAAATGTCGTATTTTAAGGTTTTCGTTAAATGACTTCAGTCTAGTGTTTGTTTTAGTACCCCGACAGGTGGCGTGAGAAATCCACTCACTTCAGTTCCCCTTCATCGAAACATCTTCGGATTTGCTCTGTTCTTTGATTCAGGTCGACGCCTAAAGCTTCCTTTGTTGAGACTGTACCTCAGAAGCCACAGCCCATCTTGTCTATGCAGTTCTTCAACTTAGATTTTAATCTGTTTGATCTGTGCTTTTCCTCACACGTTGTGTTAAACAAAATAAATGCTATCGACCATTTTGTAATGCCCGAGTTTGAGTTTGTCTTGCATAAAATGTGAGCGCACCCCGTTAGCTCCATCCACCGAACAAAGCGCGACACGACGACGAGTCTGTTGAATTAGTTCGGCCCAGTGAGTCGTTCAAAAGATATTCTTTCAGAAATGATACTACACAACTTTAGTGCCCTTCACGGCACAAAGGTGTATAGGATAGCATCCTAAAACATCGGTTTGAAGTGAACTTCCGTTTTATCTGTAGGCGTTTTGATTATCCGCAACAACCAACTAATGACAGTTTGTGTTGGCGTTGATCGGCACGTTCGTTGTTGAAACTTCTTAGAGGTGAGTGGCTTCCAATTACACACTACTGTAAGCTCTTAATGATAAATTATAGTCTTGATAACTAGACAAATATATATTTTCGAATAGGATGTATTATCAGTCTCCCTTTGCAAACACAAACCGGGGTCAACATTTTATTTTCATAAATAACTTTGCGGTGAGAGCTATCTGGACGCAGAAAAGAAGGAAAAATAGATGCATCTCGACCTGTGTTTTGAAGTAATCCTGACTGTTTTCTTTGGTAAACATGCCAACTGAATGCTGCAAAACTGTCAATAAGCAGACTTCAAACAAATAAAATGAAACCTCGAATTCTTAAAAAGAAAGCCTTGTCTACACTGAAGTCTCCTTTGCTGCGATAGTAATTACGTCCGTTACACAGCAGCTTCTGCGCATGTGTACAGCAGAGCAGCAGAGAAAGAAGGAGGAGGGGGTTGGATGTTTGTTTAAGCAGGGGACCACATGACCATCTTGTTCGTAATGTATTTAGCTAACACCAGTTAGCCTGCTCAACTACTGTGCAAGTGAAGGAATTATCTCTCGGAGCTTCGTGCAGGATTAAGTGTTTTGCGAAGTTTGACGGGTAACCAGAGAGCACGCGATGCCAGGTATTTTGTTTGAAGTGTTTTTAGTGTCTGTGTGGTGCGTCGGATTTCATTGCTTAGTGATTTCATCTTGACCCGATTCGGTGCGTATCTGCATGCTTAGACTGGACTTCGGTAACTGTCTTTGAATGCCTTTCACCCGCTCACTTTTGAAAAAACGTTGACGATAACAAACATGGTTGTGCGAGCCGAAGCTATGTTGCTTTCTCTGGTGAATGAAATCATTCAGTGGTTATAGTTTAATCCAGGAAGATACGCGCAATAGAGAGCTTTTCAAATAAAATATTCTTGCGTTCGCTTTACGCCTTGCCAAACTATCAGCTAAATATCACGTCACGGATCTTTGAGGCCCGTTGTGAGCAGTGTTTTGGACGAGCTACAACGTAAACGATTTTGCTGAAATGGACAGGCTGTTACAGTCAAAGCCGTTATCCTTTACTCTCAGCTGTTTAGTTTACTCGGGTCGACCTTTTTTTGCCAGTTAACCTCTTATTGTTTTCGCTGGCCAAAGGCAAAAACGTGCGTCGTTCCTTATGTTTTTGTACGTTTTAACTGGGTCACTTACTCGGCCCCGTTTCTGCGCTCAACATTGTAACGTGTGCAGTAGTTTACAACGTAACTAACAAAGCATTATCTTACATAATGGCAACAGTGCCCTTCATATAGGAAATGCTGTAATACAAACATTAGCCATCTTGCTCTTTGTTTTGGTCGACATGTTTCTGCCATATAGTGCCATATAACGAATACGTTATGAGCCATAACGTATTCGTTTTTGCATTGCGCCATTTTTAGGTGCGTTGACAATTGTCCTGATTGCACAATAAACCATGTGGTTAGGTAGCTATATTTATGACGTTTGATTTCATTAGCTTGACTCCATGTTGTTTTCAAAACAGGCCTGCGTGTAAGTAGGCTAATGGTGATTGTTCGCCAGCCTGTATTTCTAGACGTGTACGGGACGAGAGCTTCATTGTCGACATACGAGACCGTCGCCATCCATTGCGTTCATTATTTCATCTTCGTTTCATGGCTGCCAGCTGTAACGCTGGGAAATGGTCGCGCGTCAAACTGATTCTTTTGTTACATAACTATCTGCTGTACGTCCTAACCAAGAAATCACGGTGGCCTAACGTAGCGAGTGTGTCAAGATATAGTCGTTTCGTGTGGCGTAAAGTACGCCTGCAATAATCGTCTTGCTTTTGAATCCCAACTTTTTCTTGCAGTTTACCGATACTGGCGTATTGACAATGCGTTTGTCTTTTTAAGTATAGTTTTATTTTAAAGTGTGTTGTTGCTTTGTGACTCAGTGCTGTGATTATCGGGCATATTTTAAATGCGTTTGTTTACACTGTGCTGTCCTCTGTTTGGGGCACTACATGTAGTCTTTATACGGAGCTTCTACTGCACAGTTGTATGCTATTACTGTTTTTTCCGTGAAACAAGACGCTCTCTAAGAGGATTTTAAAGCTTATGTTTTTGTGTGTTTGTGTCGGGGACTCCCCGACTATTTGGTCAGTATCACCACTCCCCCTTGCTGGATGTCCCCTCAGCCACCCGTGGTTCTGGACAGGCACAGACATGGTTCCTGGCTGCAGCAACCAGGTTGTTAATGGCACAACGTTCCCCTGGCACACGTTGTGGTGCAGCTGACAGGCTGACTTTACCCCAACGGTGTTTCATAAGCTTGGGTAATGCACAAGACATATAATGGCCTAATGCTTACATTTCCAGTTCAAGCACACCTCCCTTTAAAAGGTTGTAGGGTTGTTATTGTTTAATGATACTATTTTGCTAGCAGCAGTCACAAGAACACCAGAGCAGGTCTTTTTAATTAATGAAAAAGAACACACGCAGTGGCCAAACGACACCCTAGAGGTGTACAAAGGAAGTCTGGGGGAAAAATATCATATTGCAACTTGAATTGCTACAAAGTATTAACAAAATAGGTGAGGTTTCCCATGCTACGTGGTTAAAGTAGAACTGCATAGATCTGGCAAAACTGCCCTTTACAGTGTTGGCTGGAGACGTCTCTGGTCAGCGTCTTCGCATAAAACACCGCAGGTGATTCTGTGCTTTGCACTCAGTTGCATAGTGCACACCCTTTTGCAGTGTCCCATCATAGACGGAGAACCAAAATGAACTCTTGGAGATTAAAAAATATATACACACACACACACACACTTTTAATGACACTGTTATTGGGCACAAGTCGCTGTGTACTGTAGCTGTCCATTGTGACTTCGATACTCTGTTGTGTGGAAGGTGACAGTCCTGTATTGAAGGGGCTGTAGAATTTTTAGGTTTTGCCAACAAAAAAAAAAACAAAACCAAACAAACAAAAAAAACCGGTGTAAGACTAGCTGAGGGTCGGAAGTAGCAGGTATGCTCTGCGTCAGCCTGAAAACGAGGCCAGGTTTGCACATCTGATCCTCCTAGGGGCACTTCAAGCACCAATCTTGTCCGCCAGAAGCCCAATCTTGTGCTTGATGTGGATGTCGTTGAAACATCAGCTTCATGTCTTAAGGTATGTTTTGGCCATTACGTCTGGGTCATGACTGCTTTGTTGTCCAGGCACAGTGACGTGCTTCTCTCACCTGTCCCAAGAGATCAGCCTATTGGGCCCGTTCCTGAAACTGTAACACGAGACCCTCATCCAAAGCGCAAGGTTATGCTAGTATTACTCCTGCAAATGCAGACCCACGGCAGTGCGGGGGAGGGAGGTCTCGAAGGAAAGGCTGCCCGTGGTCCCTGTGTGTACGAGGACACCTGCTTTTGAGTCACCACGCAGCGTAAGCTATAACCCCTGTACACGGTTGTGTGCGCTCTAAAACCAGGAAATGACATCAGCCTTGAGCTGAGCATACGCACATTCACGCTGCATCATAGTTTTATTTAGGCACAGTCTACTCTCCTCTTGCACCACTCTGTTTGTTTGGCTGAGTTGTCATGAAGAGCTTGTTTGTCAGAGGGGCTTTGCTTGAATCAAGTCTTTCTGGTTGCATTTCAGGTGGAGAGTCTGTAGGCGGGGGGGGGGGGGGTCGGTTTGACTGTTGTCCAAACATGGTGTAACTGCTCTTGGAAACCACATCTACAACTGTTGAACCCTGGAGACATAAATCTCTATCTTTCTCACTATCTCTCTATCTTGACCTCTCAGAGATCAAGATCTTAAAGCCATTAACTATTTGAGCAACAATTTTAAATATGACTGGGTGTTTGAAATTCTCAGAGTTCATATTCAGATATCAGTAAAGTGGGTCTGCGTTAAATCTGTAGTGGCATTCAGAAGAGCATTTCATTCCACTGCTCAATGTATAGCGGCTAGGTACTCTCCTTTCTCCTGTGACTCATCAGACTCCAATCCTCTGTGCAAAAGTCTCTCCGATATCCCCAAGCCTGCCCATGTCTGATGGCTGAGATGGCCTCTGGGTCCTAATGTTGTTATGGGCTACGTGTTTCAAACTGACTTCAGGTCAGTTCTTCATTTAGCACCATGACTGAAGAGGAGGAGGAGGGTAGTGATTCAGAAGGGCAGCTGATCTAAAGCAGTTTGCATTTTTCAGCATTTACTTTGCCCGAGAGTCTTGCCACACCTCTGAGGCTGGGAGCTCTTGCTCTCCCACTGTGTGGCAGTGGAGAGAGACTGTTTTCTGATATGTTTCTGGAGCCATCGGTTGAACATAAACATGGTTTTAAGATTCAGCCAGTGGTGGGTGGTAGACTGTGAAATTCTGGACAGGGATAATGTACAATGAGGTACGGTTCCTAACAGTACAGGGAAGCACAATGGGCTCTTTCGCACGGCAAGACTAACGTGAAATGATCATGTCACAATATCTTGTATATCATGTATGTTAATAAAACCGTGATGCTTTTGTAGACCCAGATAATTGGCCACCATTGCTTGTAGCCACAAATGTACATAAACAAGAACGAATGAATGTGCTGCTGGAAAGTGTACAAATGTGTAGTTTAGCCTGCGTCCTGTTTCGGCTGTCAGATTGCTCACCCGTTTATTGTAAGGTAATTCTTTATTTCTGTATTTATTTTTTCCTCCCGATTGATTTTCAAACTATGATAAAGCAAGAGTACCTTTTATTTTATGGTTTGCCAAGTTCAGTTGTAGCACATGCATCCATTTGTTTTCTCTACATGGGTACATGTATGGGGGGGGGGTTGTTGTTGTTGTTGTTTGTTTTTTGGTTTGTCAATCCCATCACAAATGAGCCAGGCTGTTCCATCCCACTGATGCATTCACAGGTGTTGCCAACCTAACTTGAATTTCCCTCTGGGATCAATAAAGTATCTAAATGATGGAGTTTGTTGGGGAATGTGGCTTGTGTGCTGTGCTGCGAGATACTATGTGCATACATGCGTTCTTGGCTATGGTAATAAGTCCTAGATGAAGGTGAGCCAAAGGGGGTTTAACTGAGCAGTAAATGTCTTACTGGTCTGAAGAGACTAGCCAGGCATCATTGGTCACCCTGAAGGGGCCTGCCCCTGGTGAGTGAGGGGGTTGGTTCTGGACTAGTGGGCACTTGGTCTTCCACTGAACTTCCACGCACTGGTCTTGGCCCACAGGATGACGTATTCCGTCTTCCAGATGCTTTGGATAAGCAACAAGGCATGAGAAGAAACGTGGGTTCTGCCGCTGGATTGGTCACACTTGGCAGGACCCTGAGTGAGAGTGAGCCCCACATGGTTGGGGTTGTTGCCCTCTCGGGTCTTTCTCCTTGAGCACGTGCAGACTGGCTTCAGGGGCAGGTGGGAAACGGGGACGGTCTTGGCTACCTGCTCATGGTGGTACTGTCTGCTCTGTTCTGTCCTTCTGCTCGTGCAACCTGCACCATCATATTCCTCATCAATGATTTGTTCCAGTGATTTTATTATTGTTTTATTTGATCAAGTCTTGCATTTGAATCGACGTCATACCATAAACAAATATAGTACAGGTACAGTAACCCACACACATTCAGTCTTGTCTGCTATAAACTTTCACAGTGCAGCTAGTGCACACAAGCTTTGCCTTATATGGGTGATGAGTATGGTTTTGGGTGTGTACACACACCAGCTGTGTGCATAGCCAGCTGCTCTCCGAGTGTGAATACATGAGCAAGAGGAGGTTTTGTTGGTATTGTTCTAGTCCTGTTCTTCTCAAAGCGCCTGAGACATGGTACCTAATGCTTTTTGGTGTTCTGATTAGATTCTTTTTAACTGACATGGTCTGAAGCAGCTGTCAAAATAAAAGTATTGAATTTCTGAAACGTACTGTTTGCATTAGTGTGTGTGTGTGTGTGTGTGTGTGTGTGTGTGTGTGGTGGGGTGGGGGGTTGTTTCTATGATTAGCTGTACATATTGCATTGCTAGCTGGGTCTGTGGATGCTAACTGTTAATCACAGTTGCTCTTTGATGCTCTACCAAGTTGTTTGCAGTTGCTGAGCTCATTGGTGCACTATTTTCATACCAAACAGTCAGGCACACTCAAACGCTCGTGCTCTCAGGTTTATTCTGACTTTACAGGAACCTGTCGACTCCAAGCAAAACTTTACACCTTGCAGTCACTCGGCTAGCAATCGGGGCCCTTACATTTTGGCAGTAATTCCTACGTGTGCCTGATGAATATGTGCAGTCAGAGTGCACGTGTAGCACTTTTAATCTGTTTAAATGGGTTATTCAACAACAAGCCAAAACTTTTCAGCGACAGCATTGTACTGTTTCATACGTCCTCATGTCTGTGACTTCCACAAAACCTTATTGTTTTCAGTACAGTCTATGTTCAGTACGTTTGAGAGTCTTTATCTATTGCTCATTCTCTCTCTCTCTCATTCTCTCAGAGCCGGCAGACATGAGTGGGCCCGATGTAGCAAAGACGCCGGGGGGTGGTGACGAAGGCAAGGAGTCGGTAGCTAACGGGCACACAGAGGGAGAAGCCAACCCCTTTGCGGAGTACATGTGGATGGAGAACGAGGAGGAGTACAACCGGCAGGTGGGTGCACGCACATACAGGGCAAAGAAAGCGCCCTCGGCGCAGCCGCTCGCTCACGGGCCTGACTGAGGCGGCACGCCTGCGTGCTGGAGCATCGTGTTTTGCTGGACCTCCTGCACCAGCGTTTTGCTGAGTCAGTCCTGTCTGTTGACGAGCCTCGGCTTGTTCGCGGTTCCATGACTCGTACACGCCCGGTCGCAGAAACGCACGCCATCACACTTTTGGGTGGTGAAGGTGGTGGACTTGATAGTTTTTAGTGCTTCAAGGAGAGCGCTTTCCTTTAAGGCTGTACTGTCATGTTGTCTTTAAGGTGGAGGAGGAGTTGTTGGAACAGGAGTTCCTGGAGCGCTGTTTCCAAGAAATGTTGGATGAGGAGGACCAGGATTGGTTCATTCCAGAAAGGGACCTCCCCTCAGGAGTGGGGCAAATTCAGCAGCAGCTCAATGGTCTGTCCGTCAACGACAGTAACGCAGAGGACATTGTGGTACGTGATAAATTGGTGGCCATAACTATTCTTAATGAAATAACTGAATTTCAGATGCTTAAGATTTTTTTTGGTTGTCAGCTGGGAGCTGACTGTCCCAATTAAGAGTCCACGTGTGTTTGGAACCGTGATCCTGACGAACATCCAGATGGCCGTAACGTGACTGATGGAAATGACATTAAAATTATTCAATATTTGCTTCCATTACTTTTGTAGATTTTACTAATTAATTCAGATGAATGAATGTGTCTCTGTGAGCTCATGGAGTATCATCCAGGTATATTGCAAGTTTCAGGTATATTGCAGTACTAATGTAATTGTTTTCATTAATTAAACACATCTGAAAGCCTTGTGATTTAAAACCAGATGGACATAGAAATGCTGTAGTCTGATATGGGGTCTTTCATTTCTTTTGTTCTCAGCGCAAGAGCATCTTGAACCCTGAGGCCAAGGAGTTTGTCCCAGGAGTGAAATACTAGGAATTGTCCTCACCCTCTGGAGTTGCCCTCTCACACACATTCAGAGACTTTCTTGGCTGTAATTACAGCAGCCATGTGCACACACACACACACACACACACACAGCCAGTTGTGAGGGGTGGGAAAGCAGAGGAGGGTGAGGTTTTTGGGGGAGGGAGGGGGGTTCATCTATAAGCTTTTTATTTACATTTGTTACATTTAAACTGAGGGCAGGGAGTTTAGATGCGGTCTCTAGGAGGCGCTGTGGCAGCCTAATGTCATATTCGATACAGAGCCGTTTTATTTTCTTCTATCTATAAGCAGGAAAAAAAAAGATCACATCAGCTCTCAGTTAGAAGGTTGTGCCTCATGTATTTACTTTTTCCCTTGACTGTGTTTTTTTTTCTTTTTTTTTTTTTAAAAAAACTTTTTTTTTTTTTTTTAATGAAAGTTTGTGTCTGTCTTGGATAACTGCCCCATAATTCAGTGTGGTGGGCAAGAAAAGGGCCTGGGTGTGAGGTGGAAATGCTGGATAAGGGCAGACTGTGTGGACCGTTGTGGCAAGAAGACTCTATAGAGGTGTTCACATATTTGATTTTGTGTAGAAATTCTTATGCAAGAATGAAATTCATTTGGGGGAAAAAAAGGAAAGAAAAAAAGCAAATAAAAGTGAAACAAAATGTTGGTAAAAACCTCGAGTCCTGATCTGTTTGTGCTGCTGAAGCTGTACAGTAACACTCGGTCAGTGGCTCCTTTTCCTGGGTTTTGCAAGCATTACACTTTTCTGCTCTTAAAAAGCTTCAGTTCTAATATTTAGTGTCTTGGATTAAATTTAGATTGCAGCGCTGTTGGTTTAAATAAGATTTTCCTGATGCTCAGTCAGCCACAGCTCACTTAAGCTGAGAAATCAGCTGGACTGTATTTAAACTTGAATGGAACGAGTATTAACGTGTGCCGGTTGGTTTTTAAAATGTGTATGAACTTCGGTGATGTGTTTTAAGATCTCCAGACTTCAAGCCTGGAGGGTCATGGCACCTTTTATCCCCTTTTATAGAACACTTCTGCCTTTTTTATAGAACAAGCGATTCAGTTCGACAGTCCAAGCCCTTCATGTACTGAATGAGATGTGGTTTTTAAAGAAGAAAGCCATGTATACCACTGCCAGAATTATTCATGTTCCGTCATGAACATTCTCAACGGTACCTAATTGGTAAACCTTCTGGCCAGAGGGCTTGCCAGGCATTTTAATTTCACCGCTTTGAAAGCTTCATGGGCGTTGGAAGGAGGCATTTTATGCTGTTAGTTTCACTTGACTGGCTTAAGCTGGCCAGATGAATACAAGAATGAAAATCCTGCTGACCATATACCATAAATTTGTACCATTTTGCCTACCATGCATGTCGTACCTTTTTAATGTTTTCAGTATTTCAGGGGAAAAGGGGATTTCCCTGCTATGTTGAGACTACAGTGAAGCAAGCTAACTTGGGCTGCATGTTCTGTATGTTATAAAATGGAAACGGAGACTTGGTCCTGAACGTGAAGAGGGAGAAGTCGATGGGGGCCCAGTCTGTACTCGGAGCACGTGTTCAACGCTGTCCTGCAGCTGAGAGCCTGCTCAGAGGACAAGCAGGACATGAAGTGAGAACAACAAAGCGGTGTGCAGAGCACACCGTCCTCCACCAGCCACGATGCTTACGATAGTGTACGAATACTGGAGTTGTTTACATGTACCGGTCATGTTGTTTCACTGGTGGAGCGGGAATCGTTACGCACTTATGTAAACCCTTTTGTAAACATGTGGCTACCTTGCTGTAGCTGGCCTGGTACTCTGTGTGCGGAGTGTCGTGCCTGGAGCAGGTGGGTGGAGGTGCGGAGGCCTGTGGAAGAGCTGTGTGGGGAGGGCAGACCCTCTGCACGGAACAGAACTGAGCCGCATACTCGGCCGCCCACGGAGACCTGCTGAGGTGACACCGAAAGAGTGTGAGGGGTGGGAAGCATCAGTTATTTATATATAACTTCATTTAAACGAAGATGCCAGGGAGTAACTGCAGTGAGCTGTAGTAAAAGATGAAGCGGTAGTCAGAATTGCAGTGAAGTACACAAAGTTTCCAGAGAAGCAGAACGTTTTGGACAGCTGCGCAAGCAAAGTGCAACCATCCTGATTCTATACAAATCATGTATACGTCACTGCAATTTTAGCTGTGTGTGTGTGTGAGAGAGTGAGAGAGAGGGGCATTGGCAGTTGTCCAGGTCAGCATTAAGTGGTATTTATGCAGGAGACGCTCTGTCCCCACTACTGATCTGCGTAGGCCTGAATCCTCTCAGACAGTCACAAAAAAAAAAAAAAAGTATGCATGCAGATTCAAGAGCCAAGCTGTACCCCAAAATGTAAGGGGACATGGATTCACTGATCCACCTGACCAGGACTTACAGTGAGGACACAGATGCATCATATGGGCTGGAAAAGTGGTCATCTGACTGTAAAAGGGAACAGGACGGATGGAACTGAACTTCAACAAAGCTGAATAACAGACCTGCAAATACCTGGAGATTCTCCAATCACATGGGAACCAATAGGCAGAAACAAGGAGGACGGCAACATCCAAGTGCTTTCACAGGTTATGCCATAACCAGGTACGTCCTGCCAGTCATCAGATAATCAGCAGGCATAATGAGTGGCCCAAGTGAAGAACTGGATGCTGCAGATGTTAGAAAAGCCTGGAGCTCTACACCCAAGATCCAACATCCCAAAGGCCTTCACAGCTGGGTAGGAAGGGAGGGCACAACACATTGTGATATTCACTGTCCATGGTAATTCATGAAACCTCCATGAATATCTCCAAGCAATGAGCCACCAAGGATAATCTGATGTGGCAGTCATCTGGGGGGGTGTGGTCACCATGGAAGCAGAGGTGCCAGGCATAAGGCCCTCATTGGAATGTACCTATGAAAGGTAGCAGGGATGGTTGATGTAAGACAGTCCTACCAAAAGTCCAAGACTGAAGACACTAATCAAGGCAGCACAAGATCAAGCACTATGCTGTCAGTTGAAGCAGGGTGCATCACACCAGAAAAGACACCACTTGCAGTCCATGCAGTGGAGATTCTGAGACCATCCAGCCCCTAGTAGCAGGATGCAAGATGCTGACAGGGAAATGAGACAACCAAGTGGCAGACAATATACAGGAAAGTATACAAGGCATATGAGCTTGATACCCATAAGTGTGTATGTATGAAGAACATATTTAATCCATTGGCTGGAAGTGAGGTATAAGAGAATTTTAACACACCATACATTTGCGTGACCAGAGACAAATACCCAATGTACTAGTGACTGCTGTGGGATACTACCAGTGCGTTCTCTTTCTGTCTGGATGCTGAGGCTGTCTCTGCTTCAGGGCCTCTTGCTGGGCTGTGAAGCTGTGTTTGTAGGCGATTCCCTGAGACGCCCCTCCTTAGAGAGCCATAACCAATCAATCAACATGCAGCACATACCACAAAGTCTCAAGGACAGTAGGCCTGGAGCAGGTAGGAGGAGGTGTGGAGGCGCTTAAAGTGCAGTCAGCATTACTTCCACAAATGTATAAATTGCAATGCCTGTATGAGATGCTCCTTCAGTCAGTCCTGATTTGCTGAACTGACATTGTGGTGTTTACCCACGTTCAAAAACACCTAATGGGGCTTTTTTTTTTTTTTTTAAGTTAAATGTATATGTAAGAGCAGGGTAATAACCTAAACTGATTAGTATTGTGACTTTGTAGAACTGGGAGGAGGAACTTTATCTGGTACCATTTCATCAGATTGCCCTATGAAATGTCCTCTTATTTGAATATTAAAGTCTGCAGACTTTAACTGAAGTCAAACTGATGTTCTTACATTCTGGTGTTGAATGTAAGAATCATGTTTTTTTTTTTTTTTGTTTGTTTTTTAAATTACCGCATCTCAAAAGAAGGGGCATGTTCCATTCTGTTCACAGAGCTAATGGGCTAGCGTTAGTAGGGATGGTGTGGGTTTTTTTTGTTTGTTTGTTTGTTTGTTTTTTTTAAATCCAGGTGCTGGAGGATGTGAACATATCATCACTACCTTTGTGGGAGAGTACTCGTCCCAGCTTTGCTGAGAGACCAAGATCCTGCAGGAAGTCCTCATAAGAGTTATTATTCCACCCATCGGCCCGCTCCTGGTGCGCCACACCACTTCCTGCAAGGCCAAAGGTAGCTGAAAGTTTGAACAATGCCAAATCATTTCTACACACACACACTGTGAAGCATCAGTTCATCTGTCTGTGCTGTTACTTCCTACTTTCCTCAAGGGAAAGTGCACATCTCTGTCTCCTGCAGTTGGCTGCATTTTCTGGCTCTTGTTCATCCATACTTTTTTACATCCGTTCTTGCACTCAGTTCACCATTGATTCTGACTCAAAGTTAAGATGATAAGCTTGTACTGAGGTAGCAAAATAAGCAAAGACTAGAATTCATCGACATTCACCTCGTTTTGTTTGGATTGGCGTGAGTTTAATAAAAATGCCCCAGGTCTACAGTGAATTTTAAAACCTCCAAAGGCACCCAGGTCAGGTTCTGAGTTCACATGTTACCTCCTTTTGAATTCACATTCACCAAAACGATGCACTTTCAGGGAATGGTATGATCACTTTGATATTCACTGTGTATCAGACTAATTGTTGGATGGTCTCACTGTTTGTTAGGAATGTTGGAAGAATATCAGTTTGGCGCCAAGACATTCCTTAAAATACACACTGGAAAGAAACAGAAAATCATGCGGATTTCTTCTGGGGTCCATGTGTTCTTTTAACTGACCTTTTTCATAATATACTAGCATTCTTAAGGAAAATAATTTTGTATGGTGAATTCATGGCGATTTCAGGACAACCCCTCCACGACACCCTGCATGTCCAAATATTGTCTTTCCATATACACGTGGCGTGTCTCTCCAGAGGCAATACAACACACAATGACTCCTGTGCTCCTCAACCTTCCAAAATGAGATTTACTGATAATTTAAAGTTGTGCTGGAAACGCGGCTTTAGCTAATGGGTGTTTTAACAGTCTGCAGTGAGAGCTGTTTTATCTGACTGCACCTTCAGAGCCTTGAATAACCAGATGGGTTCAAATAAAAATGGGACGGCTGTTCTGTTAATGTTGACTTTGGTAACGGTGAAGGTAAACATAATGTGTGGAAGCCTTTTGGTCTCTGCCATGGTGCCCTTGACGCTTGTGCCCTCTGTCCGTGCTTCCTTGCGGCAGCCTGAGTGGACAGAGATGGAGGCGTGGCCTAAGAACATGCTGGGGCGAGTGGGTGTGGTCAGAGGGCAGGACGGAGTGGCAGTCGAAAAACACACGCCTGCAGGTTTAGGAGCCACTGAGGCATGTGGTGGGATTACCCAGGCAGGGAAGAGCACCTTGGTCACCTCCTGCACTCCTGTTATGGAGATCCTTATCCTGCTCTAAGACGGAGACTATGAAGGCTCGACCTTTCTGTGAAAGAAATGCAACACGTACAACGTTGAGAAAAGTTTAATGATCAGGAGGTTAATAATGGGTCTGTCAGCTCATATGGCCTTTTACTGTGGTACTAGGTCATGGTACTGGAAAATGATTGCATTAGAAGAGCTCTGTAACGGACTGCAATGTAATGAAAGAATAAGAGTAACTGCACCTGCCTAGCTTGGTGCCCTCTAGTGGTTGAGCTTTGGTACTGAAAGTTGGGACTGTGTGTCTGTGCGTGACTAGCATGTGCACATTTTACACTGAACTAAGGCACAGAGCCTACTTAGAATGTAAATCTGAGAGGGCGCATGGATACACCACGCTGTTTAACTGCAAGATTAGGTGCATTGACTGCAGCTTTATTAGTTAGGTGGACACTTGGGTGGTGGTATATCAGATGTAACTGCTGTGGCCTAGAAGCTGTTACCATGAAGCTGAGCATGTCCACAGCCAGGATACTAAAGTAACACAGAAGACTGAAGAACAGCTTCTACCTCAGAGCTGTTTCACTGCTGAACTCTTCCCTCCTACCACACTGAAACGCCCACCACACACATCCTTACTATTGAACATGTATTATATTGTCATGTTATATTATCTATTGTTGTGGACCTTCAGAACCTGAAGAACTGCCAACAGAATTTCATTGTTTTGCAATGTCAATGTCAAAGTCTGTTCAGACTCTTAAAGTATCTGACATCATTCTAGTGCTATAAAATGCATTTTTATAGCAGTGGGAAACCACAATAAACTGGTTGCAGAATTGCCTGCATGAATGAGTGACTGACGGTTTTCATAGTTTGTTGTGCTAAAAGGTTTTCAAAACTCCCATTCAGACCATCTTGCAGGTTGGTCTGTGTCACTTAGGAGACCAGTAGGATCCAGTTTTCAACTTTTTCAGTTAAAACACTGACTGTGTATTTGTACTTGTATATTCAGTTAGAATGTTGGAATAAACAAAGCAACATGAAACTGAGACCCTATTCCTCCATCAGCTACAGCTAAAATCGTGCTACTAACATGAACGGATTACATTGAAAAAAATAACTGTTTATAATATGCACATTTGTCTGCTGTGGTAATATTTGCCATTTTCCACTGGACAGAATAACAAGATGTGCTCTTTGCACTCTGCTACCACAGAATGCTTTACTAAGTACTCTAAAGAAAGCCTGCATGTGCTAAAGAAGGGGGCAACATTATCAGCAAAGGGCTGCTACCAGCTTACGTTTGTTTGATCACTGACCAGTAGAACCCCAGCCCCCCAGGTGATCGGTCTCCCTCTACAACAAACCTATTGGCTGCA
The DNA here is from genome assembly GCA_028565775.1 of Sternarchorhynchus goeldii. Lineage (NCBI taxonomy): Eukaryota > Metazoa > Chordata > Actinopteri > Gymnotiformes > Apteronotidae > Sternarchorhynchus > Sternarchorhynchus goeldii. The sequence goes on from JAOXYF010000017.1 coordinate 6,942,177, forward strand.
TTGGACGTGTGCTCCTGTTGGGCTGGGAGGAAAACCTACAGCCACACTGGCTGTTTGTAGATAAGTGTGCTTACTTCAGGGGCATTCATGAGTACAGGTGTGGCTACTGTGGTCGGGCGCTGGGGAATAGACTGGGGCGTCTGCAGGCCTGAGGGGCTGGTATTCTGCTCTGTAGGTGGTCTGAAGTTCCTCCTTCGACCAGGGGCCACGGGTGAATGTGCCCTCCAGAACACAGAAACAAATAAGTTCCACCATCAATTAAACATTGTAGGCATCGTCCCACTGAGACCGGCCTGTAGTCACACTTCCCACCCTCTGACAACCCAAGCATTTAAAAACATAAAATCCTTTGTTTTAAAATGGCTACATTCACATTAGACAAAGTTTTACCTTTGATTTCCTCATCTTTCCGGTTACTTTTTTTTTTTTTTTTTAATCAGGTTTCTGGTCCTTTGAGTGAAGCCAGTTGGATGAAGAGATGAATTCCACCTTAACAACACTGATGATTTGCAGAATGAGGGGATGCACACCATTTCCACGACAACTGTGCATTATGAGGTCATGAGGTCCATTCTAGCATTCCAATTCAAAACCGTTCAGTATGACGTTCTAATAAACAATGAGCTCATAATGTTTCTCTGATGTGTTTACTGTACACTTGAAAATGGCACCAGAATAGATTGTACTGCATAAACAAGATTTATTAAAATGATGTTTATTAAAGATCTTGTTATTCATTTAATTATGAGATTACATTTAGGTACCACAAAAAATATAAACAAGGGTAACTATATTATTTTACAATTAGTGCTTAGGAGACGCATCAGAATATACTGTGAAAAGCATTCATACACATTTTTATTGATTTCTGATTTATCAAATCAACCTGGTGAATTTACTGTGCACAGGCAGGTAGTCAATGATATATCCTGTGGCCCTAAAGCTAACTCATTGTGGGTCTACAAGGGTAATATGTGATATTAATAGAGGGAAGTTCTGTTTTAGAATGCAACAGTGCCTAAAGCTCTGACTGGAATGCTTACTAAAACACTGAATAAAGACCAGTTGCTTAGTATCATTGTCTGGAGTCAAAGGAAGCTGCATCATTTAAGACTGAACTATGCACTGTGACAACAGAGATTTTCCAAAGTGGAAATGGCTAGAGGAAGTGGGGGATTTTTTTTTTAATTTTATAAAACTGTCCTGTGGCCAGAGATTTATTACAAAACAGGAAAACCTATTGCCAATGCCTTGAAACTGAAGCATTATTTCTGACTGGAGTCATGAGTGGTTGGTCTGCCTTTGTCCTGATTACGGCTCAGTAAATGAGTGGCTAAAAAACACACTGGCAGTAGTGGTGTAATCCAGGGCGAGGGTAGCACCTGCATTCTGTGCCCCCAGCTTGGCACCACCTAAAGCAGATGACTGGCATAAGGTGAGAAGGCTATACTTCTTGAAGTGGCTGTACCCGGATTTTTTGGCTTGAGAGAGGACCTCAGTGAAACCTGCAGAACAAAGAAACCACAAATATGCCATAATCTGTTAACATGGGTGCGGGTTCCATTCGTTTGCCTTTCAAACGCAAGCTTGTATTAGGTTAGGTTAAGCCCTTTGTTTGGTGTGGAGACTAAAGTGGAAAAACTGATCTTGTCACAAGTAACAGAATGTTATGTGATCCAGTTTGACAACACTCACCATCCTTCATCAGTTCCCAGCTCCCCCATACAGATCCAACACACAGGATAGGCAACCCCAGGTGACCTGAGAACAGCTCCTGGACCCCAGCCAACAACAGACAGGACTGAGCCAGGGCACGAGCGATGTGGCATACTCATATTCACGCACTTAACGTTTACTCATCAGCCCAGTCGGGCATCAGCTCTAACCTGGTGTGCTCTGGGCAGCACTGCTACGACATGTTGTGCCAGAACTTTACCAGCTTGGTTAAACACATAGCGACAGAGGGCATCACCTGCGTTGGCTCCTAAAATAAAACACACACACACATTCACTGCTAAGCAATGTAATATTCTACAATTATAAACATGAATAAAAAACATGTATTTCCCCACTATCCCAATAGTACCTTCAGCAAGTTTTCTACAGAACCCAGCAAAGTGTGATTTCTGGAAATTCCTGTACAGGTGTGGGAGCATACCCATGAGATCTGACACCTTGAGAGGAGTAGAAATAGAAACAGAGAGACATTTTAATAGACTAAATAATTCAAGGGACAGGCCTAAGCAATGTTAGTATCAATCACCAACCTGAAAGTAGTCTTCCATGGCCTTTTTGACATGGGTAATATCATGGGGAGGGGTCACCAGGTTATCTTTGGCGTCAAACACTGTTTTTACAGCAAGGTGAGCTGTCCAAAATGCTAGAGCGAGTTTACAGGACTAGGATTAAGAAGCTTCTACAAACAATAATGAGAATACCATAAGGTGTAGTGGTGATGGTTACCTGACCCTTCATCTCCCATCATGTGACCCCATCCCCCACAGCCCACTTGAGTGCCATCAGGATTCACCAGCTTACAGTTGGAGCCAGTGCCCGATATCACAACCACACCACCTGAAGAGACAGAAGGTTTAGATTTTTGTCCTGCCAGGTCACTCTGTGACATTTCTCTGGGTGTGTGTAAAAAAAAAACGTTTGTTAATGTGTGTGCGAATTCTATCAGGTATCGATGTACTGCTTCTGTGTTTCACTTCAGTACTTCCAGTTCATACAGTACCGTGATCGCTAGCTGTTGCCATGGCGCCTATTGCATCTGTGGTAATGTAATAACTTTGGCTTAGTTTGGGGAACCTTTCCGCCATCTCATCAATCAGCGTCTGAATGGCATCCTTCTGCTCCCCGCCGCTCAGTGACATGCCCTGTGAACCACCAGACACACGTATTTGACGTGGCACATTCAAAATCACGACACCTAGTAGTGTGCGTAGTATGTCCATTGGTTCAGGTAAAGGTACACGGAATTTTCTAAAACATCGAAGTATCTAGCTAGCCATGTTTAAGAATAGTTCTAAAGTCAAATCAAAGTCTATGGCAGATTCACCAGTGAACGAATAGGTGTGTCCGGGTCCAATCCCGCACTGATCTTTGCCTTCTTGACCATATCGTTAATGCCCTCGATACACTTGTCAACGCCAACCAACTACAGAACAGATTAGGCAGTTTGACGAAGCTTTGAAACAGTCGTACGGACACATGCATGTACACACACATCATGTACTGTAGTACTGGAGATCATCTGACAGAGGGAACGCGTCATGTTCCTACCCAGTGGTTGGTGCAGGGGCCATCGGTCTCTGCGAGGACCTTTCCTGTAGCGGAGACCAGCAACGCTTTGGAGTGAGTTCCTCCCCTGTTAGGTAAGGCCAAATAATTAGCTGGCTATACGATATCAGAAATTACTCGTGTATAGCGTATAACGTACCCTAACGAAGCATCTTTGCTGACTGGCTACCTATTCAAGAAGCATTGTTTTCCGTAAACAAATTTGGAACAATCACTTTAGCAAACGTATAAATCACTAACACATTATCCCATTATTTTTCACTATAATTTAATTCAAACAAAATTCAAAAGCTGTGATTAACTCCATATTTTTTGACAGAAACTCACCCTTCTACACCTCCGTAGACCACACTCATTTCTACCGCTTCCTGTTTCTGTCATGTGACAAGGGCAACGAAGCGATATAATAGATTTCAACCAATCATAAAGGTAGCGCGATAATAAATGCAAACTTTGGAATACAGCATTTAACATTGTGAGCTTTATGGTCCTTTCAGTATTCACCGCAGTTTTGTTAAATGTTTCAGCCAAATAAATGTTTATATACACAATAATCTAAATTATTATTCAAATTAAGCTTCTTGCCCAACACACATGAAAAATTCAGTTGATAAGCACTGTTCCTTAAGCTCCCAATGTAGAAACCAATGCACTCTAGTCCTCCAGCATTACACAGACGTCTCTTGGGTTGCACTCTAACACAGAATCGTCAAGGAGCAAACTAAAAAGCGTTTTTTTACACTAATAATTTTTTTTACAATAATAAATGTATTTATTTGTTTGTGTATGCTACTCTTTCTGGGAGATGTGTTTTCTTTGTTTTTGTTTGTTTTCGAATCTAGTATTGATTTTTTTCTAAATGTTGCCAACAGATGGCGGTATATGTCTTTCAATTCAACAAGAAGCTGACTCTGGTGAGCCTGTCACTAGGGTTAGTGAACTAGGGCTAGTGAACTAGGGCTAGTGAACTAGGGCTAGTGGATAATTGACATGTTATTGCGTTAACACTCTAAACATTAAAAAAAAATATTTCTGCATAGGCTCACTACGTCTTGCTTAGTGTATTAGATGGTTTACAAAATTTCAAAGTTTCGCTGTTATCGTTTTGTTTAGTTTTTTTTAGTAAGTGGGGTTTAAAATGACAGTGGTTGTAGCGAACTGTTCAATTTCATTTAGAAGTTTTTGACGTTATCGATGACAGGTTTCATTTACACTTATTGAACTTTACTGTAGTTCAAACGTTATAGTGAGCAAAATTTTAGGACAACGGACATCATGGTCAGGAGGAAGTTTTTCCTTCCCCTACCTGAGGACCTTTGCTTCATCCTCCTTTTCAAACTGAGTAAAATCTGTTAAAGGCAACACTACAGGAAGTTGTAATGTGATGGTTCCCTACCACCCACTTTGGACGTGACCTACTAGACCCAGTCTTCGATAAGACGGGAATCTTCTGTCAGCATAACACGGCATTAAACTGCTTTCAGTATGTACATTCAAAACCACACACACCCACACAGAACCTGACAATTCTGTTGTGTCAGATCTCCGAGTTGTAATTATGTAATACATGTTTCTTCAACAACCCTAGAGGAGCTTTTTCATGCATTATATGAACTCAGTATTGAGTATTATGGCACCAGAACTACTTTATAGGCTATGCGTAGTTCTTTATCATTTTATTCTGATAAGTAAGAAAGAGCACAAAAATTCATAATCTTAGTTAGAAGCATGCTATGGGAAATACATAACATGACTAATCAAATAAGTCTATAAAAAGTGGTCTTTTACAACTATCATTATATTTACATAGACATATGTCACAAAAGCGGCCGGAAATTGTTTATATTTGAGTGCCTATACCAGACGCCAGTAGTTAAAAGAGAAGCAGTAGGTGGAATGAACTACAGAAAGAGAAAAAAAAATCAAAGAGGGTGGGGGGGAGTAGCAGGCTAACCTTATGATGCATGTTGCCTGCGAGTGCGCTTCCTCAAACAAGAGGGAAAGGCGAACGCAGCGCGCGGACACTGCCGCGCGTAAAACGGACTTCTGGGTGTTGAACATCGTCAGAGAAATACCGATCAGTTTTGCTTCAGTCTGGAAAGGATTAAATTAATTTAAAATGCAGTTTGAATGAATCCCGTGCGACGAACTTGTGAAATTTGGCAAGCGGAAGTTCGTGCAGCACGTAGGCTGAGAAAGTGAGAGACTGGGAAGGATTTGCTTGTTGACAACTTCTATTTACTTTAAAGGACATACTTGTTAAAAATGGACACTCATGTCAAAGAGGGACAACTTTACGTCCAACATCAGAAGTTTGGAAAGGTAAGCTAGTTAGTTACTGCTTCACGCCTAACATCACAGTACTATAAAACAGAATTATTCTGGTAGCTAATAATATCAACTCTGAACTAAACTAACTATCTACTACAGCAAACGAGGACTGTCTACATCCAGTAACACTGTGTGATGTTTATTTGTATTTTTTCCCAGTGTAATACTAATCTTTCTAAAAATGTTTTTAAAAGTAAAGATGGATGAATGGATTAATGGATGAATTGATGGATGGATGGATGGCCTGCCTATTTAAAAATGTGTGAGCGAGTTCTTGTTAATAATGAAATGCTTTAAAAGTTGTGGGCATAAAAGAAGTGGGTTTAGTTCTGTTCTTCTCTTTCCTCTGAGAGAGTCCTATGAATGCACATCCCAGTTAGACACCTTGTTTGCTAACTGTTTGAAATACTTCTACAAAAATACTTTTACAACTGGACACAACATCCAGCTGTGGTTTTAATTATAGAATTAAAATGATGCAATATTCCACAGAAATACATGTGATTCATTTATTTATTAATTTTCACCAAACTGTCATTTACACTTTCTCTTAAACGAGACTTCACATGTGATGGAAAATATGGCAGCTTGTCATTTTTTTTCCAGAGAGGCCTAGCCACAAGGGTTTAAAAACTATTAAATTTCCAGTACAAGAAGGCAAGGTAAACTATTTCAAACCATTTTGTTTATCATTGTTTTATTGACATGAATCATGCTACTTATCACAGATTTAGAATCTTGCTTCTTACATTGTAGCTAGAGACTCTCAAGGACCATACAACGAGACTCTAGAGGACCGTACGACGAGACTAGAGGACCATACGACGAGACTAGAGGACCATACTAAGAGAGTCTAGAAGACCATATGACGAGACTAGAGGACCATACTAAGAGACTTTAGAGGACCATACTAAGAGACTTTAGAGGACCATACTAAGAGACTCTAGAGGACCATACGACGAGACTCTAGAGGACCATACTTAGTTAGCCCTCCTAGAGCTGTTTGTTTAGCTTCCTTAATGGGTCCTTGTGAAACCTTTCTTCCTATTTGGTTAAACAAAGGTATGAATAAACTTTACTGTGGCTGCATCCCAAAGTTATAACTGCAACTGCCCATCAATGTGGAAAGCAGCCAACAGAACCCGGCGTCTAGTGGCCCAGCAAGGTGACCTTACTTACTGGTGCTGATACAAAACGATGAGCAAGATGTGCAACACAGTATCATTAAGAAATAGTGTAGTTTTATTAAAGACTCCCTGTTGTGAGAAAAAGGTTGAAAAATACAAGGTCTTGCATTTTATCAAGAAAACTGACTTGGTAAAATCTTTCACATTTGAAAGTACAAGTAACCAGTCAGGCAGGACTGAGATGAAAATGAATCTTCTCTCATTATGCACTAATACAGACACTAAGAATAACCATTTAGAGCTGAGGAAGTTGACACTGCCAACTCATATGTGAAAGTGTAAACAACTTTAAGTCCTCATGTTTTTTGTGATATTTTAATTATTTATTTATTTTTCAGAATTGTTTTATTTCAGAATGTATTTTATTGTGTATTTTACCAAGATATTACTAATCTACACCCAGCCCAAAAATCTCAACTACAGAGTGAATAATAATAGTTCATAACAAATTAAGTTCTTTGTCAGAATGACTCAGAATGACTTAAAATCAATGGACTGTTTTTGAAAAGTGTATTTTCATTGATTCCTAAGGGTGCCATTGCCCTAGACGTTTGACCTTTAACCTTTAGATAGCAGCATGTGGCTGCGTGGGTATATATGAGAGAAGCTTGAAGGAATGATAAACATTATCTTTGTCGGACGGTTTCTTCACCAGAGACTCATATTTGTGTATTGTGGAGTTTTGAAAGACATTGACTTTGGCATTGTATGTGCTGAATCGATTGTATGAATCTGAACTATGGCAGCATAGAACATAATGATTTTGATGGTACTGTCAGTTAGTCTTTTACCAAATGGGGAAGGAGCATTACTGCACTGTTGCTTCACCAAGTTGTGCCATTTCATGAAAAAAAAGGTTACCTATAGACATGGCAGCGAGATTGTGTGCGTGCGTGCGTGCGTATGTCTGTGTGTGCGTGTGTCTGTGTGTGAGTGTGAGTGCGTGTGTGTGTGCGTGTGTGTGTGTGTGTGCGTGTCTGTGTGTGTGTGCGTGTCTGTGTGTGTGTGTGCGCTTGTGTGTGTGTGTGTGTGTGTGTGTGTGTGTGCGTGTGTGTGCGCGCGTGCGTGTGTGTGTCTGTGTGTGTGTGTGTGTCTGTGTGTGTGTGTGTGTCTGTGTGTGTGTGTGTGTCTGTGCGCGTGTGTGCGTGTGCGCGTGTGTGTGTGTGTGCGTGTGTGTGTGTGTGCGCGTGTGTGCGTGTCTGTGTGTGTGTGTGCGTGCGTGCGTGTCTGTGTGTGTGTGTGTGTGTGTGTGTGTGAGATCCCTCCACTCTTTGAGCACTGTGATCTTGTCCCATTACCGTAACATTAGTTTCAGTTACTTTGTTTACACATATACCCACACATAGTCATGCACACACTAACCTGTTCAAACTCTGAGGTGAAGAACTAAAACCAACATGATCTATAATAAAACATGCTATATATACTCCCGAGTATTACTCTGTGTTTTAGTCACACACCTCTGAACAGGCTCCAAAGTACTAACAACTATTACACTTATACAGCTCTTCTTTTAATTAGTTTGTCGCCTCCACGTTGTAATTTCTTATTTTAATTTTCAGTGGAAACTACATATATGTGTGTTTATATTTGGGAACCAACACATTTTGAATAATCTTTAACACTCATGTTCTAAACCCTTAGAGATAGAAATAGTTCCTCTTTTAGCAGGAAGCAACACCTTGGCAAGGACTAAAGCATCTCCATTTCTGGCCTTTAATATCACCGAGTAGACACACAACTTGAGAATGACATGGTTTGCTTTGTGGTTGGTTAATGTTACATGTATGTAAATGTTACGGAAATAGTGGACATCACTATCAAAGAGGATCTTTTAGAACTGTTCTTAACTGTGTATCGTAGCTACACATTAATCTGAGAAACATCCATGGGACAATGTATGTGTTATGTAGACCCACTACAGGTGTTTAAATGTAAATTCAGTGTAAATTTGATATAGTTATTTTCTTGCTTTGATTGTCACAAAGGTGTGTTTTTCATGGGATGTAAATGATGCTTGTTTTATTATTTATCAATCTACTTGATAAATACTGTAAACTTATTTATTTTACATGGTTAGTACTATCCATGCAGACTTTGGGTGAATAGAATAAAGCATGTATGGAGAAAAGAGTGTGTGTGTGTGTGTGTGTGTGTGTGTGTGTGTGTGTGTGTGTGTGTGTGTGTGTGCTATACCAGCACTTCTGATAAGACAGGGATGCAGATTTGAGGAAGTCCATCTGTTTTTACTTATTTACATAAGTTCCATCCTGTGTAATGTATTTCTCAAGCAGATCCGTACCTTAAATGGAGATGATGAAGTAACGGAAAATCTTTTCTTAAATTTCATTAACCTACTTTAAAGGTTAATTCTAGAATAATATGAGCTGGTTGAAATGTTTCAGGTTTTTTTCCGGTCTTTAAGCACTTTTTTTTGCCTTTGTACTGGACTGTAATATATATTGTGGTTCATGTGTTTGGGGTAGTAATGTTGCCACACAGCTGTGTTTGTGCAAAAGTTCAGAGCAGATTTTCATTTTACTTAGGTACTAAGCCCCACATCTTGTTTCCCAAGAATGTCCTTATAGCCAGATTATTATAGCACATACTGTGCTGCAGAGTATTACTCTGAACATTATCACCGTGGGGCTTTTGGGAAACCAGGCTCTCAAATTAGTTTTTCAGATGGAACAGTCATACTGTACACCTGCAGTGTGTTGGAGGAAGCAAAGCACTCTGGGTAATCCCACACATTTCCTCTTTGCCATATTAACAGATGTACATGTAGCCCACGTTTAACGTTTAATGATGAAGTTTCATCCCTCAAAACCTTTTTTCTTTTCTCATTGTAATCATTCACTACATTGGCAACATTATTTTTTTTAGCAGACATGATTTATTGACAGTTTGGGCAGGAAAGTTTTATCTCTAGTTCCATGCTAAAATCTTCCCTAGTCTTCTTCTGACCGGTATGCAGTTTATTTCTGAGTGTTTGGTGATATCATTCAATGGGAGAACCTTCTGTGGTATTTTGACTGTAAGAATTCCAGAACATGGACCTATTACTCTACTGGAATAGCAGAAATGAAGTCACAGGAAGTGAAGTCACAGGAAGTGCGTAGTGGTAACGTATGACCTCATGAGGATAGTCTGAATCTCCTAATAACATTCTCTTTCTCCAGACATCTGAATGTCGTAATAACACTCTCTTTCTCCAGGCCATGCGGTGGCCTATAAAACACCTATGTGAGTTGTCTTTATGTGTAATATTACAATACATGTTATTTACATTTTACGTTAGAACTTGATTCTGTTGTTTGCAGTGACTCGGCACTAAATGTTTAGGCTTCTTGTCATAGGAGTGTGCCCACCTTGTGAGCAGAACACACACACACACACACACACACACACACACCACCCTGCAGGTGTACTTGGTGATTCATTGTCTTTGTGTCCCTACTTTCCTTCCCTCTCTTGTGTATGTGGAGGAAAGAGCTTGATATTTATTGGCGGATTTCCACATCATTGCTGTAGTTCTGTGGTAAAGGTGCTAGACTAAGGTGTTGTGTTGTGAATAAGAAACTCTCCTCCATTGAGTGTGATCCTAAACGGAGACAAACTTGTATGGTACCGAAGTCTAGCTTTTGTTGGCATAGCCAGCTAATCCAATAGCAATGCATTTGTAGCACCTGTAATATAGTGTGTTTCTTAAAACCAGCAGTTGATGTCTGTAATATCTAACAAATAACTTATGATCTTGTTACCAGCAAATTCACAGACCCTGACAAATCTGAAAACCCGTGTAGAAAAGACACAGTATGTTTGATAACAGACACATTGCAAACACTGACTTTGCTTTTATACAGTGTGTTTGTTGTTTCTTCCCAAGTATTCCCATTCCTTACACTCAATAGTGTTTAGAGTATCTAAACAGAACACTGAAACCCTTTAAATGCAGCTCACAGACCTGCAAAGCTTTGTCCTCTTGCTTCAAGCTTTAAGCTTTATCAAAGGACGCTAATGTATAACCATCTCTTTGTATCCCAATTCTGGTTTTAGAAATGGAAGAAGAACTGGTTTGTGTTGTATCCAGCGAGTCAGAATGGCATTGCACGCCTCGAGTTCTTTGACTGTGGGGGTTATGGTACTGAAAAGCCCAGCACTAAGAAACTGGACAAAAAGATAATCCGCCTGTCAGAGTGCATCAGCATTCTTCCTGCCCTCACCGAAACCTGCCCCAAAGAGAACATGGCCGCCTTCTGCGTTGAGACTAATGACAAGACGCACGTGTTCGCAGCCGAAAAGCACATCACCACTGAGTGGGTGGAGAAGATGTGTGAGATTGCATTTCAGGTGAGACATCATCACTTGGGCTGAAGCGAGATTAATAATGGTTAGTGATGTCAAAACAACAGTGAAGAATTTCAAAGGTTTCTAAACGATTAGGTATTTTTTTCACTGCCTGACAGTCTGGACACATTATTATGATTTTGTTTATTTTACCTAAGTCAGAACAATTAACAGCAGCAAACAAATTGTGATTATCTGTAATGGTGAATGTATGAATTACTAATAAATCTGTCTAATAAATGAGTTATATTTTATTATGCATGGGGACAATATATTTTTATGCAAACTAACTAATGTAATGATTTCACAATTCTAAGAACCAAAAGGACTTTTTTTCATTGTTTGTGTACAAAAAGAACTCGGGAGTGATTAGCAATGGTCCTAACATATGCTTGGAATTTACAAAGAGACTTTCAGCTTGCACTGAAGTTAGACCGGCAGCAGTCTTCTTTGTGTACTCTCACGCTTTCTTTCCCATTCTCTGTCCTTCACGTTCTTTCACACTGCCTTTCGTTTTCTCTTCTTTGACTTTCAGGGAGGGAGCGGATCTCTCAATAGTACTGACTTAAATGGACAGCAGGACCTTCAGATGGCTGAGAACCTCATCTATTATTCCAGAGAGGAAGGTAATGGAAAGGCAGAGAGAACATATCTCATGCTATAAGATTACTCTCCTCTTAATGTTTTCAACAAACTCCTGAAAAGGGCACAACACCAGAGTTCTGTTTGAGATTACCATGATGTCTAAGTGGCCTTTATGTGCACACATTTTTGGCAGTAGTGTAGTGTTACATAATGAAGATTTGCTTCGCTCACTTTAGCCAGTAGAGGGTTGTTGTTTGTATTTTTTATTTTGTTTTGTTTCGTTTCAGTTGCATTTGTAGCGATTTAACCATGAAAGATCTGAGTAGATACTCATTGCTAGACAGAGATGGGCCTTATATGTCCCAAGGACTAAGCTCCAAACAAAGGAGCTTTGTGACATCATTTCCTGTAATGGTTTGGTTGTAGCACACAGACTCTTGTTTTGGCTTCATATAGAAGGAGAGCAACCATCTATTACCTGTACCTTAACCAAAATCATGAAAGTGAAAAGGCAAAGCTGGCTTTGTACAGCGTACTCTAGTTTGGAGACAGAGCGGTACTTCCCCTAGTCACATGTTAGGCACACAGCCCTGGAAAAATGTGGCTGTTAATGTGTTTATCCTAGACAATATAGAGAGGAGAGCTGCTTCCTTACTGTGGCAGATATGCCCATACAAACATACACACAGACATGGTTAGCTGCATGCCATTCATGCTATTAAGGTAGTTAAAGGTAATTAAGTTAAAGGGAGAAACAGTAAGCAAAACAAAAGGACTTGGAGAGTATTACAGAATCTGAGGCGTTCAGCCCCTTTCCCCCTCCTTCAGGATGGGTTTTCATTGCATCCGGGTAGCTGACAGAGAGAGAGAGAGAGACAGAAAAACACAGTGAGAGTGAGGGAGAGAGAGACAAGAATATACACAGAAGTAGATTCATAAATAGTCGTATTTCTGAAAAATGAAGACAGCAGTCCTTCTCTTTCTTTCTCTCAGTCAGAATTTTCAGATGGAATATTTCTAGGGAAAAGGGGAGATTGTGTTTTTCATAAGTGCACCAGTGACTTCCTCAGAGAGATGTGTGTCTGTGAGTGGGCACTAACATTAAGACGTTTGTGACTTGGCAGTCTTGACACCCACCCATATCCTCACTCCCTGTCTTCCAGTTCTGTGTCCTGTTTGTAAAGTTATACCATCTCACTTTGGCTCTTGAGCTGCATTCATTTCTGGTTTAACAGACATTTATTTTTTCACTGGCCTGGGAAGAGACTAAGAGCTTCTCTAAAATCATAACTTTCTTTGATAAGAAATGGGACTGTCAGTGGGTCCTAATAAACCCACTGGCCAGCCTTTATCAAATTAACATCCTTGTTGTGGAACATATTGTGGCTTGTTGGTTAAGCCAATAGGCCTTAGTATTGGTAAATTTCCTGTGAGCATTCAAATATGAAATGTGAAGCCTTAAGCTGTGTGCTGAAGTTGACTGAAATATCCTTACTTCATTAAAGTTCATCTGTGAACTATCCAAAAAGTGTTATTTTTTCTAATTATTGTTGTTTTTGTTTATTTATATTGTGCAACTTGTATTCGTCTGAATATTTTGCTTTATAAAGTACTTGTTGTACAAGAATTACAATTATCCCAAAAGAATAACTTTAAATGAAAATTTTAGGCCCCTTAAAGGTAACTGAAAGCGTATCAGAACAGGAAGCTTATCTAACCTGTATGTTCCCTAATGTACTACGTCTCCCTATGTCTCTCTCCCTCTTGTGCTGTACAGTGAATGAATTCTGGGTGAGTGTCCAAAGAACAGAAGCATCTGAACGTTGTGGTCTGTTGGGCAATTACTGGCTGAAAGCAGATGGAGAGAGTCTGATACTGAAAGAGCCCAAGGCTAAAAGGAACTTACTTGTGTGGCCCTATAAACTGTTACGTCGCTATGGCAGAGATCGAGTGAGTACATAAATTTATAGCTTTAACAGCATATGTGGGAAATTTTATTTTATGATTGTGGGTCATAGATTTTGTGAACAATGTGGCAAGCTGCATTAGGTAATCACTTACAGAGGATTTACATAGTTTTCCAAATGACTAAACTTCATACTGTGTACTAATACACACACACATTATCTGCTTGAAATAATCTGATGGTTATTCTCACATTGTATTGCTGGTGATAGAAACTTACACGATTAGCAGGAACTTAAGGCCTCAGTTGTTTCCAGCTCTGCTTCCTGTGGTTACCATAGAATCTGGTTTGGTACAGGAAGCTGGCCTTCCTCTCTCCCTCAAGAGTGGGTGGGAGGCAGGGCCAAAGGTAGCAAGTGACTGCTGAAGCATCAAGCTTATGACCTCTCTCAAGATTCTGAATAAACTGCATGTGCTTGTCCTCTTGGAACATTTTTTTAAAATATGGTCCTGATCTAATCACATGGAAGTATGCTCACAGGACAATATTTAGATCTTTAATTCTATACTAGACAGTTGGAAATGCCAACAGAAAATGGACAATATAGATAAAAAAAAAAGACACTTGACCCTCATAATCATCATGCCACATTATCATTGTTCCCATTGTAATGCTTTGCGCAGGTGATGTTCTCGTTTGAGGCTGGACGGCGTTGCGATTCTGGACCAGGGAATTTTACTTTCGAGACAAAGCAAGGGAATGAGATCTTCCAGATTGTGGAGGGGGCCATCCGTGAGCAGAAGGCCCAGGCTGAAGAGAGACACCAGAGCTGCCCCTCGTTTGACGGCGACTGCCCTGCTCTGCAGCAGATTCGCGCTGCCATCTCTGAGGGAAGCAGCCGAGAGCCAGATGGAGACTCCGGTGGCAGCAAGCCAGGGTCTGCAGATGGTGTCATCGGTCGAAGGGAAGGCGAAGGCAAGAATTTGAAGGGGCGGATCTTGCCAGAGCCACCAGCTCCTCTAGTGAAAACACCACCACGGTCTCCAATGCCTCGTGGGCCAAAAAGTGGACCTTCACCGGAGGATCAAGTAAATCTGTACTCCGAGCCTGCTGACTCTGTTCGTCTGCCACCTAATCTTGGGGAATGTCTTTATTCTGACCCTGTAGACAGCATCAAACTCACACCAACTCCCAGCCCACGGTTGCGTCCGCTCGGAGATGAGGGAGGCAACAGACAGCAAGGCAACAAGCCTGAGCCTTTCTATTCAGACATCTATGACAGAGTCACTCTTGACCTGACCCCAAGAACAGGAGCACTAGGACTTGATGGACGAGGCAGACGTCCCGCTGAAGATACTCCAGCAGAGCACATCTACGATGAGCCTGAAGGAAGAGCAGGTCCTGCCCAAGGCCCTCCCCTCACCTCGCTATATGATGAAGCACGACTCGATAGTCACCCCTGGAGAACCAAGGGACTTGAAGAGCCTCAGAGTCATGAGATGCCCTACAATGCCAATATAGATGACTATAGTATTTCTGCCTTTGGCAAAACACTTCCACCTCCAGCTGTGGCCAGACCTAAAGGTCCAAAGCCCCTCACGGCCCCTAAACCAGTTAAGGGAGCACCTCCTAGGAAAGACCCTCCTCCGCTGCCCCAAGGTAAAGGTGGAGCTAACATGAACAACAACAATAGCAGCACCCCTACCTATCATGGTGGAGATGGAGTTGGAAATGGAGGAAGTAGTGGAGCAAAAGTAGGGAAGCAGGTAGAGCTTTACAGTAAAGTGTCCAAGCACAAGCCCCCAGCCAATGCTTGGCACCCTGCAATGCAAACCCCAGATATTATCTATGATAACTTGGGTGACGTCTAATCCTAATACTGCATGCTTTGTAACGGCTCGAATGCATTGTGGTGGCTCATCTTTGACAGATGAACTTCGTTTCACGGGTCAGATGAGCATACATGCTCTCTGGAGTTTGTTTGCAAGTGGACAATTACTTGAGAGACTTGGAAAAAGCGTAAGTGAGCAAGCATAAGGGTACAGTTTCATGTCAAAGTTATCTGGCATCATAGATAATGTCCTGTGGTCTATGATTAATGGCACAGGAAGGTCTTTTCCACTATGAAGGACAATAGAACTGCCTGTTTTGCAGGAAATAAATGTGACTTCCAAAACACATTATTTGTGTTTGGGTTGTTCACATGGTCTTCATGTAAAATATGTCATAAATTTGCACTCGTTTGATCAATTTCTCCTTCTATGTGAATCATTATGAGTCTGTGACTTGTGTTTTAGGCTAAAAGCCTTTAAATGTCAGAAATCAAAATTGCAAGACAATGTCTGACAATTCAACCTGAATAGAAAAGGTTCATAGATTATATGGACAATCGTTGCACACATTTAATTGTTTTTATATTTCAATTATAAATGTAGCAATTTACTAATCCACTGCTATGAGTGTGTGGGAGTACTCCAAAACAGCTGTGCTGTTGGTTATATGATGGTAATTATAACAATAATAAAAAGATGCATAGGAAAAACAAGTCAAAGTTTTGCCTTTTGATTTTTTGACCTAGCATTCAACTTCCAGAAAAATCTGAGCTTCTTACATCTGGTTTTGTTGTTTATCTTGCAATTCAGCGTGTAAGGCATGAAATCACCCTGAATGCTCTTTTCCTCTCTCTCTTATTGTTGCTTATTACCTCCCTTGTTCTGCCGCCTCAAATGTCTGTTCAGGACTGCCAGAGCAGATAAAGCACTGCCTGATGCCTAGTGAATATTAACCAGCTGTGTAAAATAGTACTTTACTTCAAGCGTGGCTGAATGCTGGCTAAATTAATCCATGTTGGCCTGGCTCAGTATGAAGGTACAGGCTGTTCCTTGCCCCCGTCTTCTCTCATTCACCCCTTTACTCCTTTCTCATCATTTGCTCCTTTCCCCGGTCTTTCCATCCACTGTCTGAAGGATTTTCTTTTCTTAACTAGCCATCCTCTTGGCCTTCCAGAATCTGATCTATTCATCACACTGTGCTTTGCTTTTTCAATCTGCACTTTTCTTAAGCTCAGAAGCAGACAAAAAACAGGCAGCGCTGTGTCCTTCACAATTGTTTTTTTTTCTTAGCAAAAGGCTACAAAAAGATTTTGGCTCAGTGTCTTTGTGGAAGGACCCAAACAGCTCCCCTGAATTTAGCCTGCGCTCATTTAAAAATATGCTTGTGCAGTTTTGCTGCTTCCCCTCAGTATTTCCAAAACAAGTGTTTTGACACCCTCATAACTTTTTTTGTGAGGTGGCTGTGTGCAACTTTCATGTTCTGCAGTTGCCTTTTTAACTGCTGTTCCTGCAGTGAATTATACAGCAGTCATTATACTGAAGTGTCGTTGTAATAAGGAAGTATTTTGCCTTTTGATCAACTTCCTGACCTTTACACTGTTTGTTAAATATAACTTTAAAATAAGGTTTAATATTTCACTGGTTACAATGTATAGATGAACCTAGATGTCCAGCTTATGAACTTGCCGAGTGAGTATCCTGTGAACGCGTGTTTTGCCAATTTCTATTTTTTACCATCGTTTTTAACATTCCTCTCAAAGTCCCAGTCCCCAGTCCCTCTTTTCAAATTCATTAACTTAGCTTGGAAAAAAGAGTAAGGAGCCAAACTGTGACTGTTTTAACACATATGGACCACTTTTGAGAGCTTTCTTAGTTCCTAGACCTTTAAACCTCTCATATACTGTTCATAGACTGATTCAATATATGTCAGACTGTTTGTTTTAGATAACAGGGGAGGAGGCATAGTTCAAAATTAAATATTCATCTCTCAAATAACCATTTTGCCATAAAATCTAAGTTGATAACTTTAATAAAAGTTCAGTGAGAGAGTGATAATAGCTGACTGATGTCGAATAGATGAGTGTGCGGAACTATTAAGTTTAAGGCATAATGTTGTGATGTTTTGTATTGCTATTTTAAGTGTGTAGTGCAAAAAACAAAAAAAAATACAGAGATAGACTGCAGAAAATGAGAGGGAACATCTCTGCCGGGGTAGTGGAGACATATGGCTTTAAAAAGTATTAATTTAATTGGTGACATTTACTGGTTTCAGGTTTGGTTTTTTGTAGCCTATAAAAAGGGTTGCACTTGGGATGTATTCCTCATCTCACTTAACTTCCCCTTTTCTAGAATGTTCTGTTTCTGTTTTCATTCCCTCCTCCTCTCTGTGCTTGGATGACTATAGGAAAACAGAACTATGTCCTCATTCTCTGAATAACAGAGCAGAAATACATCTGTTACCTGAAATAGTTGTTACGATAAGCATTTTTTTGCAAATTTAGTCTGTTTTGGGATAAATGTTATTATTTAACTGACAGAGGTCACATTCTCTTATTAAGGGAATTTGGCTAAAACTTAACAGTGTATATACTGTATAATGAATGACTAATTGGAACAGTGAACATGACAGTAAAGGTCTTCTGTGTTGAAGCTATTAGCTGTTACATTGTACTGGCTGGGCGTGGCCTTCATAATTACTTGGTTACTATTAGCTGTTACATTGTTACATTGTACTGGCTGGGCGTGGCCTTCATAATTACTTGGTTACTGATCACTGCATATGTTTCCATATATTTAGAAATGTGGCACTAAGTAAGGAACTAAGTGAATACAAACTATTAATTGTTTGAGAATAAGTTTAAAAATGTATTTTCGTTTTAAAAACTAATTCTACTGCCAAAAGCAAAGCATTTCTATTTACAGAAAGTCCTTTTGACCTCTGTTAGATCCCATCTGTTTGCCACACAGACACACAGACACACAGACACACGACTTCCTAAAATAAATATGAACCAAAACTGCTCATCCAAAAAAGGTTTAACTGTGAACCCTACATACAGGGACCAAAAAGCATCACAATTACCAACCATAAACACATTTAAAATAATGTTTTAAATTATTTTACTATAATACATTAATTTAACACAACAGCGACAATGAAAGACAAATAAACAAACTGAACAGGAAATATTACTGAGAAATAAACATCTAGGGACTCAAACACTGTTCACTTCAGGTGAATGACAGACGAGGTTCCTTGTAATGCAACACGCACCCAGAATTTGCTGTCCCAGTGGTCAAATGCCCAAGCCCAGTGTCTTAACATCAGGGAGATTTGCTTTGTAGAGTAACTTCTATGGGAATAAGGTGCTGTTGAATGTCTCAGGTTTTAAATATCACAGACATTAGAATCACTCATCCGATGTGGCCCATGAGAGAAGACATGGCTGGGCTATTAGAGCATGTAAAAATCTGGGCAAATCCAATTATAAAAATTCTGCTCGCATTTTACAGCCTTAATATATGCAACAGGAAGCCAAGGAGGGGAAAAAAATCCATTGACGCAAGATCTTTTTGCCTAAAGACACTGATGAGATTTTGGGTGAGTTTGCATAATGTCTAACTCCTAAATGATGGCACAATGGCGTAGGCAGGAGTAGGTGGGTGGAATGGCAAAAACCTTAATGAAGCAACCCTGATCGGCCTTAGTAAGAGAGCGCCATTGAGTAACACCGTAGCCCTGACCTCAGTTCAGTTTCAGAACCCTTTTCTTTCCTATCTGTGCCCCGAACCCTATAACAACGCCTCCAAAGACAGGCAGTGGTCCTCTGGGACTGAACAGAGTGCTCTCTCTTTCTCCCTCGCTCTATCTCTCTCATATGAGCTTTGTGCTGAATGTCCCCTCAGCTGAGGAGTACAGTGTGGTTCTTTGATGGCTGCAGGGTTGAGGAAAATGCCTATGTCTTTATGCCATCGCTTCTTCACCCCTTTACACACCATTCGATAGACAGACAGACCATCTCAGTTAGAGGAGCACTACACTACAAAGGTCTGTTTTCTTTTTCTCTCTCCCCTTGTCTCAACTGACTTGCGTATCTGTCGTGTTTCTTAATTAGCTGGTGTTGTTTTATACATGTAGACACACACACACGTCCATATAATTTTCCTACATGAGCATTTTGGCCTAGATATTTAATGTGAGGATTTCCAAATTGTAGCTGAGTAGCCATTGCGGTAAATAGTCCATCAGTGTAACACTGAACATGGAGTTATGCTAATTAAACACTGTGGGGACTACTACTAAACAGTTTTGGTTTATATATTCTGGCCATCTGACTTATGGGCATCATATTAACAGTGTCTGATGCTATTTTTGGAGTCCAAATGAGGGGCCAAATGAGGCATTTTATCTGCTCAGTAATACCTTACAGCTGTAGACAGATATAAACAGTCAATGTGTGCTCCACTGTAAGGTTGCCATGGTACACTGACCAACAATAACTCAGAGAAGCTTATACAGACCAGAACAATCTGTCCATCCCTTTACACATTACAAACTGAACATTTTGGTGATGTTTAGAGTGATTAATATGCTTTCTTTATGCAGTAGTTATTTGCTACTGAAGCTTGTTAGCGTGTTTTACAGATATAGTTGTTCAGTGAGTCGAATACTTTCAAATGTACAGCTGGAGACTGTGGGTGAGAGAAATAAAACAGATGTACTCCACTTTGTTTCTCTTAAGCCACATGTGTTGGACTACAAAAATATCCTGACTGCAAATAAGCAATGAGATGCCCAGTGTGTAACACAGCACTAATCTGTGTAC
This sequence comes from Sternarchorhynchus goeldii, assembly GCA_028565775.1. NCBI lineage: Eukaryota > Metazoa > Chordata > Actinopteri > Gymnotiformes > Apteronotidae > Sternarchorhynchus > Sternarchorhynchus goeldii. The sequence goes on from JAOXYF010000017.1 coordinate 6,962,497, forward strand.
TTAGAACACAGGTGCTACATTTCAGAGACAAAAGTATTCCTGTGAGCTGTTAATACATCCAGTGTGAGTGTGTGGCGCAGTGTGTTGTCAGTTCATACGTATCATGACTGGTATCCGGTCTAACCAAAAGCATTTCTCATTCAGTACAGATAGCTTGTGCACAATTTAACCCTAGACTCACACACACACACACTCTCAGGTCTTCGTCAGCAGGCCATTTCCTCCTCCTCCTCCTCATCATCATCTATCAGGCAGAGGGAGGGGGTGTGGGGGCGTGAGCGGCTCAGTGTGAGAGGGGGCCGCGCCGGCTTGGCTGGGGGGCCAGAGGGAAGTGGAGCAACAGTGGCTCTAGCACGTCTGTGCTGGAACTAGAGAGAGAGAAAGCAAAAAAGGGGGAAGGCAGGCTCACACCTCATTATCAAAGAATTCCACCAGCTATATAAACATCATTACTGTGTAAGTCACCCAGGATACACAGCTGGATGCATGTACAGTTTCCATAAATCCTTCAAATGACCACTGTAGTGGAGGTAAAGGCGTGTAATGTAATGGCTTTTGTTATATATAGGATGCTAGAGTGCTCCATTATTCTGCTTTCTCCTACGATTGTCTTTTGTTTTATGTGAGTGTTTTAATACTGGGTCAACGTTTGTTGAATGTTCTCAAGGACTCCAATATTGCAACCTCTCTCTCTCTCTTTCTCTCTCTCTCTCTCTCACATACACATACACATACAGATTCTGAAACAAAGACCTTTGTACTGTGTTTATAAAGTAATTCACATAATCTACATAATTGGGAACACATCACATGTAAACTGTAGTCTTAATAGTTTGTTATCTAATTGGGTAGATGACTAATGTCAGTAAAGCAGGTTCCTCATCAGGACACATTTGTCTTGTTCAAATCTCTTAGCCTTAAAACATTAAAACGAAAGAATCTGAGCTACTCGAGGCCTTGAACTTTAGGCTTCGCATCACAAGACTCTATTACTCAGACTCTAAAACTAAACAGAAAACTAAAAACTATACACAAATTTATTATACAAAGTTTTAGCCTGATAAAGAACTACAGACTATGCACTGCTTGGGGGCACCTTCCTCTTTGTGTTAAATATAGTCAATAGTATGAAGAGTTTGGAGAGACCGTCCACTTTTGCTGGGGTCATGTGCCCCTATCGCTCGCGAATGTGGAGGGCAGACTGTATACCAGCCTAGCGTGCTGACCTGCCGTGATGTGGAGCCCTCTGGTGGACAACTGGTGTTTCTGCGCTGGCTTCGACCATGGCTCTGTGAATGAGATCCATAAGGGCGTGAGAGCAGGCCCCTCATCCTCAAGTGTAGGTATAGGTTGGAGCTCAGACACAGAGGGTTGAAGACAGGGTCCACCTCCAGCTGATCCAGGCAGCTCTGGTGGAAATACATGCAGAGAAAGACGATGTACATATGATTTCAGAAACAAGGGTTCCAGGTTGAGAACTGTTAATAATGTAGTGCAGAGAGAATGTTAGGAATAGAGTAGAGTGAGAGAGAGAGGGAGAGAGAGAAAAAAAGTTTTAATACTTAATTCTAATAGACTTAGGTTAAGTATTTCAATACAGGATTGCAAGATTAAGAGATTTTGCAGGAAGCTGAACAGATATTTAGATGGCATAGCTTTATGTATGACTGGGTAAGTGTGTTCATTCGATGTCTATAAGTCGTGACTCAGGTTCTCCCAATATTAGTGGGAACATATTCCCTTAGCTGAAGAGTTTTGTTTCGTTCAAGGTGAACTCTTCCTCGGTGTTTCTCTGAGCTACCAGGTGGAAACTTGAGAACGATCATGTCATTTACTGCTACCAGCAACAGAGCCAGAAACCGGCAATTTACACCCTTGAACGGTGATAAAATAGAGGAAAGCATTATAGCATTATAGGAAAAACATAAAACAATACATCCAGTCACCGTGCCTCCTCGCAATGGTGTTAAAAGCATTAAGAATTTGCCTAAATGTGTGTGTGCTTATGCGTGTCTGTGTGTATGAGAAAAATGAGCAGAGTGCATATGAAACAGTACCTCCATCATAGTGAGAGTGTTGAGCGGCAGATCCTCATTTGCGGCAGGCAGGTTGCAGGGCAGCATTAGTTCTCGAGTAAGGACAGGTTTGAGTAAAAGACAGAGGGAGGCTGAGGCCTGCAGGACATAGTAGGAGGACACACCGCACCCAGAACCAAACTGAGGCTCTGAGCGCACCAAGAGAAACAGGTCACGGGTCTGGAGTGCACGTGCACACACAAACACACACACACACACAAATACAAAATATTAATGAAGCCCGACAAACATCGGAAACACAGATCAAAATGCAGCATTACATCTCATGTACTTATCAGTCCCTATATCACAAGCATGAACTGCATCTATCTTTCACATAACACAGACACACCGTACAATTACTCTGAGGGTGTAGCAGACACACCATACACTGACTCTGAGGGTGTAGCAGACACACTGTACACTGACCCTGAGGGTGTAGCAGAGGGCATGGAAGGTCTGTTGGTTGCTCTCCATCTCATCCCAGTCAATCTGCCAACAGGTTGTAGGTCTGATGAGCAGAGGAAGACCATACAGCACAGACTGGCACATACCTTCAGTCTGCAGAGCTCTGACACACACACACACACACACACACACACACACTAACAACTTCATCACATGTATGCTCACATGTACACACACAATTACTCTTTAAACATGTCCCAGTTCTAATTTATAAGAATTTATTGTATGCATTTAAACAGTGATACAGGAGAGACAGAAGTGGAATGTTGCTTTCCAACGTACAATAACAAGGTGAGAATGCTCTCACTGTCCAAAACTGCCTGGGATAAATGATCTCATGGGCATGCAAAATGTATGCAAAGCCCTCAAATCACCCCAGTGTATGGGAGTGTGTGTGTATGGGAGTGTGTGTGTATGGGAGTGTGTGTATGGGAGTGTGTGTGTGTGTTCCTTTAGCCTCAGACACAGAAGTCTCTGTCTAGATGTTCCAAACTACATTGCAGTATGACTCATGCCTGTGTCCAGAGCGACAATGACACCCGTTTTGCATAATCTATTCATTTTGTCATTTACCCTCTATCATTCTTTCTCTCTCGGTTTCTCTCTTAGAGTCACTTTTTCCACAGGCCTCTCTCTTTGGATCTACACTAGATGAAAACTTTGCAACTGCTTGACTTGCCGCTGCGTCTTAAACTGCACACTCTAAGAAACCAAAATAGGCCTTTCAGAACTCATAGTGAGCGAATCGGCAAATAAAACCCTTGGCTGCTGTTGACAGCGCAGACACTGACATGCTGTGTTTGTGATCTATTGAAAGAAATACATGAATGGCCCTCCTGTTCATGGCAGTAATATCACTGGGCTGCACACACACTCTGATCTAGGGACATTATACTATGACACCATTGCAGTGGAAGCCAGTTTATCTGCACCGAGGCCGTACTTGATGACCCGCAGTCGCTGTGGCGCCGGGCTCTGATTGGACACGCTCTTGCTTTGGGGCTGGAAGTCCCGAATGCTCTCAGTTTTGGCTCCGAGGTCAGGCGTGCCGGGGAGAAGGGCGGGACTCACAAGCCTCTCCTGCAGGTCACACTTTATACACACTACAGCAACACAAACACATACAGAAAATACTTGTTTACTTCATCGCCTTCACCAGGTGTATATCCTGGTATTTTATTAAAAGTAAGAACTAAAGTTGTGTGTGTGAGTATTCACCACGTGTAGGTGTGTGAGCAGGGGTGGCTGATGGGCCCGGTGTCTGTCCAGGTGCAGGTAAAAGCAGCTGAAGGTGTTCCTTTTCTCCTGCTTGGTCATGTAGCCATGCCTTTAGAACGTTCTCCACAGCAACCACGCTGTTCTCCACTTGTTGTAAATCCATCTCTGCTCCCAATATCAAATCTTCTGCAGAGAGAAAAAGGATAATAATTAGCTCCTCAAACAAGTACAAGGAAAAACCTTTGCTCCATCTTAAATGACCACTAGAGGGAGCTACAGGATTGTTACTTCTCAGTGTCAGATATACAATGTATATTGCATGTTTTTAAGTCAACATTTTATAGCTAGCTATGACAGCAATGATTGTATTCCAGAATCTTTAAGAAAAATAGTCAAGATTTATTTATGTGGCTAGAATTTTTCTATTATAATTTGGATAGTAATAAAAATGTTTTAATTCCAAATCATCTAGTTATGTAAATACATAGATAAATAATGAAGTATTGCCTGCACTTGGCTGAAGTGTATGAGCTCATTCAAAAATAAGATACAGTCACCCTATTTCAAACATCAAAAGAGCTTTTAATACCCCTGACTAATCATACTTTTCATAAACCATTACCAATATTTAGATAATATTTAGTTGTATTGTTTAGTTCTTTTGTCCTTCAAATTCAACCCTTCAATAAGGCTAATTCTTCACGTGTGTTCACGTTCTTCACTCTCTTAGCATAAATGGAAGCTTTCTCTGAAGCAACATCCGGTTTTAATTATTCATGTATGTCCCGAGGGTCAAAGTAACCTAATGGGGGCCAACTGGACATGTTTAATCTTTCATTAAGTGGCAAAGACAGCAATAGAGTGAAAGAAAGAGAGGGAGAGAAAGAGCTAGAGAACGAAAACAAGCAATCCCTAGCAACCATTGCACTGGGAATTAAAGAGGACAGGCTAGGGCACTTTCAAAGCAACAACATGCAATGAAGAAATAATTGTTTTTCCAGGTCATCGGTGAAGCAGAGCTGTTAATCCTTTGTAAGGGATCTACAATCTACAAGTCAAACATCAGCATGTCCACATGTATTTGCTGTCAGCCAGCTGTCAGCAAGCACGCTGAAACCATTTGTGGAGGAGGTTAACATTTAAACTTTACACATAAACGTAGTGTTATATTCAACAGCTTGCAATTTGTGATAAGCAAACTTAAATATGTCCTGGAACAACCTTTTCCATGTCTCCATCATCATCATCATCATTATCATCAGCAGCAGCACCTACTAAGAGGATAGCACCTTTCATACATTCAAAACACACTGCTTTATTGCTTTTATTGAAATTTGAGCTGAGTGGTTCATTTGGCTACTAGTTATAGCTCTAAAAAGTGCAATGAGTATAAAACTGAACTGGTGCTGACAAATGCAGTGCACCTCTGCACACTGATGAGATTTCATGGCTAGTAAATGCCACCCAGATGGTGTGAGTGGGGAAAAAAAGGTGCTGATAGAGAAATGGAGCAGAGAGCATGACAAGGCTTCGCTTAGATAGCAGTGACAGATGCACAGCAACCCCCACATCACCTGTTAAAGCACAGATCAATCTCACTAAGCCATTTCTCTCTCTCTCTCTCTGTTCTTTTCTACTAAAGATGCATTTTCCATAGTTATTTATTTTAATTAATTCAAAAGTTGTTACATTTAATTATATCAACCCACTTTTTTATTTAATGTTTTCAACCTGCCTTATCTCTCCATGTGAAGAAGAACGAATAAGTGCTTACCAGCACTCATCTCCAACCCATTTGCATGGAAGCCACATAATACTTGTATCGTCGCTCCATCACTCATGATCTTTCAGGCTTAACTCTTGCGCTGTTTCTCTCTCTTTCTCTTAAGTGGAGGCTTTCTCTTAAGTGGAGAGATCAGAGGTCGTGGAAAGACAATCATATCTGCCACTTGTACGAACATCTGTCTTGTCTGATTGAAGCTAATGGGGGTAATTGATCATTCTGCAGTCACTGAGAGATCAGAAAGTTTAGCTTGACATGTATTACTCACCTAATGACTGCTGAGTCATTAGGACTCACTATTCTGTGGCAGTAATTAGTCCTACATCTCATGTCTCATCTTAATAAGGTAAATTGTTACCAATCTAAGAAGTAGGGTTTTTTTTCTCACTAAGAATTAGCATTATCTGTAATCTGACAGCTAGAAGTAGTAGCTGGGGGTATGGTGGCAAAACCATACAACAAAAATACAAGCGAAAATATCCAAATCCAGGCCTGGGGAAGGGACTATAAGAGAGAGCCTGATAAAGACACACTTACATGTGGGAATGACGTACTGTCTGCTGAACATGAATATGAATTTGGCTTATTAGCGAATAATGACAGACAACCACTTGTCCACTGACCTGTGAGTTTTGGCATCATTACCATAACAGCTATGACCTTTATATGATCTTATTCACCATCAGAACAAGGGCCTATTTCTTAAACTGCTTGTAGGCAGCCTGAACACAGACTTGGTAATTTTTCAAGTCAGGATAGAATGTATATATAAAGAAATATACAGTGTGTGTGTGTGTGTGTGTGTGTGTGTGTGTGTGAGTGAGTGAGTGACCACGTAAAAACTGGCACTGCATAATTCATTGTTAAGAATGAATAGTTATTTAATTGTTAAGAAGCACATCATCATTAAGTTCCAATATCAAACAGCATATCTTTAATGGTGTGTTTTTCTTCACTGCACTAAAAGGACAGTTAAAAAGACAGAGACAGAGAGCTAGCAGATAAACAGTGAGAGAAAGAGCTCCTCTTAAGTCCTTGCAAACAGTACAATTCAAGGCCACATCCTCATGAGAACAAACACAATGAGTGATGGTGTGGGACAGACCACCATGCCAGTTACAGCCTACACACAGACACACACAAACACGCAAAATACACAAACACGTTCATCTGCCCGTTCATCTGTAATCTCATTTCAAAGGACTAGTTTAGCAAAGCACATCACAGAAAGACAGAGATAGAGAGAGAACATGAGTGAAAGAGAGAGCCATGAAACAATGTGGTTTTCAAAATGGAGAATGTGTTTATCTAAGCCTACAGCCAAGAGATAAGGCGATGGAGAGGGAATGAGCTCTGCATATGTTCTGAATTTGTATAAAACATCCACTGCCTGTTTAACTCTGCCTGTTTATAACCATGCAGTATGAATGCAGATACAGTAACTCTTTGACCTTTGGGACAAATGAAAACTACAGCAAGTGTCCTTATATGTTCAAACAAAATGCACATTTATTAAAATATATCTAAACATTTTATTTCCGGCCATAACAGAATTTGATAACAGTTATTTTATACTTCTTTGTATTTGACTTTGTTTACACCAATGACCTTTAACATATATTCATAACAGATTTTGGGAAAGACCTGTGAAAGATGGAGTGATTCTCATGCACCAAGCACAAAGGTCCATCTTCGCCTCTCTGTGAATTTGATATTAGAGCTTGAGGGACTAATAAGATGTCCATTTTGGCTGAATTGAGTTTTATGCTTTCAATCCTAGCAGTTAAGGTTAGCATTTGGGTAGAACAAACTCATCCTGGGTCAGTATACAGAGACAAGGCCCATCCTGAGTGGGCTGACGTTCTGTGTGCTCAGAGTGGCTTATGGTGATGAGTCATGTTAGTTAATCTGCTGCACTGCTCCAAGTGAGTGAATAGGAGTTCATGGTGTGGCTTTGTTCCTTAGCTTCTCCTGGGGTGAGCGACATTTTCTGATATTCCCCTTCTTGCCACATACTGTTTCCTTTTATTGCATGCTGGAGGCAGTTCCCAACCCTCCCTCCTATTTACACCCCCCTCCCCCCAGCCGTCTGCCCGGAGCTTTCTCCCTCCGTGTCTGTCCTTCTCGTTCACGCTGCCTCGCTCTGGACATCCTCCTTCCCTTCTGCTCTTTCTTTCTGCCAACTGTTTTCTCTTCTCCTCCCTTCTCTGGGTTTACCTTCCTTTCACACTCTTCTCTCCGACTCTCAGTCTTCGTCCAGCTGGAGGGAGCTGGACGAGCTCCTTTCTTCTTCCTCTCTCTCTGTTTCTTTCAGTTTCCACCTGCTGCTCCTTCCTACCCTTTATTTTGGCTCCCTCTCTTCCTCCCCCTCTCCTTGCCTCTCTTCCTCCATTGTTAACTTCTCAGAACTCTTTGTGGATCTTGGCCTTCTTAAATCAGATCTGTTTGCTTATTGATTTCACCGGCGGAGTACCACTTAGTTAATTCATTTGGGGGCTCATTAATTAGATTCGCTTTTGATGTCAAGGATTAGGAGTGAAGATTTGGTTTTAATGCGGTAGTGAATACCAGTTAAAAATATGGTCTGGTGCCTGTATGCATGAAATAATTTAGGATTAGACCTACCGCATTTGCTTTCAGAACAAAAAACAATTACCTACTATCTATGACCTGTTCTGAGAGCAGTGGCTGTGCACTTAAGGAGCATATTAAGGATATCACAGTCTAAGCAGGTTCCATACACTGATAACCCCACTGAAACAGATCACCACTGTGCAAGTAAACATCCTACCCACGCAGCACATCAGATGAGACGGTCTTTTATTCTTTTATACTAGCTACATAATAACTCGTGTTTTGTTTTAATACGACGAGGCATCCACTTGATTATGTTTTGATTATGTTTTCTCACGGAAACCTGGATACTTGTTGATGAAGCGTACAGGAAGAGTCAAATTCACCCGAGACGACCCGAGGAGATGAAGTGGACACATACTGCAGCTGATTAGTTTAGACTCTCACCGGTGATGTGATGGGCCAGGTGGTAGTGCAACAGGGAGGGGAGAGAGACGGCGAGCGAAAGAGACAGATGCTATCCATCACTTTCTTCCCTGTAGCTCTGTGAGCTTCATGAGACAGCAGACTGCACCTCCATAGACAGATTAATCATGCTCAGTCTGTTGAAGGAAAAATAGATACTGGCCATCCATGAGTAGAGGGATGTTTGTTCTGTGCTGGTTGCAATCTCTCATCTTTGGGTTTACAGCATGTATAGGATAGAATGTACTAGAAACACATCCTACATGTTACTTTATCACATTTAGATTTTTCTAGCCTGTAATACATGGACATCTGGAAAACGGATACAAAATGCATTGAATTTAAAATACTACACAAAACTGGAATTTGACTGCAGTTCAGAGATTCGATTTTCATAAGCAACAGGTGTTTATGCACGCAGACATACCTGTGTGCACATGTGTACACAAACTGCAGGAATGTTTTTCAGCACAGTCAGGAAATACACAGCTTATCGGCCTGTCTGTGTCATTCCCAAGGCAATCCAGTGAGCCGACTAATCTTGAAACCTGTTTACGTAGTTGCCAGCTCCCTGACGCCTAGTGATATACTCCCTTTACCCACACACGCTTTATCTTATCCAGTACCAGCCCAAGTCATTAATGCCGGCCCTGCTCTTCACATAAGCATGTTGCCTTGAACATGACATCCCACCGTCACCATGGCAATGCCACTGGGCAAGAGATAAAGAAAGAATTGGGGCACGGGTGGAGGGCAGGTCCTTCTTGTACCCACAGGCCCTCAGTAACCGCAGCACTAAATCTGCCACCTCTGCAACTGCAAAGGCCAGAGTTACTGCCTCTGAGACACAGAGAGAGGCAGATGGAGAAGCTGAAAGACTGACGGTCTAGACTGGGTGGCCTTGTTTTGACTTGTCAGAGAGAAAACTTGTGATGTACTACACAACACTGTCATGGTCTCAGTCCAAGCAAGGAAATCTCAGCTTTTTAACCCTTTGTTGTCATGGTAAGGCACGTAGAGGAACAGTAGCATCACCGCCACAATGAGAAAGGACAAGCCAATGAAAACAGGCCCTCCAGCGCAGCAATGATACTTACAGCGTACAGCCCCTGAAAACAAAACCACATTTCAGCCATCTAGGCTACAGCACTGGTAGCAGACTGGAACTGCATCACACCTGAGGTTCAGTCTAACTACCAGACAATTCAGCCATCTGGATAAGTGAACATTTTCACATGATCATGGCACAGTCTGGAATCATAAACGGCTAATAAATGTATAATTCCACCTTGACTTACTACTGTGCTGTGATCAGTAATGAGTAACAGCACAGATGGTTTAAGAACTTACGTTTCAGTGAAAATATATATATTTTTTTTTTTTTTTTAGATCCCACTGCCGATACTCATGGGCACTTTAAATTATAAGCATTATACATTTATAACTGCTGTATAAGCATTTTGAATGCCAGAGGTCAGTTCTCTGTGCATAGACTATGCATGTCAATTATGGGGAAATATGCTCATAGAATATACATGTGATAGTAGTGCCATAAAAATACAGTCTTCTGAATGAACTACTCTTTCTAGCTTAAGGGTGTAATATTCCAGAGAGACTGCAGAATCAATAATTTACTCCCAGAGTATCAAATTCAGGGTAGACATGCATGAGACCGCATTATACAGACAACATTAGGATTTGCAATGCTCTGGCATGAAGCTTCTTAGGATGGCATTTGTCTATGGCTTATAAGGACAGAAAGGCAATTAACCTCAGATGAATTTAAGGATTTGGACATGATGACCAGGACGTTGTCCAAACTCTAATTCAGGATCAGCCACACTTTCTATGCATGAAGACTTAATCTGTGCACATGCACAAATTCAAAGAACTAAAGAGAAAAGCATTGGAATACTGTTCCAGAAAAACTCATTCGCTCCGTCTCTCTCTCTCTGTCTGTCTCTCTCTCATACACACACACACACACACACACACACATACACAGGCATACATGCAGACTCTCTGCATCAGTTCTGCTGTGCATACACACACTCTCACACTGCTCCTTTCATCATGCTGCTCATGGAGTCCTCATGCTTGAGCCCTGCTAAAAGCCAAAAACAGGATGTGTGGGAGGGAGGGACGCTGGTGGCTCTGTCAGCCTGCCTGCACTGATAGTGGGCCGGGGCAGCGGAGGTCAAGCTGGATCTGTCCCTGCGTGTGTATGAGTTTGTGTGCATGCGTGTGTGACTGTAGCAGAAATACACTGACAATCTGGTGTCTCCTCTAGAAACACAACAGCCAATATCAAGTTCGTTAAGCCACACAGAGTGCACTACAGAGCCCTGCCTTGAAGCAGCTCAGCTGGCTCGCAGCAAGGCAGTCAGATGAATCACACAGCTGTGGCTGAAGGACCGTATTGAGCCCAACTTTAAAGAAATTAGCCTTATGTAACTGTACTTTCAGAAACTGGGTATGCTGTGCTGTACAAAACACAGTGACCTCAGTCACTCTGCTTGCTTGTGTTAATGGGAGAAAGCATTTTACCCTGTTATATAGACAGCAGTGATTTCATTGTGGTAGTTTTCACTTTTCCTGCCTGGGCTGTGATGATAGAATTCCTCAAAGTTGCTAATGTCTTTTTTATCAGCTGTTATGCAATTTCCAGCTGCCTGACTTTTCAAGGGTCAGACCTTTACAAGTTCGTGAAAGAGGGAAAGCCAGATGGAGAAGTTACGCTCTACCTTTGCTCCAAGAAGGGACCTGAGCACTGCTCCACCCATTCCACATGCTCCCTGTCCTAATGTAAACACGTGAAGTTGGGGGGGGGACTGTGAATGCTGACTGAGTCACACATTTTGAATAAGACTCATGTATCCAAGCCAAATGCTCTAACCAACACTTTGATTTAACGTTCCAATTAACATTCCAGCATTCTTGACTATTACAACTGATAAAGTACAACCAGATTAATTCTTGCCACCCATGCTGCAAAATTAGATGTAACTTATCCAGTCAAAAATGGGGTGGCATTTCTTTGCATTAGTGTGCTATCAACAATATATAACCATTGCTGTCTGTCCACAAATATTGTCAGGTATCTGTTGGTACATGTAGTTGTTAATGAAGGTTCTTCAGTGGATTTTATTTATTGTCACAGAGGGAAAGTAGTGTTTCAGTTTCTTATCCCAAAGCTCCTGTCATTCAGTGATGATGAGTATCAGTGTATCAAGATGTCCTTTGGCCCAATTAATCAATGTCTGCCAAGTTACACACCTGAATATTCGAGTGCTCGTTCTGAGTTGAAGTCTGCAGTGTATTTTTTTGCTTTTATTTATCTTTTTCCATGGGAACCTCCTGTGAGTCTGTGGTAGAGCACAGGCCTGACACTGCTAACCACAAAACCTTAATTAAAGTAAACATGTAGGAAACAAGTGAGGGCTTAGACCTCCGGCTGGAGCCCATGTGGAGACAGGAGCCAAGCTCATCAGGAGCTCGTTCTGTTTCTCATTTGGCTTTTGTTGGAACATAAGCCATTTCAGACAGTAAGCAAAAGGATCAGAATATGTTCACATTTCATATTCCAATATTCTGTACTCTGCACAATGAGTGAAAACAGTTGCAAACTTTTTTTTTTTCTACAAGAGACTGCTTATTACTCAGAGGTCTCCAAAAACCGGTGATATCTAGGGAAAGAGCCAATGAGATCTCTACTGGGAAAGAGCCAATTAGACTTGTGCTTACCTTCAGGCTCGCCCATGCCCTCTGAAGAATACTGCTCAGGGCTCAGTGCTGGCTCTGTCTCCGGAAAGGTCCGCTCAACAGCGATATGGACCACCACCAGCTTGCGTAGACTAACCAGGTCAGAGTCCTTCAAACCCTGCTCCAGCTGCCTGAGCACAGCTCGGCCTGGCTGACTGCTCAACACCATCACCTGCATCCATTTACATTCTGCTTACAACAACTACAAGACTGCAATCTTCACATAACCTAGCAATTTATAATTACTGTCACCCTGCTATTCAGATGTAAGTTCTGGTTTGAGAATTCAGCACATTTCATGTAAAATGGCTTGTTAGTGATTTCAAAACTTAATTGCTTGAAATAACATGCGCGTAGCCAACATCACCACAAGAGATTTTTATGCCATGCTGTTTTTCCTGTAAATAACAAGAAATAGATTTTCCTACAGTACTCATACAATGTTCATAACAGTACTGAAGTATTCTATTAATATCATGATCACTGAGGAAAACAGATGATGATCAGCTCTGCCTCATGTGCAACCACATTATGCTTACCAGTTTCAGAAAGCTACCCTCTCTAGTACAGAAAGATCTTTGTCTGAGTTAGTCACTATGTACTCTCTTGCAGCTGTTTAACTCTAAAGAAAGAGAGGCAGTGGGCTCAAATGTAATATTAATCCTATTTAAACCAAAGAAAAAAAATATAATCTAATTAAATGCATTTATCCCCTGCAAGTCTTCCTGTGAGGGGAACATTAGCACTGGTTTCATATCGGATCTTGTGGAGAGCAGAGAGGCCACAACAGGCCATGTGGTTTCTGTCAGGATGTTGATAGCTTCATTAATGATTGATAACAGAGGTTACAAAGGCTCTGGGTTCCTTTGGCAACAGATTTGAATATGAATGCAAGAATCCTGAAATGGTCTGAAGCAAGTGGGACTCATTCACTCATTCTCATTCTGACTGATGCAAGGTTTCACCGAAGTGCATAATAAAGCACTTGAGACACAAGGCAAAGTGCACGCTTTCCAACAAAACGGAACATCTATTGATCCATCACCAGCAAGACTGGACAGGCCCGGACCTGCAAAAACACACCGGAACAAACACACATTATGCACTTATAGGGAAGGTGAAAGAGCTGGGCTGTCACCTCGATAGAGCCTCTGCTCAGGTTGTTCCCTGGGGCCACATGCCGTACGTAGTGTTTGTACTGATGCAGGCTGTCGAGCACGGCCTGTCTGAGGAGTTCAGGCCGCGGGCGGGTGCAGCCCTCCATAGGCAGAGAGCGCAGCTCCTCTACACATGAGTGCAATCGCACCAAATTCCCCTTCACTTGCTGTGATGTGAGAAAAAGGCAGATGGCAGAACTGATGGATGAATAGGACAGCCAGGCAGACTGAATAAGGAAACTGTACAGTTTTCAAGTTTTCAGTATGAGACATTGTGTCGTCATTAAACACAACCTGAATTTCACAGTGTTGGCAACAGTAGCAACAGCCAAATATACAGCACTCTACCAAACATCATCTATACGCATCATCTCTTTTTCTCACCACAAATGGCAGCAGACATTCCTGCTGTACATTCACTGCATAGAGACTCAGCAGAGGTACCCTGCTGGGCCCCTCCAGGCTGCTTGCCAGAGAGAGAAAGTTCTCAAGTGCCTCACACAGGACCGAATAAGTCTTTGACCACCAGACTGGCCACACATCCACAATCAGCACGCGGGGAGGTTGTCTGGTGAAGGACGAGGCACGACACACCTGGCTGTCTGAAGCACAGGAACGGTTTCTCCCACTCATGTCTCTGAATCTGGTGAGAACAGATATTAGGCAACACTGATAGCACAGTTTATGTTTTAAATAAATGAACCAAAAGGTTGTAGTGAGAGTCACTTAATCTTTTGAAGCTTTCCTCTTTTAAATTTAAACTTTTGAACTTTTTTTTTTACAATAACCCTAAAAATCTAACTAAAAGATAACTGACAGTGACAGATTAAGCCATAGCAATAAAACATGTAGAAAAAAGGAAATGTTTCTTAACAGAATTTTTTGTTCTTTTCCATATATAAAACAAGAGTGACATTGTTAGTTACATCAAACAGGGGGGGAAACTAGTGGAGAATGTTTAAATATGGCTACATTTCTTTGCAATCTATGGGCTCATCAGTTCTGTTCCACATCATAAGAGTCCTTTCACTAAGCTGATGTTCAGGATCCTTCTGTGCCTCCGGCTTTTCTCTCTGTTTAATGCAACATGCACAACAAAAGACAAATTGTCTCATCTAAAATAGCTCTATGCTTCAGGTCCAAGGGCACCACAGACCCAGTGACATTAAATGAGCAAGCAGTCTGAAAAAAGAGAGATGGTGGTGATGGTCATACCATTCTCTACAGCAAAAAAAACCCAAATTATGTTCTTAACATATTTTAGTCTGTGGAATTAGTGTTATTTAGCATTCTTTTAGTATTATTAGCAACTGTTCTAGTCAACTGAGAAAGCTTTATGGTATTTGGGGAACCAGAATTCCAGATGAGTAACCGTACTGTAGTAGGACAGTAGAGATATTTAAAAATGTCGTGAAGTACACAAGGTTTTCAAAGAAACAGCGTTTCTCAGTCAGAGGTTCTTCATCAGACTCACGGCTTCAAATACCTAAATAAAATTAGGTAAACCTTGCATGAGGTTACAGTTACCTGTATTTTGAACAGGTGACTGGCTAGTTAAGTTAGCCAACCGGCTACTGGTCAGTACACACACTGACATCACTCCTAGTACATGAAATGAAATTCAAGTTTCAATTGCTTAGTATGTGATTTCCGTTTTCTGGTGAGCTCACCTCTTTTAAAATAGTAAGAAAAAAATTAATTTGCTTAGTAAATTATTTTAGTTCTTTGAGTTATTTAGGACGCTAGATACTAGGTTGCCTTTATCTTAGCCAGTTGATGTCATTACAAGAGGGCTTCGCAAAACATTAGCTAGCTAGCTACAAGCTAACTAATTAGATATTTTTCTATGTTTCCGTTTAGTTGGTCGTTTCAATATTATAGGAAGGTAGCTGGATTAGCTATGTACATAAAAAAAGCCTTATATATAGCTAGATAGTAATATAGCTATATATATAGATAGATAGTAAGCTGATATTTCCAGACGATTTAGATGTCACCGTTCATTTACGCCAGGCCTGACCAGAGTGCACGCGACACAGTTTTAACATCGATTTTGAGAAAAAAAAAATTCGTGTGGTATCTCAGTAACAGCATGACCTCGTTTTGTGGGTAGAATAAACACTATATGCAACGTAGACGGTCTTCTTTAAAGCTAGATTTCATGACATCAGGAATTTTGAATCAAAGTGAAATTTATTTATATAGCGTTTTTTATGTATCTTGCAACAGCCGTTGTCACAAAGCAGCTTCACAGATGTGCGAGTCCCATGCCCCAGTGAACAAGCCAAAGGCGACTGTAGCAAGGAAAACGCCCAAAGAGCATGAGGAGGGAACCTTGAGAGGAACCATGACACAGAGGGGCCAGGGGGGTCATCCTCTGGCTAAGTAGTAGAATCTTAAGTAGTACCATTTGTAGATCTCTCTCTCTCTCTCTTTTGCCAATTTCCCGCTCATATAAAGAAATGCACACTCTGCAGCTCAGTGATGCACAATATCAGCTACAATGTAGGAGGGCACAGACCTGCGCATAACCTTTCTGATGCTCTTGTAGCCTGTTGCTGTATCTTTACAAAATGTAGTTATGGACTAGCCAAATGAAAGTATCCCTGTTTTACCAAACTCTCCCCTTTCTTTCTGATTAAAAAAACGTTAAGAGAACACTCTGATTTGTTCATGGCTGGCATTGACAACAGGGAACTCATCTACCTGGCTGTTTATCCTGGCCCAGTATGTCATATAGGAGCTCAGACCTCTATCCCAAGCCATTTCCAAAGTTAAAGCTAGCCCTTCTTCAGCTCTACCACAACTTTAATGAAATATAGCTACAGCAATATTATGAAATCAAATGCTGTTCATTTTCCCCAAAATAAATGCTGGTGGTTATTTAATCACATCCACCGTTGCAGGTTCATTTCTGAATCTTAAGAGGCTTTGCCTGATGGCTGTGCTGTGAAATCAGACCTGACATATGACGATGTGCTGCTTGTCCTGTGTAGGGGGGGAATTAGAAAGAAGCTGCTGCATCTGTTCTATGGAGATAAGGGTGAACGGAGTGGAGCTCCAATATGATGTGACCATCCCCCCCCACCCCCCACCCCCACCCGACCCGACCCCACCCCCCGCGGAATTCTAGCTGGAATGTTTGATCTGTATGTTCCTCTCAGCTGTTTCTGGATAAGAAGATGTGAACAAAATGCTGGAAGCTTTTGAGAGACTTTCTCTGTTTCAAGAGTTTTGAAGAAGTCTCTGTTCATATTCAGGATTTGTCTTGCTGGTTCTGTGTCTAGTGTAGTCTAATCTTTTTTTTTAAATCAGTTTCCTGAAGGATCAATTTCAAACGTGTATTGTTGGACTAGACCAGTAATCTAACGCCCATCTGTAGATAAGATAATGCGTTTTATCCTGGATGATTCTGTCTCAACCTGGTCCTGCCTAACAGGTAAACAGTAATTAGTGGAAGAGTGATAAAGTAATGACTGTTTAGCTTCTACTGTCATTCATATAGCTTGCTACCTAATAAACATAAATCTATGCAGATAAAAACATGGGGCTAGTTCCTGCATGTCAGCTGTCGTATCGCCAAAAATCCTCACAGATAAAACAAAGGGCTCCAGCACTACTGTCGTGATGCAACAGCTCTGTGGAACTGATTTCAGCAATTTAGTGTACTGATTTCCAGTGTAATGGCATCTGTGAAAGGTGCCCACATGCTTTTACATGCTTTTTATCTTGAGGGGATTCAGCCCTATATCTCATTTTTGTATTCGTCAGATACAGTATTTCTGGAACACCAATACTATAGACTATTATAGACTAGGACCGTACAAGGGCATTAAATTTGTGTCAGTGTAAATTTGCTGAGTTCTCCACCCTTGTGCTCCAACACCTGCCATTTTAATTCTGCACTGAGTCAAAGGTTTATCCACTGCAGCTTCTCTGCTCAGCCCAGCTGCATGGCCTGCTGGGGGATTACATCATCAGTAGGCGCCATAGGGATGCTCCAGCTGCCTGTTCTCTGTGTTCTTGATATTGAGAAACACCCTTGTCCCTGTCAAGGTCAGAGCTCATCCCATGATGCCTTGTCTCGACAGCTTTGACTCAGCACCCTGGAATGTTGATTTACAGCTTCATGATGCAGCCTGAAATATGTTTTGTTTATTGGTAAAGCATTTTGCTTCTGAGAATGCAGACTCCTAATGGATGATCCAGGGCGCTTAACGGTACAGTGTGTCTCTGGCTCACATTAGGATTTTACTTTTAGCTATAACCTGGCAACCATAAAATGGAAAATATGCCCACACTAATTAGTGTTTGATATGCATACTCCTTTGAGTAGCATATTCAATATTCCGCTTTCTTGTGTTCAGTATGCACATTCCTTTTAGTGTTTGCTATATCCACACTTTTGAGCATCTGATTTCTCTGTTTAGAGCCAGGAAATACCATTATAATGACAGATACACAAACTGGGGTAAGATTCTTTGACAGAACAGGAATTGTTCAGTGATCCTGACGGTATTTAGCCTATATATGCTTAAGGCTATATGACTGGTACATGCAAGGTGTGCATGTCCTAGTTAAGCATCCCAGATCGGAAAAGCTTGGGATGTCTGTGACATTTAGCTACATAGCACTTGACTCACATTGTTAGTGTGCAGTGGAGATTCGGCTTAGGGTACAGTGCAGAACAGTGTAGCTTTTCTCATTGCTTGTGAAAAGTCTTTCACTATTTTGTCATCCACCAGTCAAATGCAGACTGTGTGTGTGTGTGTGTGCGTGTGCGTGTGTGTGTGTGTGACTGACAGTGACATTTCCACATGTATATACTGAATGAATGTTAGCACTAACAGGGAGGCTAGTTAACATGGAGGCCTCAGGAGTGTGAACTCATTAGTTTATTCATGAACCTCTGTCATGCTACTGGAATATACTATGGAAGAATTCATGTGAAAACCCCAAAATAAATGGAAATCTGAAATTTTCAAACCATTTCACATTTTCGTTTTTACTGAGTAATCTTTTTCATCCAGTCAAAACCGAAAGGCTTGTAGCTGAATGGCAAATGTTAGTTATATCCTGAAATGTGCCCATGAATTTCACACGCTCTGCTTTTTTCTGGTTTTCTTTGTTCTCTCGGCCGGCCCATTCTCTCCCTAAGCCACTCGCCCCCTGCTCTCTCTTCTCAGAAATCTTTAAGTGCTTTTCCCAATCAAGGGCCTGCACAATCGTGCTTGGTAACCCCTCCCCACCCCCACCTAATCTGTTCCTGTTGTCATGGAAATGGTCCTCTTGAACATAGCTGTTGAATACTCTCGTATGAAAGATGAATTTTAGGGGCTGGATTTGAGTCGTAATCTCCGCACTATGAAATAGAAATAGAAAAAAAGGAGGGAAAATGAAGAAATCTGACATCTTATTTTGAAATGCTGAAATGGCATTTGGCTTACATACAGCTAAATCACCACATGCCTGTTTCTAAAAGAGAATGTTTATCTTTGAAAATGGTTTTAGAATAAGCTTTCAGTTTCTTCAGTGCAAAATATTTCACCTTGCCTTATAAAGAACCTGTTGCTTGACTCACTTATCCACATGGACCACCATTTTGTAATTTCAGAAAAGGCTAATTGAGTAATATGACTGTGATTACACAGAGGAGATGGCTTGAAGTGTAGATATATTTTACATTTGATTCCAGTGAACGTCTGCTTTTAAATGCATGGCAGAATGGGATTTGAGCTTCTTTTTTTCAACAAGTTCATCCAGTGTATGTCCATCAGGATCCATGTCAGCCTGAAAAAGGAAAAATAAAATGTAGCTTTGCATCAAGCACTCTATCCTTGATCTTAATGTGGTGCCACATCATGAAAGCTTTATTGATGATCTCATGAAGGCCTTGGTCGTATATGTGGGAGTGAATCTGTGTTTTTTAAGAACCCCTTTCTTTTATATATAGGTTATAACTTCTGGTGGTATGAAAAATTCACAGACCCAGTTCTGTCACTGCATAGACATCACCTCCCTTTGCCTTCCTGCTGTGCAGTAGATTTGCATGTGCCTGTCTCTGTGTAACAGGATGTTGGACTCCTCTGTCATTTATCCTCTTAAAATGGTTCATAATGTACTTTTTTATCTCCTTGCTTTTCCTTTTTGGTTGAAAGTAGGCGCCCAGCAATTTTAAAGTTCAAGTGCCGTTACTGAATCAGAGACACTGCAGAGAAAATTGTTGCTTTAATGCTTTACATAATTCAAATGTCACATCACTCTTATGTTTTTGGCACAGTCTGCTATGAGCCTGTGTCTGAAAAGATAAGGAAGTACTAACTGGAGTCTGGAGCTCTGATGACCTCACTCTCCTATTGTTTAAACTGTGTTTGTAGCTGAAATATGAAGAGCGTGAACAGCAGGTCAGTGCTAACAGCTAATTACGACGTTCAAGCAGGACTCAGTGTGTGAATTCACCGCATTAAAATGGAAAAATCGAGGTCTCCTTCGACAATGTACTGAAATACTGAAGTGTTTGGGGTGTCAGTTGTTTTCTGGGGAGATTGTATGTGTTTGTA
>JAOXYF010000017.1:6993610-7014972 GCA_028565775.1 Sternarchorhynchus goeldii
GAGAGAGAGAGAGAGAGAGAGAGAGAGAGAGAGAGAGAGAGAGAGAGAGAGAGAGAGAGAGAGACCAAGACAGTGGTGCATCATCCTTTTACTTTACAAGCACAAAATATTGCCTATTCGCGATGTATTCCTGACATTTGCCATACAGACACATCATATTTTATAATTCTGGGTTATCCAGACTGGTATAAATTCCTCATTGCCAAGACAAGGTCCAGTGGAGTATATGAACCCCTCCCTTCCCCTCTGAGACTAACATGCCTCAGTTTGACCTGTAATCATACAAAGATGATCCAAAAGCTTCTTAGGTGATGAAAGCCGTATTTGTCTGGAGTCTTCTCCGAGCTTGGACCCTGAGTGGTATTGAGAGTGTATTGGGAGGTGCATTTAGGGATACATGAGCTTAAAATCAGCCATCTGCTCAGTTTCTTCCTTATGGGCAAAAACATTTTCAAAAAAAAATTAAGGGGACAAAAATCAGGAAAAAACATGATGCATAATTATATATTTAGGGTCCATATGGTTTCAAGCTTGGCTTGCTATCTTGAATCAGTTTGTCAGTCTGCCTGTCTGTCTGTCTGTGTCTGCATTATGGGGTCCTTCCATGCAGGCAGGTCTTTTAGGGATCAGGCATGGCATGCCTGTCATTACAGCACTGAGATCTCCTGGAGACATACATGTGAATAGCCTTTTATTAAGTCCCACAGCACCTGTCTCTCTTGCCTTTCTTCTTTCTCACCTACCTCCTTCATGCATATTCATCACGCAGCACGACCATCTCCGAGGAATGGAGTTTGCAGTAGCCATGCCACTCAGGACCTGGGCTTTTAGGATAAATGACAAAAAAAGATTAATGCTACATAAAATAATATCACAAGCAGCCAGTTCCCCACATCATTAATCCATGCATCTCTCCTACTCATCCAATTGAATTTACATCTAAATATGCGCTATTAAACAGAGCAGCCCAGACGCTAGCTCACCTGAATTGTTTTCTTACATGGTGTTTGCAGTAAGTGGGACCATCAACAAACTAAATGGATTTTCTTGTTGTTTTGTAGCTGTTGACAGTGCAGGTCAGACTGGCTTCTCAAGGCCAGAACGATTTTGTCACTTTGGATCAGAAGATCAACTCTCTGACGGATACCAGTTGAGGCATTCATACAGAAGCAAAGACAAAGCACACTCTCAAAGCTTGCTAGAAACCAATGAAACCCCCAACTTCTATCACTTGTGTTATTCTGTTTCATTGTCTACTACATTCATATGCATGTAGCCTAGTTTTGGTAGAGGTGTGTGGAGTGACATTTTCACTTTAAAGTTAACTTGATACATTTTAGGACTTTCCTGCAAACTTCCTTGAGATAATTTATTATCAAACGCCGCATGCAGGATTTCTAACTTGTCTTTTAGTCTTGGTCTACTGTCTCATTAACCTTTGCATAGTAATATTAAATCTTCATATCTTTAGGGTCTCATTATTGGTTCTCATGGGAAATGTCAGGCATGGTTGTGTTGCTTCTTGCAGTGATTTCTCCATGGACTATTTTGGCTTGTGGGTGAGCTGTGAGATTATGGTTCTTTCTGGCATAAATTCACCCCCTGCTATGATTATCTCACTTGTAATTTTGGCTGTACTTAAACTTTAATGATTTGTAATGTAAGTGCTTATGAATTTCATACAAAAGTTGGCATTAACAGTCGGTCCCTATGCAATGGAATGACACTAAAACTGACAATCATTTCCTTTTATGGAGTTTGTTATGTTGCCAATTCTGTAACAGCATTTAGAACAATTCTGTAGATAAAATTACTTTTCTTTAGCCTCTCAGTCCATGAAATCTCTTGATAATGTCTTCTTTTCTATTGTTTTATTTCTCACCCTTTTGCTCTTTGCCTGAATCCGGTCAGAGTGAGATGACCAGATGCAGACAGATGTGAGAGTTATCACAATTTTGTGTTTGCCAGATTGCTAATTGTGTTATCGAAAACCACTATAACTACATTATGCTACATGGAATTGTGTGTGTGTGTGTGTGTGTGTGTGTGTGTGTGCATGTACTTGTTTCTTTGTATTGAGCAACACACCTGTCAGAGCAGTAGGCTAATCAGTTTGAGTGGAAGTCTCATCTGTATAATTAAATGACAGGCAACTCCATATGGGCTTTTCTTCAACAGAACTGTCCTGCCCTACAGAGCTTAGAAGGCGAGATCATTTCGGTGCTGGAAGTTTCTGGATTCTATTGTTTGAGCTTTTTATAAATATTTTATTGTGTGCATTTATACTTTATTTTCTGATATTTTAAGCAATAACAGAAAAAAACAATAACCACACAAAAAAGTGTTTCATGCTGATTCTGTGTGTAACTGGCTGATTTATTCAATAAGCATTGGTTCAGGATTGTTAATATTTAGAAAATTTAGTGGAACAAAGAAGCTGAAAGGAACAGATCTGCCTGACCTGCACGAGCTTTTCCACACATGAATCCTCAATTATACACACACACACACACACAGACACACACACACACAGACACACAGACACACACACACACAGACACACACACACAGACACACACACACAGACACACACAGCAGTCCTTTTATACACACATTTATGTATTCGTACATTCACCTCTTTTTTCTTTTTAGGTGCTGCCCCCGTACACATTTCTGCACCAGTCCCCTTCCATAACGTTCTCCCCCAATTCAAGATCAACCCCTCCTGGCTCTCTTGCTCAGCGATGGGGGGATGGAGAGAGAGACGTGTGTATTACACTCCCACCATCCCCCCTCCCAGCACTCCTGCTGTGAGGGGGAAAATCCACCCTGACAGGTCGTTCTGCTCAGGGCTACTAACCACATAGCCAATTTGGAGATATGGACGAGAGATAGCACCCAGGAGAGTCCGTACAGATAGCATCAGCCCACCTGTATCCCACTGCTGCAGCAGCCTATGCGGGTGGACCCTGGGGAAGGGGCGGGACCTAGGGAAGGGGTAGAGCCTGAGGAAGAGATGGAGCCTGGGGAAGGGGTGGCATTAATAGTATTTTTATGCCCAGTGCTGTTACTGATGGTCCAGCATGCTTGCTGTGGAAATGGAGAGGAATGAGCCAGAGGGGCTGGGGGCAGATCTATGTGGAAGTTATTTGAGGGAAAGAAGGTAAACCGACATACATTTACACACACATTGTTTGATGGAGTAGGGATAACACATTATCCCTGCATTCTGGGATTTAAATGGCGGATGGATACACATGCATTTACTTGGGGCAGCATCGGAAGCTCGTTACATTGTGTAGGTTTCACAAGGTCGCAGACTAAATCAAGACAAACTTGTACACATGCACAGAGTTCACAGTGAGGGATACTACCAGCTAGGTCTGTCTCTCCAGATGAATCCAATAACGTTAGTGTTGCTCCACAGTTGGGCAGCATCTTTTACAAGGTCACCTCTTCCAATCTGAGAGTGATGAGAGTTGGCATGACACACACTCTCTCTTACACAGCATATGCCCCCACACTAGGTGTTGGTCTCACTTTCTCTCTGCTTCACATGGACACATATATATATATATATATATATATTCACATTTATTCACCTTCAGATGGGTTTTTGGGCCAAATATTTAATCCACAATGCTTTATTAACTTGTTGTGCTCCTCCGTTCCTGTCCTTTACACTCAATAATGTCCATCTCACTAATGCACACAAACACTCCCACTTTTCCCATTAAGATATTAAACTTCATTGCCTCAGTCATTGTTCTGTATCTTTTCCGTTCTTTTGTGTGCAATGTGGATAGCAGCATTTAAAGTATTTGTTGTGTATCTTGCTCTCAGCAGGGGAAGAATGATAATCGCACAAAGTAGTCTTTTACGCTGCCCTTCCTGATCTCATTGTAAATGTATGCCTATCTGTGCATGATGGCGCATGCTGGTGAAAGTAAAAGAGATGTGTTTGTAATAGCTGGTCAAAGACGAGGGTGTTTTTACATCTAAAGTGTGAGATTTAATCTATAGATATGTGTTAGAACAGTTATTAGTATGGAAACTGGTCTTCAGAAATCCATGGTAGTGCCATGGTATCAGCTGAAGCCAGTACGAAATGTCTTTTCCTGCTTAGCTTGATTAAGAAACAATTTACAGTTTAGCTTCAACACTTTGATCAAAGTGTCGGAAGGAAAAAAAATTAATCTGATTGTAAAGAGTTTACACACTAAACGATATGTGCTCAAACGTGCAATGCAGTTTTTCATGATTCAGAAGACTTGCTGAATTCTTGTTCAGTGCAAGGTGTTAATGCAATTAACACTTATGTTAAATTACATATAATTTTAAATATTTTAAAGGCAAATTGTAAAATATACACCTGCCCAGAAGAGGGCGCGTTTTAGTACAGAAGAAAAAATGTTTGATATATGTTAAATGGATGTTTGGGATTTTTATCAGCTAAGAAAATAAAGCATTGTCTTCCCTCCGTAATTACCACCGTAACTATTTCTTTCCTAAGTAATGTAAAAGTAGTTCATTCATCAGCTCTGACCTTTCCTTCACTCTTTCAGCCTTTGTTCCTTTAGTTCCATTAAACCGTCAAGTGCGAGCTGGTCTTCTGCCGTTGTTCTAGCACAGATTAAAGAGACAGATGGACACTGGGTCGACCTCTCTGAACACCGGCGCCAGTCGCGCTTTGGGCCGGTGAAAGAGCGTGTGGATTCATCACAGTTATCCCGCTGACTGACACCCTCCCTGCGCGTCTTTGTTTAGGTTCGTCATATCCGTCACGACCCTATTTCTCCAGGGATCGGCATTAATCATATAGTCATATGTAAAAATATTTTACTGTCTTTTATGAAGAAATATAGCTTAGAAGAAAATGCCTTATTTATTGGTGGTATGGACTTATTAAAATGCTAATTTACTAAAAAGAAAGCATGATTTAAACAAGGTTGTTCTACAACTATTATTATAATTATAATTATTTGTAATAATAATAATAATAATATACTAAAGCTGGGTCACATGAAAGCTTACCTGTTGTTATTAGCCTATGCCGTAAGAGGGGCGTGGCTTCGAATTTGTGAATTGGATTATGCGGGCAGGATCTCTGGCAGTACGCGAGAACGGACGCTCTTTGGATTTCTTTGTAGGGTTCCAGCCTTCTCGTCTTTTAATTACAATTTTACAGTCAGTTGCGGACGGGCTTTTTTGTAGCCTACAAGACCTTGGTCGAGGATACTGAGAGGTTTATATGGGACCATTTGAATCTGAGTAGGGTACATGCACACAAGGAACGGAGTGTAACGCTTCTTATCCTGCCTGATGCTGACAACGGGTAAAATTGTGTTCACATTAATATTAACTTTGGAAAACTTCGACTTTTTCATATGTTGCAAATTTATTTTAACGGAGTGCCGAAATAATACTTTTACGCGATTTTTAAAGCGATGATAATATCGTAAAACAGCACCAAGCGGACGAAGAGTAAGAAGCATTTTGTTTAGTTTTTCCTCATCCTTGTTTCCTATTGCTTATATTCATAATCGCGAGTTGGCGCTTTGCTCTAAATCCGTGGAGGTTTCTGCAGGTACACGCTTGCTGCACTGTCTGTGTAGAATGACCTGCAGCTGAGACTGGACGTTTGGAGACTTTTTTTCTGAACTTTCGTTAAAGCGTAAACGTGGCTCGGATTCTCAGAACATGAAGCCGGCCACTTATCTACTCGCTGGAATTCTAGCGCTTTGTTCTCCTCCTCGCACCTGGACAGCAGCTATCAACGGTCATCGAGGTGAGAGCTACACGTCGAATAGGTTCCTAATCTTGTGGACGCCCCTACGTCTGACATTGTGTTACCAAAGGTTAACCAGTTAGACTATCAGCCTTGTGCTATCGGTTTTTAAAATGGCAACATAGTCGTTGTTCTAATTTATCTAATCTTATCTCATTTAGAAAATTCAGGGCAGCGAACGATTTAATGACAGCGTCATAGGCAGAGAGCAGGTGCCCAAACCTGAACTCGCCAGGTTTCAAGCAGTGGAGTTTTGTCATTGTACATGTTACTTTATGCAGTCTACATAGAATATAAAATGCAGGTGCACAGCAAAAGTCAGAAATATTTTAATTGGCAGAAAGCAGGTGTTTGCTGAAGGCGAGCAACAGACAACGAGTTCACTATTAACAGCGTCGACTTAAGTTGTAATATCTTGTCTAATTAAGTCTTTATACATCACGGCATAACTTACCGTTTCATATATATTTTTGATAAGCAAGGACACTTTCACAAGTTTTCTTCGAGTTACGATCACCATCCCTTTGTGCTGAACCCGTTTTCCGTGTTATGATCCTTTTTTGTCCGCGGTCTTTCCTGGAAGTGGGAAATGTGGAAAAGGCTTGTCTTACAATTCGTCACTTTTCCAAAACATCGCTCCAGGTTTATATCACAACACAACTCATGTATATATAATGAAACTTTACTTTAGAAAAAACCGTTGCCCATATGGTCTTTTGCGCGTGGCGGTGTTTTTATATTTCGCTGTTCGAGAAACTGGTGAGAGACAGGCATTACTGTGCGAGAGGCTGGTGATGAATGTCGGGTTTCTCACTGAGCACCACAGTGTTTTCCCAGTTTCCGCTAGAACTGGGAAGGCACATACATCTCGACCAAGCGCGCGTTCTCCCTTGTTCCACTGCGAGAAGGATCGCGTGTCTCCAGTGCTCCCAACTGCGCAGTGTCAGTCACGTTGCATCCCAAGCAATATATTCACGTGTCACCAACTTATTTGTTACCGACATGGACGCACCTGTCACAGCCCGTGTATCTATTGTGTTCACTTAAGTATAAGTCGTAAACATCGTATTGCTTCCCGTAGTATAAAGTTTATCCATGTATATCTACAGTGACTTGAAATCAGACATGCATCCCGAATCATGTAACCACTAACTGACACTGTTTACCTCGTACTATAGTTCAAATGGAGTTTACGGCAATAGTAAAAATTCCCATGTTTTCTTCAGCATGTGGTCACAGTGGACACACCTAGAAGTTAAGGTTACTTGTCACAAGCTGTGTGGGAAGCCAAACTGACCTATCCTCGCAGTGTCGTGTCATTTCACTCGGTTAGCCATGCTTCTAACACCCTTCACATGACTAATTAGCAATGCAGCACAATGACCATCAAAACTCCCAGCGCCTAAACCGATGTGGCATGACCAACCTAACGCTCAGCACCGGACTTTACAGTGATGAGCGATTAAACACTGTCGGAGCCTGTGGGAAATTTGAGAGACTTTTGCGTCTGAGTTAATGGCAAATGTCTTTTGATGATCACAGGGGTAGATGATCGGCAGTAGCTTGTTTATTGCTGACTTGCTCATTCTCATTTTTTGCTCTGATGGTTCTGGTCTGTCTGATTAGCCAGCGAGTGGAAGCTGTGTTTCTTACTCAGATGCCCGTTTCTCTCTCTCTCTCTCCCTTTTTGGGTGTTAGGTGTTATGACTCTGATGGTTTAGTTGTTCCTTGTGTCCCTCTGGTACCCCAGTAGAAGGCCACCTTCAGGAACCGTTACATCTGTGTATACGTTTAATACAGACGTGACAATTTTCTTAAGACTCTTCTTTATGCTTGTGTGAAGCGCCTGTTCATTGTGAGGTACGTTTGTTTGTAAGAAACTACTAATGGAGGTGTGTTTGTGTGGTTGTTTTTTCCATTTTTGCTTCCTCTCTTACCTCCCATTTAAAAATATGTGCAATCTTTCCTAGTTAATGGAAAGGGAGGAGTTCCACCTCAGCCTACTCAGGGTCAAGGCCCCTTCATTCACCCCACACCGTGGGCCGCGCCATCTCTCTGCTCAGCAGAAGGCAACACACACAGCACATTTTAATCAGTGTCTTGCACAATAAGATCATGGACTGCTTGTCATGAAATGCCATAGTTAATGTAAGCCCAGTGTGGCTCTGCTGTGTGAAATACAGCGCAGAACACTACCATCCTCTGTGCGCTCTGTAACCATCAGGGTGAGGGTTTATTCATACAGTATATCCCAAAACATTCCACTCGCAAGTTCTGCTGACTCGTTCCTCTCAGTAAGTGCTTCCTGCCTGAGAAAATGAATAGAATGTCTTTCTTGGCAAAAGGTTAGTTTTGCAGCTGAAATTTGTCCCCGCACATTTTCTTTGGTGGGCGTTGCTGCTTCACTGCATTTCTCTATGGGACTGGCTTGCTTTCTTTGTGTGATTTGATGATCTTTTCATAAGATTGTACTTGTTCTAGTGATGCATGGCTGTGGACAAATGCTCTATTAGCTAATGCAGAGAGTGTGGGTGTATGAAGGTGTTAACCACCAGACTGTGAAGGTCAAGAGAAAGGTCACACATAGTGGATGTCAGATGTCAAGGGTCAGAATGCTTTTGCCGATTGTCTAGAGTGAATTTTTTTTCTCTTGTGCTCCTTTGGGAATAATTTCTTTATCTTAACTGTCCTGGAAGAGAGTTAGAAACGCAGGTAAGCCATGTACTTGGTTACCGTAAAGGTTTGTTGGCAGAAAGGCCACACTGATCCACAGGAGGCTGACTCCACCCAAAACTGCCCAGGCCAATTAAAAGCTAGCATTGTCGGTGATAACGAGGGAGTCACGGGTAGCCATTGTTTACTGTGTCTCGATATCCTAATGGCACTGGAGCTGTGTGACCTATAATGACAGAGGGAGAGTGTGCAGGCAGGCTTGCCGTGTTTGGTCAGAACTGAGAGGCAGAGACTCTTTCCTGCACACACAAGCTACTGTTTCCACGGGGACTGTTACCGTGTTTGAGACGGGCAGTGCTCTCCACGCTGCACATATGTAGACCAGCCTGTAAAGTCTCAGACACGCCCACTCACACGTTGTTCATAGTGACTGTTTATTCCGTCACGAAACTCTCTGCCTTTCACCCGTGTGAGACAAACGCGTACACATACACTGAGTGATCATTTACATGTTAACGCAAGTCAAGATCGCATACAAGTCATTAGATTGTGTGGTTTTAACCTTCATACTCCTTATACTTAATGAATAGAACATGACATGCTCTTGTCTCTCAGTTGGCTTTTGTTTTAAATTGCCTCACATTAAAGCAGACTCTGTTTTTTCAGGCTGGTACTGTGTGTTAGCTTATTAAGTTTCTATGTGCTAGTATTACCTGGACATATTGTATCCCTGTATTGGTGGTAGGGGATGTAGATGTCAAAAATTTTCTTCCACCAGTTCAAAATCACAAGGCAGCAAAGTGATTTCCCTAGAGACACTATACTTGAAATTTACCTGGTTTGTGGACAGTTGATGAAACTGATGATCTAACCTTCGGAGAGTGTCTTAGCCTGTGGTAGTGTAAAGGGGTGTGATAGCACATGGGGCCAAGGTTTAGCTGGGTCTGCAGCACAGTGGCATATATAGTGTGTGTGTGTGTGTGTGTGTGTGTGTGTGTGTGTGTGTGTGCGCGCGCGCCTGTGCATCTGTATTTTGTGTGTATGTACGTTCCATATGTTGGTGAGGCGTGTAAAGAAGTGTTCTTTATTAAAGCATTGCATTCTACATCTGTCCTGGAAACATACATGAGTGAGTGAGGTTTTCTTTGAAATGTGCTCAGTTTGTTAGCCCATGTCAAAACGTGTGATGTTGGTGTGTGTGTGTGTCATGAAATCTGTGTGGTCAGATTGTTCTTTTTTGGTCTTGTTCAGCAGATGCTGATGATAAAACACATAAAAGCTACATTTCCACGATGATGTTTTGACCATATCGCACAGCTGCTACTAACTGCATACTGATTGGTTGACTACTCTCTCTGCTAATGAATATTCCATTAACACATCACTGATGACGAATGGGAGTTCTCACCGTAGGTCAGTGGGTGGGTCATGACGGGGGGCATGTAGCTGTATGTACTGCTCTGTCAGCAGCTCCTCTTTGGAAGGTTCAATATGTAGTCATCTTACTTTGGCCTTGTTAAATGAGCTTTGAGTGTTTTTTATTCCAGTTTTGTCTGTCTGCTCTTGTGTTTAAATCAGTCTCTCTGTCTCTCTCTCTCTCTCTCTCTCTCTCTGTCTGTCTCAGTCTCTCTGTCTGTCTCTGGTTTCGGATCTGCTTCAAGAATGATGATACCAGTGAGGAAACCTAACTTGTGCATTCAGTTGTTAATGGAAGGATGCAGCCTTGAGAGAACAAAGGAAAGCTGTGGCACTCTCTTCACCCACCCACCCACACACACACACACACACACACTATTGCTACCATGTTTAAATCAGAAAAGCCCTGACTAAGGTTTGTGTGTTTGTGGGCCATGTGCATGTGTGTGTTCATGCAGCGGGAAGCAAAGGGCATAAAATCCATCTCTCGTTAGGTCTCTCCTCTTCTTTTATCCCTCTTTTATTGGACTGTAATTGGAGGCTGGGGTGGTAATTAAAATAGGATGGCTTGTGAAATTCTGGTGAAGGATTTGACTGGAGAGAAGGGTTACCCCACATATGTACCTAGTTAACTGACCCTATTATAATGTTCTGAGACCAGGTCTAACACTTTTGTACTATTCACACCTCCACACTATTATAAAATGTTGGGGCTAGATCTCACACCTGTGGACTATGTAAATGTAATTATACACAGGATAATATGTCGAACCATTAGAGTTTCACACAGGGACCAGCGCATACACTTCATTCATAAGCCTTTAAGAAAATCACAAAGAAAATCGTTGTATTGCTCTACTCGGGGGTCATCAGGTAGGCGTCTCCCTTTATCAGTGTTTCGCTGAATTAAGTTCAAAACACCTCCAGGTGTCTCTGCAGTGAGGTCTGGCATCCCAGACCAACCCCTTCAAGCTCATTTTTAAACCAACCACATACAAACATCTTTAAATATAAAACCCGTTGGTCTCCCTGTTAACTAAGGCCATAGGTGGCCCCACTGACACTATTAATGCACGTTCACTGTCACCAGTACACCAGTAGTCTGATACCCAGTGCCATTCTCATGTGATGCCATTATAATGTAGGGAAAACTGGGGTTATGTATCACCAGAGGAGTGCAGTGTCTGAACCAACACGGCCGGAAACGACCCCAAAAACACACACATCCATTAGACAGGAATCTTTCTGATTAAAACATGGCAGCTGTGTGTGCATGTATGTATGTATGTGTTCATGTGCACATGTGGATAGGGTGGGGCTAAATGAAATGATCATTTCTAGTATGTGTTTTAAGAGGCCAAGCAGCAGATCTCCCTAAACAAAATGGCCGCAATATGTGATTTTCCTTCTGCATGTGCCATTAAACTACCACAGACTTTTTTTTTTTTTTTTTTTTTTTTTTAGCAAATGGAAATGATTTGGACAGATACCAAGTAGGCCAGTGCAGGAACCCTGTGTAGCAGGAAATCCTGTGTGTGCACACGTGTGTTTTCCAGCTCTTATCCTCCCACTCCGGGATTTGTAAGGGTGTGTGAGGGTGTGTGCATGCGCTTGTGTGTATGCTCGTGTGTGTGTGTGTGTGTAGTGTTTGGTAAAAGGGGTCTGGTTGAAAAGCATTATCATCCAAACCCATTATAGTAATTGAAGTGTTCAGACCTAGTGAAGGGGAAATCATTTCTGAACCAAGCCTGATGGAGGGACGGAGAGTAAGGAAGAGAAAGATGTGGAGAGAAGAGAGAGAATGAACAAGAGCATAGAATGATCTGTTGCTTCATAGAGGCATCATATTAACTAAAAGCTCTATGAGGGAAAGGGAGTGTTGGGGGGGAGACAGATGAGTGAAGTGAAGAGGGAATTTCAGATCAGAGCACCACTGTGAGATTTTCCATTAATAAGATTTCATCTAGCAATTCTGGTGCTCATCCTGTGACACACGCATGCATTATCTTTCCTAAAACTGCACTCGCCCATACAAAGAGATTAACAAACTGAGGGACCAAATCTGATATTGGCCACTTGATCTGATTTTCAGGCAGATAGATTGTTACAACGTCGGACCAGATAATGGGCTGCATCAGAAACGACGACTTATTTTGCACGTGTTTTTGCAATGCCCTGGTCAGTTGATATGCATCTGCCTTATTGATCTACTCATGGAGTACGTCACTAATTACTGGCCTACTAGCTATGCTCAGAATATTATTATGGCACTACTGTGCCATCAATAGTGACTCATTTGCCTTCATGGAAACCATCCACCTGCACCAGCTTTCGATGATTTCGAGTCAGATTTCCTGTTACGCATTTCTTCTTGTTTGTACTTGATCTATGAGGTCATATAGCTATGCACATATTCGTCAGGCGTGACTAGCGCTTTATTCTGATTGGCCAGCAGATACTTCTGTAGAACCTGATTGATATTGGATAGGGGTCACAGGAGTCAAACTATGACCCTGCAGAAATTCAGCAAACAGCAGGGGCTAAACTGGTGCTGCTAGCAGACCAGAAGAGTGTGAGGGTCGGCCCTGTTGGGAAAGAAATTTCTAGTTCAGACACTTCCACACATCTCTCAGCGCACACACTCACACCCCCACACACATTCATGTATTTGTTATGCCTGTTGAAGACAGGAAATACATTTAGTCCTAGTTTTTATTGCAGGAAGCTACGTGTCCTTCTCTGCCTGCGTGTGAGTGAGTGGGATCTTACTGTACATTACTGCACTCCCCCACCATGACTCCAAGCAGTTATATGAATCCCCTTGTGCTGAATGTAGTACAGATGTTTATGCAAAATGTCAGCAGACAACAGATTCTTGAGTAACTGGATGAGTTGAACAGCTGTCCTGGAATGCACAGTTTCTTGAAGATATGGGTGTGTCAGCATGTTTGTGTGTGTTGTGTGTTGTGTGTGTCGGAGGTGGGAGGGGGGGGGGGAGGGTTGGGGTCGGGTTAAAGGGTCATTAGCCCAATCCTCTGACAGGAAATAACATCGGTACTTTTGTTTTTAAGACTGATACGGTTCTCAAAAATGGGAGCGGCAGCTTGGGTGGGTTTTGGTAGATAATTATTCCCAGTGTCAAGAAGCAGTTTCTGTAAGTATAGTTCAAATAACCAACTGCTAAATGAAGGCTAGTATTTGAGTTTATTACCAAACAGGTACATTAACTTAACAGTGAAGGGTCAGCATATTAAGATGTAACAAAGGCGAGGGGAAATATTTTATTTGTAAGGGATGTTTGCCAGAATTGATTTTAATTAGTACTCATGTTAACTACCGAAACGTCTATTATAATAATTCCCATGTAGCTGCACGGCTGTTGAGTTTGCAGTTCAACCCCCCCCCCCTTGTCTCATTAGTTAGTCTTTAGAGGTCTTACTGTAATGCGTCACTGCTCTGTGGCTGTTCGTACCAGGCAACGGCGCCTAACAACAGTCAGCTGAGGTTTGTTACAGTGGAATAAAAATAGCCTGTAAAACCATGCTGAATATGAGCAGCATTGACTGCTGGGTTTTTGTTTGACGAGCAACAACACCTTTTACCTGTACTTCAGAAAGTCCTTTAAGGTAATCCATACAAACATGACCAGAAGAGTAAAGAGAGGTTGAGCTGGTTTATTTATCTACAGTGTAACTTTTCTGACACAAGTGGAGGGAATTCATGTGGTGTTGAACAATCTCTCCGGTCGTATTGTGGGTGAGGGCTGTAAAGATGAGTATCTTTGCATGTGAGCGCATGTGCATTAGGAGACAAAAACCTCGTCCCTAGTGCACAGTTGCACAGGGAAGCAAAGCAATGTACACCAAGTGACTCCCATCAGAGGGAGGGAGGGAGGGAGAGGTCTGAGCTAATGGCTCTAGTCAATTATTCACCCAGGTAAACCTTTTAGTTTGTACCGGTTTCTGATTAGTGCTTCCTTGTTTTTCCAAGTTGCATGGATTTTGCATCTGGAAATGTGTTTGAAATGTAGTTTTTTGTTGGTTAGTGTAAAGTAAGGTAGTGTGCTTCGCTTAGTATGATATAGGGTATATATAACATCCAAACTCTGTGTGTGTGTGTGTGTGTGTGTGTGTCTCATCTGACACACAGCCAGGCCTGTAATTCTTTGATTTTGAAAAATGTTTTAATCAGCGTTTATCATTGTGTACAGTAACTAATACTGATAAGATAACTGTGTGTCGAATGGACACACGGACACACACACATACACGTCCATCTAGCAACAGGTCATGTTGAAAGATGAAGTTAAATTATATATATTTACTACTTTTGTGCTTGTTTGCAGGGTTGTGCTACTTTAATTAAAGAAAAACAGACACATATGAACTTTTCATTAATTGCCCTCTTCTGTCTAATAAAAGTGAACTATCTTAAGAGAAGGGGTTAGTCACGCCCTAGCAGACAATAAGACAATGCAACACAAACACACACACACGTACGTACATAGTGCCAACTATGAGCTCGCTGTCGTTAATCAATCTGTGCAGAAACAAAGACTCCATTAGGTGTGAACACAGTGGTTTCCTCACTCTCTCTCTCTCTTCCAGTATTTTTTTGGTCTTTTTCATAATCTCCCTCATTCCCTTCGTAATGCTCCTCTATGACGGAATAAGTCAATTCAGTGTTTAGAAAAAATTATAACTGGATTTCCAGCACAGACGATAACAAATCTATAGTCTATATCTCATATTCTGTTAATATATTAAAGTTTTTCAGTTGGCACTAAAAGCCGTTTCTGTATTTTTGTTGTTGTGGCGTGCTCTGTGACCTTGGTGTGTAAAGGCCTTGTGAGGGACAGCAGAAGTGTGTGTGTGTGTGTGTGTGTGTGTGTGTGGAGCAAGCCCATGTTCTACACTGCTCCACTGGTGCAGGGTACGGGCGGTGTGATTAGGTTTGTTGTGTTTAGGGGGTTAGGACTGCAGAGCTTTAGGGCTTAAGAGGACTTTAGCTGCTGGATTAGCGAATTGCTGCCCTTCCCAAATGCAAAAAGCCGAAAATCAAGGGAGGCAAGGAAGCCCATTGTGTCTAATGTTGAAAATTAAAATGATGCAGAATAATTACAGGGTGCTTTACTGTTCAGTTTTGCTGTTACAAACTGTGGCAAATTTACGTGGGTGATGGAGACATAAAAAGAAGCCATTTAGAATTTAGAATACCACCTGCATGTATATGCTTTTTACAATGACGCTTGACATCTCCAGACTGGTGGCTTTGATGTTAGAACTTGGAGAGTGAATACAAATCAGTACAACTCCTAGACTGCTAGTTTAGAGGAAACTTCATAGATCCCTCGCATTGCCACTGAAGACTGCAAGTCACATCCAGGGAAGAATAACCATGGCGATGAGGGAGAGTGACGGGAAGGGATTGCTTTTTCATCCTTTATCTTGTGGACCGAAGCACAGGGGTATTTGCAGCCTGCCACCAGTAAACCTTCTGCCAACAGGTACAGCGATTAGTCCAGTATGGGGCCCATGTGGTGGTGAACCCAGCTCTCTGTCCAGCCAGTATAATTGGATATAATTGGACATAAAGCTTCTAAACACCCCCCTCCCCCCGGCGTGCTCAGTTAATGGACTGATCCAGAATGACAATGAATTAGCCAAAGGGAAAGGCAGTATATGATTGGTAGAGGAGTAGGGGTGCCAGGCCCATATAATACCCCCTGTAATCTGTGTAAGTATATATCTGTGTGTGTCTACTTATATAGTGTGTATCCATCACACCGAATGTGCAAAGTGTTTAATCTGTATATTTTATCATACTATACTGAATGTGTCTTTTGTGTACTGGAGTTTTCCATGAATGTGTTGAGCTTGTGTGTTTATATTCTCTGATCATATCAGCTCTTCTAACTGGTTTGTCTTTTTTGTATTATGGCATCATATTTTTGATCTGTATTTACAGACGGGTGAATGAGGGTGTGTGTGTGTGTGTGTGTGTGTGTGTGTGTGTGTGTGTGTCTAAAATGTTTTTCTGTGTGCAAATGTATTTCTCTCTCCCTTATTATTGTCTCATTGCATGTTCCTCTTCATCCTCTTCGTCCTTTTTGTGATTTTCCCTCACTCTCTCTCTCTGGCTCCTGTGAAGGCTCACAGGGGCCCTCCATTGCTTTGGTTATGTAAGCTGCACACATGGGTGCATGAGCACGAGCCCAGATTCACACATTCACACTCATGCATGAATGAGGCTTCCTGGGCATGCGCCCATAGAGCTGAGGCTCACTGTAAACAAAAACAGGCAAACTGAGGAAGTCACTAGCATACACACACACACACACACACACACATACACACGGACAGCTTCGTATGGTAGAACAGGTCGTTCAGGTTTGTTGTGTAAATCGGGTGAGGAAAAAGAATCTCTTTGATGGCGTAAGGGGGGGGGGCACTTGTTCGACCTGTCTGTGTGTGTGTGTGTCCTTGCGTGTGTGTGTGTTTTGTGCTCATGTACTCATGGTCTTCTGTGTAAATCCCTTTGATTCAGCCTCTAGTCAAATCCATTCAAATGTGTGGGTTTAAGTGTGGTCTAGGATATAGGTGTGTGTGCGTGTGTGCGCGCGCGAGTTTGTGTTTGTGCTTTATGCCTTCCAAACAATAACTGTAATCCCAGCAGTAGCTTTCCGGTTCACCTTCTTTCCTGTTCCAGTTCGACAGCATCAGGGAGCGAGTAGAAAATGCATATGTTTAGGAAGTTCACTCATTGTGTTGGAGAACCATCCAGGAAGGAAGAGGCTCCACCCCCTCATTTCCCATCCAGCCAACCAGCATGTTGATGATGCCATAGGAGCAAGGCCATCGTGGGAAATGCCATGTGACCCTTTGTCCTGATTTGTCCGGAGACCCATATATTGTCGCAGAGCATTGTAAACTTAGTTCCTAAAGCACAAGTAGAAATCAATGTGCAAGAAGCATCGTCTTTACGGAAGTACATTAACAGGTGTGACGGTATATCGATTTCTGCATGCTGTATATGACCAATCCCTGAGGGTTGCTTTTAGCTAAATGGAGTGTATTGTTTTGAATATGTGTTGTATGTGAGTGTTTCCATTAGCGAGTGTGTGCTTTTACTATGTGAGGTCTACTTCTCTTTTGCTTTTAACACAATAGTGTGAGGTAACAATGGAGTTTAAAGGTGTAATGAGTGGCCATATATGTGTTGGTGTTTGTTTGTGTGTTCTCCTATGGTAATGCTGTGTGTGTGTGTGTGTCCCTGTGGGGGTGTGGAGAGTGCGTGTGTGTGTGGGGGGGTCCTGTGGGGATGCTGAGTGTGTGTGTATTCCGGTGGTAATGCTTCTCTTAATCAGATCTGACTATCCACATCTGCTGAGAGTGCAGTACATTTTGGCTTGTCAGCATTTGTGTGCTTGGATGCATGTATGATGTGTGTTTGTGAGAGAAGGTAGGAAACCTCACACTTGATTGATGACAGGTTGGAAAAATGATACTGATCAGCTATGTGTATGATGGTGTGTGTGCATGAGCCTGCATGCAATACACTAGTAAGGAGGTCAGGCTAGCGTAAACAACCAGCTAGAAAGCAGGTCAAGCCTTCTGTGAGGGGACTTTGTGGATACTGAAGCCCTCAGGGATGTATCTGGCCTCTAGGTAAGGTCTCCTCTCCATCTCTCTCACTCTTACAAATGTTGACCTGAGAGACCTCAGCCTTTTTTAGGGGGAATTTAACTTCGTTCAAGTTCCCAGAATATTCACTCCTGCTTATACAGTCCATAGCAGTAACCTCTGAAATATACTTCTAAGCATTGCTTCAAAGGAAAGTGGCGTGTGTGTGTGTGTGTGTGTGTGTGTGTATAAGCACTCCCACACATAGCTACACACCACAGGAAAGCCTACTGCAAATAATTTGATCTCTCCCTCTCTCTTCATCTGTTTCTTCCACCCACATCATTCTAGAGATGTTTGCATCTAGAACTGTCAGGTCATGTGATACAGAATATTAAGTTGAAGGAAAGCTGTATTGATCTACACTTAGGATTCCAGGAAACACCATATTTTCTTTCTTTGTTCGGTTCAGTAACCTTTAC
Source organism: Sternarchorhynchus goeldii (assembly GCA_028565775.1). NCBI lineage: Eukaryota > Metazoa > Chordata > Actinopteri > Gymnotiformes > Apteronotidae > Sternarchorhynchus > Sternarchorhynchus goeldii. The sequence goes on from JAOXYF010000017.1 coordinate 7,011,592, forward strand.
TAGCATAACAATATTCAGTTTCACCATTTCCTAATGCATCAACAAAACAACAAACTGAGAAGAACTAATACAAAAATGTAAGCGGTATCAGATTCAACTACTAAACAATTTGGTTTAATATAACCAAAACACTTGATAGCAACAGTTTTCTCTGACGAACGCACTCGCGCACACTGAATGAAGGCTCTCAGTTTTGCTGCACTGTTGTTTGTAATACTCCTGCCTCAGTGTCGCCTGTTATTTTCACAGTCGGTGCTTCCTCACCGAGGTCACCACAATATCACTTGAAGCCTGTTGTTGCTAAATCTTCCGACTGTTTATTAGCGACGGTGCTAGTTTTGCTAGCATTAACGATGACCGCCCGCAGTGCTGGTTGTTGTTGTGCTCGCTGCCCAGCTTTTTCTTCTCGCTTTTTTTTTCTTTTTTCATGACACATCTCCAAGCTTCTCCAGGCGTAATTTCACACTTTATGATGGTCCCTGACGCTCCTCAGCCAACTGGCTCATACCATGCAGCACTGGGACAAGCCACAGAAAGAGAGAGTTCAGTTGGACATTTGTGTTTGCTTGTTTGTAGTCATCAAAATGTAAAAAATAAAAAAATATATATATAATTCTTTTTTTCTTTCTTTTTTCAGTTAGCCATAGCTTTTTGTGTCAAATCCTACCGTTTACATTTTACGGACTTTTCTTTTCTTGTGAGCTTCTGGAAATAGCTACATGGTTTGAACTCTGAATAGGATCAGCTGTTCCTGCTGTCTCACTGAGACCATCGTCATCACCTTCATCATCATCTGGCTATGAGCATGACTCAGCCATCTGGAAAGAGGCCAGCACTGTTTCAATTATTCATCTCTCTCCACCTCTCCATCACTCCCTCCCTCCCTACCCTCCTTCTCGCAGTTCATAATGTTACAGGAAATATGGCGCAGTGACTATCACATCAATTTGTAGTTTCATAATTCGGTCAAAAGTGAGTTATTAATCATCCTGTCGATTGCACTGTTATGATATGCTGGGTAATGTTAATTTAGACAAATGATTGTTGTCTTCAGTGTTAAAGTGATAAACTATATTATCATGTTGCAAATTCAGTGTAGCATTGCAGTGTCTTTCATCGTTCAGTCATGTGACCCTTTTCTTGTAACCACTGTGTAAGTGAACAGCTGCATCTCAGGAAGTCAGCGATGGAGAATTAAATCAGTACTGTTACATAAAAAAAATATCTTGATGCATGTATAGTTTTCCAGTAGTGAGGACTGATTTAAGTAAAAAATGTTTTTATATAGTTCAATGAAACCATTGTTCAGTAGTGAGTACTGATTTAAAGTTATGGTTCACATCATCCACTGGTCGTTCATGCCAACAAGCCTTTTTTCCACTCCTGATGGTGAGAGTCCTTATTGAGGTACTTATTTTATGTAATACCATTTAACATATAAACAAGTTGGTTTGGGGTGAAGTCAAAATGTTGTCAAACCTGTGCATTAACAGCTCTGGATAAGCATTTATCCTAAATCCTCTCCACGTGTGCCGGAGAGCAGGTGCACGTGTGCCGGAGAGCAGGTGCACGTGTGCCAGTGGACCCCAGTGAGCATGACTCAGTGGACCCCAGTGAGCATGTGCCAGTGGACCCCAGTGCTCTTTGCCAGACTTAAATGTCTGTTAGAATTATCCTGAAAAGTGTGCATATTGTGTAAATGTGTAGTTAATTAGCTGCATGTGTTGTGTTTATGTGGTCACAAGCTGCAAATGTATTCTTTTCTACTGCATATATTTTTAACTCATAGTAGCTTAGTCTGCTTGTACAAAGGGAATGAGTTGCTCATTGCCTATTTGAAAGCATTTTCAAATGGTTTGGTGTCGATTTCTTTCTTTATTGTGACTGTTGTGTTGATCAGGGCAGTGCAATCAAGGGAGAGTATCGACGCTTAATGTAGGTGGAATAATTCAAAGAAGCTCTTACCTAATTTGAGCTGTATGTAATAAAAAGTCATTTTATTATAATGGCAATTCCATGTTGGTTGAAAACCCTAAGCAAATGACTGGGTGAGTGCAGAGACCTAATCAACTGAAACTGTTGTCAGAGTTTCAAAGTCTCATCAAAGCTTGGACTCAGTTTTATTTTGTGGATGGAATAAAGTTTTGATGGACTTTATAAAATTGTTATAGCTTTTTTTTGCCACTCTGAGGCCTTGTTTCATTCCATTTTTCTCCTGAGCTTGTGACTCTCTATACTGACTTTTGTTTTAAAAGGCATTTATTAAAAACCTCTTGAAGTAATACAGAGACAACACTGCCACTCTGGGTTTACGACCATGAAAGTGAGCTCAATGAAACCAGATCTCACCTTTCGTGTGTGTGTGTGTGTGTGTGTGGTGAGAGAGAGTTCAAGAGAATGTGTGTATGCCAAAGTGGTGTGTGTGTGGATATATTCAACATGTGTAAAGACTCTTACAAAAAAAGAACCGTAGGGAGGGTTAGCGGTGCATATTTCAGCATTTCTACTGCCACTGTAGCACAACATTTAAGGGATCAGCAGTCAGTGCAGCAGCTCTGTCCTTCTCTTAGTCGTCATTTTCTCCATTTCTTTCCACTGCGCTAAGCAGCTGTCCTTCCTCTGAGGCTCGCCCGCCTCGCCTGGGCTGTCGGCAGATACTCCACTCCGTTTGGCTCAAAATGAGGGGGAGAGAAGTGGGGTGCAGACGGAGAGAGGGAGGAAGAGGGTAAAAGAGAGAGAGAAGGATGTAAAATTACGGAGATGGAGAGGGGCAAAGAGATGGAGACAGCGGGAAAGTGAGATGGAGGCAGAGAGAGAATGAGAGACAGAACTTTACAAGTCATTTAGGCCTTATTTCACAAAATGATGGCATTTTCACTCTGTCTCTGCCTTTTCTCCTTTCTGCTCACCAGTCTGTTATTTTCCATACATTCCATTTTCCCATACAGTACATTTTCTGACTGCTTTGATGAGAGGCAGAACGAAGGAAAGAGTCACAGTGCCCCTTTATGATGGAGACGGTTTCAGACACACTACCAGTCCCTCTCTGTGCCTGTGTGTCTGGTTTCGATGGTCGTTAATGTTTGAAAGAGGTTTTGTTCAGAGGAAGAAGAATATGGACGACCATCAAGTCATCATCTGGGGCCTGACAGGGGCAGGTCTTGAGCTGGAATTCAACAAATGCAAATGACACATTTACAATTCACAATGACATGCAACAGATGTTTGACTGACTAGATCTTTTATTATTTGCATGTACACACTGTCATCTGGACTGGTAAGAGTAACAGGCAAATAGACGAGCCTGTGTGTGTGTGTGTGTGTGTGTGTGTGTGTGTGTGTGTGTGTGTGTGTGTGTGAGAGAGAGAGAGAGAGAGAGAG
>JAOXYF010000017.1:7021962-7032489 GCA_028565775.1 Sternarchorhynchus goeldii
GTGTGTGTGTGCGTGTGTGTGTGTGTGTGCGTGTGTGTGTGCGTGTGTGTGTGCGTGTGTGTGTGCGTGTGTGTGTGTGTACTCATCGCTTACCTCATCGACTGTGAGGCAGAGTGAAACAGACACAGGTGAATAATTTACATTGATGGAGTGAATGACGAGCCACTCCTTCTCTGCTTTGTGTGGTGTCGTGTTACTATGGGCTCCCCCAACATGACATCATCATACATGTCAGACAAGGTTGTCGCTGTGTTTCCTCCTACATGTGGATATAGTATCTTTATATCTTCAACCCAGACAAATGACCTCATTATTCTTTCTTTAGAATTTGGGACTTTTTGTGCTAACTGTCTAAAGTGTCATGGTGTGATGTACGCGTTTCAGACAAGCATTTCGTCACCGATACCATTTTGAGAATGATCCGACTCGCAGTGTTCTGCCCAGTGCCTCGGTCAGACTGGTTAGCCACATAGCGCTCACTTCTGTCTCACACGGCAGCAGGCATGAGATCCTCGGGCTTGACAGCAGTCATGGGATTTATTTCCCAACACAAGCTGGAGTGACTGTCATTGCCCAAAATTCGTCTTAATCCAGACACAGCATGATGTAAGGAGACATAAACACAAGACTTCAGGACTGAGGGTTGGAGGGACTAGAGATCAGGAGCTGGGAGGCTCCAGGGACGTGTCCGCATGCATACATGTATTAATGATTTACACCAGTTGTGTACTGAGCCCTGGATGTTCCCTCAGGGTAGCCCATAATGCCTTTTTCTGAAGGACAGTCATGTTAGACGTCAGTTCCTGCCAAGCTTAAAGGACTGACACCCAAGGCTTGCCTGCATTTACCCAGAGGGGAATTTAAAAAATGGAGTGATACATTTAAAGATAGGCCAGGCCTCCTCTCTTTTCCTAAAGCTCTTCAGAGAGTGGGTTTGAGGATGTCAACTTGTAGAACTGAAACAGGACAGACTCATTTTTGGAGCTTCAGTCAGATACCAGCGCCACACTAACACTCACCCTAACACCCAGCGCCACTCTAAAGCTCACCCAAACCCAGTGTTACCCTAATGCTGACCCCAACACTAACCCAGCACCACCCTAGCACTACCTCTAACCCAGCAGAACCCCAGAAGAACCCCTGCAGCCATGATCTACCCTTCTATCACTGCTGTATGGCTGGGCAGATCAATCCCAGCTACAACACTTCCCAGTGAATTCTGACCTTTGAAGGAAAACTGAAACCAACAAGTGTGGAAAGCTCTATTCAACATGAGGTCAGGCTAAGTGTCTTTCAAGACACTTTCCTTGTGCATCACTGCCACCTTTGTTAAAGTAATCAGTGTTTGTTCATTATAGTAAATTATTATTAAGTTCATTATCATAAAGGTGTGATGAATATTTGAGGTATTAGTGTAGGGAACAAAGTCCTTCTCTACTAGATAAGATGAGATTCAGGTATATTATTGTCATTATACCCACATATAATGAAATTTTGTTTGACAGCTTTTCAGGCAGAGCGGTGTGTACTAGCAGGCTGGCTGACCTTGCTGTCAATAAGAGGTTTTCAATCAGGTCCTTCGCTGATGTCCACTGCACCAGGACCATATCTGGAATGCTGTTAGAAGCTTAAAAAGTGATAAATGGGGTGTTTTTAAATCTTGCTGAGAATATTTTGGAATTCTGAATCTTATTCCAGATGGCCTTCTGTTGCCAATGACCTATTTACCATTCATCCCTGTGGGCATTACAGCCCAAGGCATTGTGGGTATTATGCTAACAAAGGGCACTGATCACGTGTAAGTACAGCTAAACTGTGTTTTGCTGGTGTGAATGTAAGCCCAGGATTGTAATTCTTGGTGATATGTTTTTAGGCAGTGATTTAGAGAAAAACACAATTATCTTTCTCTCCTCCATATATTTTGCTTTAAGGAAAATGGATGTGTGAGAGTGTTCACTGTGTGTGTGTGTGTGTGTGTGTGTGTGTGTGTGTGTGTGTGTGTGTAACAGAGAGAGAGGTGGGGGGGATGTTGGAGAGGGAGATCAATAGTTCCATTGACTATTTCTTGTCTTTATGTCTGGGAAATACTAGTCACACACACATTTTATAAATAATATTTGAAAAATGGCTGAACCTTGAATATCATTCATACAGCCTGTCATCTGAAAGTTTTAATTGGTGATCACGTTGGTTGCATTCACTTGAACCCAATGACCTCTGGAATCAGTACACACACACACACTTTTATGGGGTGAGATGTCTCAGAAGGCTAGGCTTTCCTGCTGAGTTGTGGCTGATGAAAGCTCCCGGATGAGCGGCTCACTGTAATCCTCTTGGGCACGGGCGTATTTAGGGCAAGTGCGATTAGCGACGCCCTCTCGCTCATCCCATGCACAATCCCACACCGTTCCCGGAAGCACAGGAAGGAACGAGACTGAGCAGGAAATACAGCACGTAGGAAGAGGAGCAGAAGAGACTGGGGGATGGACCTTTTAGTCTTCCAACATCTCTCTCTTTTGCACTCACACATTCTCTGACTCATTCATTCTCTTTCTCTCTATCTCTTTCACCCTGTACCTCTCTTTCTCCCCCTCTCTCACCCTCCCTCCTCAGCCTCTCTCCCACCGAGTCTAAAGCCTGGTAATCCTTGCTCTCTGGGGGAGATGCTAACTGTCCCAGTCAGAAGCAGATTCAAAACCAGAAGCAGGCTCACACAGTGTCAGAACCCTGTGCTTCTGAAGGCCAGTCCTAAGGATATTGTGGTGTCTAGAACACCTCTAATGACCGGTGTAGCTTTAGCAGCTGTGGGTGTAGCAGTTGTAGGAATGCTAATATGGTGTTTGTGACTTTAAGTGGATCTCTCTCGGTTGGTGGTAGACAACAGTAGGGGTTCAGTTTGTTGAGGCAAAGACCAGGACAAGGGAAGGTCTGTGTGTGTGTGTGTGTGTGTGTGTGTGCACGCGTGCACGCATGCGCGTGTGTATGCCAGATGGGCTGCTGTAGTCAGTTAGACCGGTCACAATGATGAAATTCTATCCAATGATTAATTGTCATACAAATAATTGCGAGTAATGAGCCAGTTTATATTCTGCTATTATGCCTTTAGGCTACTTCACATAACAGTTAGCAGCACTCTGAAGGCTGGGTTTTGTCTGTACTTTTGTCCATGTTTACACACATACAGGGAACCATATAAGCAAGGAATACAAACCCTAAATTTGTATTCTAACACCCGAGCACACACACCGTTCAACACTTAAGGCACACCCTTTTTACTGTTGATTTTATGAGCTTCATAGGTTTACAGGCCAAACATGGTGTTGAAACGTCCGCAGCAAGAGACGAGAGCCGTGGAGAGTGCAGTGTGTGCATGGGGGGGCGTGGCTTTGTGTGTTGAGTTAACGTCCCATTGTGACACTGCAGCCCATTGTGCTCTGAGTCACTGGTGAATGGCCAACCACTGAGCAGCATCCTGCACAGGTGTGTGTACAGCACAGTAGAACTTGAGTGTGTTTGGTGGAGGCAGGAGTATAAAAAAAATCTGATTTGTGTGTGCATGCATGTGAGAGAGATACAGACAAGGGCATGCTGCTATTTTGCTGCGTGTATCAGACATTTTCACTCTTTTGAGAGACCAGTACTATTTATGGCCCTTACATATCAGGTGCTTTCAGTCCTATTGTTTGTTGATCGATCTATTGCAATTACGGCTATTCAATTCACTTTCACACACTATCTCTGATACACACACACACCACTTACACAGATGGATTTAGCGTTCCTCCCCCCCTCCTGACTCAAGAACCTTATGTTCCATGCAATGGTATGAGTTGTGCTTTGCTGTGTATGCATGTGTGTCTGTGAGTGTTTAAGGATTGAAAGGACAGGGCCAAAGTAAATATCCTCATCTTCTCTGCAAGACAGAGCCTCTCTAATGAGAGAAACAGGGAGAGAAGGGTGTGGAATTGGTACAGTAGCCCTGCGTCTTTTCTAAAGCTGCAATGAACTGTGCTTTTATTGTTGAGAGATTGTTTAGCTTATGCCAGTTCTCAGTACCTCTAAATTGGGCTGCAGTGACTGGAGAAGCACCTACAATACTTACAGCATCAGCAGTAAAAAAATATCTACCCCACAAGTCGTGTGCACGCACACGTGGTGTGCGTGTGTGTGTGTGCGCTAGAGAGGGAGAGAGAGCAATAGATATTCAATGAGCAGTAAAGATTTGTGTTTAATCTACTTTGCTCACTGACCGTCAGCAAGAGTCTTACAATACCTTCTAGTTATACATTGCTCCCCCTGACCCAGAGCTCGTCAGTCATGCTGTTTTGCAGGACCTGTAGACCTGCCCTGTCCAGCACTTCCCTGCCACCTCCACCCAGGCATAGACAGATACAATCCGTCTCACACACGCAGGCCACACCCTCTGATCCTAGACTGACCGGCTAGCTCAGACAGCAGGTCGTCCAGGTCGGCCTCCAGCCTGTTGTTTAAATAGCCTGCCCTCCATCCCTGCTGGCAGCATGCATTATGTCTAGAAGAAAGAAAGAAAATGTGTGTATGTGTGCTTGCGGTACTGTGAAAGCTGTAATTATGGACAGAAGGCCTCTGTACTCCCTTGCCCCTGTGTGATAACAGGGAGATGAAGGTCGACCTGTAGGAGAGAGTGAAATGGAAGAAAAGTGAGAGAGAGTGTCAAGACATTTACTGTGGAAAGTGTGAAGGAAGGAGAAGAATGCAGTGACAGCCATGTCTGAAACGAGAGGGTGGCGATGCAGCAAGCACCACCCTCATCCTTCCGCCAGGATGGATGTCTCTGCTGCTATGATGCATGTTCACATATACACACCACACACACACACACACACACGTGCACACACACACACACAATAGTGCATGCACAGTGCTGGGTGTGTTTACGCTGTGTTTTTATTTATACTCTTATCGTATTTAGATTTTAAATTGCTGTTAGTTCTCATGTGTCACTGTTGTATGTTACCACTCCCCCACGTTTAATGCTGAATAGGCTTTTACAGGATAGCAAATCTACTTGAATTTCCAGTTTTAGTTTTGAACTTCATGGTTCTGAAGCACTCTCTCCCATGGGTGCTGATTCATGGTTCTGAAGCACTCTCTCCCATGGGTGCTGATTCTGAAGCGTGAATTTTTAAGGCAGGATAATAAACTTGAATCTGTTGTGTCACTCAGATCGACTGAGGGACAACATTTTTTAATTCATCATTTTGTTCTAAAAACCTTGTGTCTAAGAACATCACACATGCCTCATTTCATCTCTGGTTTCAAAGTCACTCTGAACGATCTCTTTTGGGTTTGGTGTGCTTGTTGAAGTGTGTTTCGGGTTCGGTGTTCTAGTTTCGGGTTTGATATTTTCTAGTTTTACCAGGTTAGCCTGTTTTTGATTTAATGATTAAGGATTTACTTACAAAAAATCCTGTCTGCCTGAAACTATTGGGAAACGCTCATAAACAGACCATTTCCTGTCTCCTGCTCTCTTGAGTCACACCTGCTAGAGAGGAATGTAGTGTAACAAACTTGTTCAGAAGCTTTTCAGTACCATAAAAGAATAACTCCTGCCTGTGAGAGTCAGCACCTCTGCGCTCTACCTCCCCCGCGTCCAGCCCGCCTTCCCTCCTCTCATCTCCCTCCAACATCCCTTGTTACACTCCTCCATTCTCTCTCTTCATTCACTCTTCATCTTCTTCTGCTTGGTGCATCCATCATTTCTAAGATAACCACAAACCAGTAGTGTGGAATAAATTGGGGGTCAAAGGATGCAGTTCTAACTTCATGGTATTACGGGGGGGCAAAAAATCACTTCCAATTAGGTCAAACGTTTTCTGAAGGAATAATGGTGGGGGGAAGGACATTAATGGTGAACAAGAGGACATTTATGGTGAACTTTCCTGCTTCTCGTACTGCACAGATGATTGTATATTATACACACAGAAATCCTAATGATATCTGCCCGTTTGTGTTTATTATATATTTACAATAAATGGCAATGCTGAAGGAATTGCATTGATTTGTTCATGACACCATTATTACATGTCTAAGTTAAAGCACTGAACTGGGATCAGCTCTTTGATTTTAAGGATGCACAAGCATTTCAAGTACTATTTTATTCTTTTCTTCTAGTGACTGATATAGACATGGAAATATGACTGTGTGATATTCACTGATGTCAGTCAGACCTTCCCCCAGTTTTAACTCTGAGTGTGACGAGTCTAATTTTATTTCAGTCAGTGGCACCATGAAATTATACCAAACAGGAATCAAAATGGCAGGAGTCGAGACTAATTTACGTCAGATGCTGGATGTGACACGGCTGAGGAACCGACAGTGGAAGGCAGAGGAGGGGAGAGAGAGAGTAATCAGTGCAAACAGTGAAAAGGCAAAACAGCAAAGGAACAGCAAAAACTCCACAGGGCTTTAGAGAACAGCAGCTGAGGGGAAGTTTGCAGAGAGAGACGGACAGGGAGAGAGACCGAGGAAGAGACACGGAGATGGGCAGGGAGAGAGAGATGAGCTACAGAGGAGACGTGCAGCAAAACGGAACCATGCTGACAGGGAGTGGACTCAGACCAGAAACATGACCATTCATGACGGGTCACGTGTGCACGATGACAGAGCCACGAAAAAAGAGAGGAAGAAAATGGCCAACTGCTGTTTATTGCCCCCTCACCCTAAGCATGCTTCCGTTTGTCTCCCTGCATCTCTCCCTTCCTCCCTCTCTCTCTCTCTCCCAATCTCTCTCTCTCTTGCACTTGTTTTTCATTCATGATTAATGGAGTGTAACTGAATGAATGATGAATGAGGGTGGGGGGGTTGGGGGCTCTGGCTGGCTCCCCCTCTGTGGTACGCCAGTGCTGGGCTTTAGCACACCAGTGGCATCTCTCTGTACCACTGCCATCACACCCCTTTGCTCTCGCCTCAGCCAACTTTGAGAGTGTGTGTGTGTGTGTGTGTGTGTGTGTGTGTGTGTGTGAGAGAGAGAGAGAGAGAGAAATGCAAGGTTTTGGAGCTATTTGTTGTGGCACATCACCTTTTTAAGATCTCCATATTTAAGTGCACACTCACACACACACACACACACACAAGCAAACACACAGTCACACGTTGTGTGCATAGCCACTGATACACACTTGAATGGAGCCATGGTTTGGCTGGGCAGGGTAACAGGGCAGATGGTGGAGCTCAGTGGACTGGATGCCATGTGGGCCCATGCGGCAGGCGTGACAGGCTCCTGGAGTGGCAGCAAGACGTGAGGCACAAGGACGTTTCCCTGCACCTTCCCCAAGGCACTGCACACCTCTCTCGCCCATCTCTCCCCGTCAGTCATCCGGAATTACCGTCCAGCAAGTACGGAGGGGGGGGGCTAAGGGTGGGAGGCTGGTTGGCAAGCCTTTGGGGCACAGATGGAGGGAGAGCAAAGAGGAGAAGAGAGTCTGGGAGCGAAAACGGCAATGAAAAGCTCTTTCTTCGTCTCATTGTGTCTCTAGTGCTGAGATGAGTATGTGCATTAGTTTTTATGGCACAGTTGAATTGGATCACTGCTTTGATTATGTCCTTGAAGCCTTTCCCTCTTTCTGTTTGGTAAGACTAATGACTGGTGTTGTACAATTTCCTGCGTCCAAATCGAGTTTGTAGTCGGCCTGTGGCATGCAAATCTGCATTCTTTTGTGAATTGCTTACATTTCTGTCGATGAATCACATATACTGAACTTGTACAATGTATGCTTAAAACCTCTCCACTAAAGAAGCAACAGCTTTCGTTTAGTCCTGCATCCAAACCGCCATATTGAGATCCCTTCATTGCCCCCTGAAGTGTTCACATCAGGCAGTATTGGGACCAAGTCGGCATGCTCACCAAAAATCAATTAGCACACTCGAATTTGAGTTTAGAGTGTGTGAAGAGGCCTGTTCTACCCCTGCAAGCACAGGGGGTACTGCTTCCCCTGCCTGCTGATAAATATCGGCATGGATAATGTCATGTGATTTGGGATATGATTTGTGATAAGACGTGTGTGTGTGTGTGTGTGACTGCCTGGTATTAAGTAGTGTTACAACAGAACAAACTCTAGTATGCTTGCTGTCTACTGCAAATCTAATAATGACAGAGGGAGGAAGGGAGGAGCAGAATAATTGCCTTGATTCACTTTATGAAAGGCCTGCCCAGTGGTGCATGTATGGTGTAGTACACTGATGACAGGAAAGGAAGGGAAAGAAAGAACAACTTTATAATTGACTTGATTCCCTTTATGAAATTGCTGTTTAATTGTGGGTGCGTGTGCGTGCGAGCGTGTGTGTGTGCGTGCGAGCGTGTGTGTGTGCGCGTGCGCACATGTACATCTATTTGTGTTTGTAATTGTGAGGAAAGGTACAATGGTACAATAGTAGGCCTTGAGGACTCACAGATTAGTGGGGATAGACAAGCATACACACACACACACACGTACAGTAGAAATGCGGGACATAGATGCAAGCAACTGTCTCTCTCTCTCTCTCTCTCACTCACACACACACACAATGCTCTCTTTTTCTATAGGGATTGCTGGGGGTGTGAGACAGTGTTTAGAACAAATGCACTTTGTTAAGTTTGGGAGGACTGGGAAATGTAGGAGTGGGAGTAGAGAGATTTGAGAGGAAGAAAATCTGGACAGACGGGACATTCTAGGAAGGAGAAGGAGAGTAAACAAAGAATTCATCTGACCACATGTGCTGATCCTTGTATTGTACAAACACACACACACACACACACACATCCATAATTTCTACAGTCTGGTGGCTTATGGCTACACTGCATATTGCTCAGGAACACAGGCAGCAGCTGCTGGTTCTCCTGGAGAGCCTCTTGTCAGTGGCCTGCCTAGTTCTTGCCTGCCTGACCCTCGCCTGCCCGGCCTGTGCAGACTACACAGCCTGGCACCCTGCACTGGTTTAATTGAACCTGGGATGTAGCACACACTGAAAAAAAGATGAAAGTGCACACACGCACACACACACACACACACACACAAAATATAAGGATTCATACTGAAATGTCTTTTCCATCCCCCAGTGCACAGTATTAAATGAGTGTGATCTCGCCTCTTTTTCCATCTCTCTCTCTCTCTCTCTCTCTGTGCTTTTCCCCCCTCACTTCAGTCTGTTAAGTGTGACGGGGTTTTTTATGGAGGAGGCGTAGGACTAAGGTGTCAGCCTTGAGTGGCATGAATAATTTCCTTTGAGAATACCTGTGTGTGTGTGTGTGTGTGTGTGTGTGTGTGTGTGTGTGTGTGTGTGTGTGTGTGTGTGTGTGTGTGTGTGTGTTTGAACATGCCTGCCTGTGTGTGGGTTTGCATATATCTGAAGATGGTCTCAGCTCAGTGGGGGAGTGTTTTCTATCTGAATGATTCTTTTCGTTCTAAATTGATTGGAGTGGTGTGTGTTTTGAAAGGAAAGTGAACAGATCAGCGGGGCTGTTTTAGTAGGGTCTCTTTCAGCATCTGTGCCACAGTGCATTTTTATTATAAACACCATTAATTATTCACAGTATCAACACTTCCACTAATGTATTCACAATATCAAACACTTACTAGCAGCTAACGACTCCACTGGCACATTGGGACAGAATCACTGTTGTTCATTGGCCAAGTAGAAGCAAAACAGAGACGTACAGGATGCTTCCATTACTTTATTTATGATGTATTGTGTGTTGTTTGTTTATTAAGAGATGCCTTGTTGAAGGTAAATATCCCCGTTAATGTGAATGAGCTTGTGAATAGATTTTAGCATCTAAGGTAGGATGAAAAACGTGTCTATTTTCCATTCATTCACTTCATTCCTCTTCTTTTCATCTTTCTGTTTTTTCCCTGCCAGTAGTGGGAAGGCGTGAATTTGGGAATGTGGCTAACTTCAGTACGTTCCTGTTGGACCGGTCTTCTGGGATGCTCTATCTGGGGGCGAGAGATGCAATAGTTGCCGTGGATACTGCCAACCTATCAAAATTGTACAAGGTAAATTTCTTTTCTATCTATTGGAGGCTAACAGAACAAAAAAAAGACCTACCTATGAGGTGAAATGCAAATATCAAGCCAGATTGGGACAAATCATTTCCAGTGTACCAAAGTTATTACATTTTTTTCAGTGTGAGGTAATTGAACTTCAGTTCAATTGAAGCTGATTGAACTGATCTATTATTGTGAAATAAAAGAGGTCGATGATGAGCTGTTGCAAAATGAGTTTCTTTCAGGCTTTTATCTACATTGTGAACATTAGAGACTATGGTTCATTTAAGTAGCCATTGTAGCAAAAATAATTATTTAAATACTCAGTTGAGGTGAAAGAAAAGTATTCATCTGAAGGAAGATTTTTTTTCCTATTTGTGACCGTATCTCCCTGGTCAGTTTCACTAACCAAATTAGACCAACCAACTTTCCCTTTGTGACCATCATGGCCAGGTGTGTGTGTGTGTGTGTGTGTGTGTGTGTGTGTGTGTGTGTGTGTGTGTGTGTGTGTGTGTGTGTGTGT
>JAOXYF010000017.1:7034216-7050274 GCA_028565775.1 Sternarchorhynchus goeldii
AGACAGCAAGGAAGAGCGAGAGAGAGAGAGACAGCAAGGAAGAGCGAGAGAGAGAGAGACAGCAAGGAAGAGCGAGAGAGAGAGAGACAGCAAGGAAGAGCGAGAAAGAGAGACAGCAAGGAAGAGCGAGAAAGAGAGACAGCAAGGAAGAGCGAGAGAGACAGCAAGGAAGAGAGAGTATGACAGGCAGGGGTTGGAAAAGCGGGTGAGAGCCTGATCACACGCAAATGTATGCATCATTCAAATCTCATTAAAATCAGAAACTCTACTCTGATTGGTCTTTGATTGAAACCTATTAAAACACAATAATTAACGATTCTCGTACTCCGTATTATCAAGAAGTGGGTAAACAGTTCCACTATAAAACACTGACATCAAAATATATTACATAACCATTTTCTGCTGATCTAGGATCACGGGTCAGACTGGAGACGAGGCCTTTCTGCTTGGCTCTAACCAGACACTCTGCTCATAGCCACTTTGTGATGATGATGACGTTTGTTTTGTGGGGGTTTTTTTTATTGTTGTTTGTTTGGTTGTTTGTTTTCCACACAGCCCAAACTCTCATGACACAGTCTGACAAATGAGCTGAAACCACAGGGGTGAACTGGGTTTTTGGTTTTTCTTGCAAAAAAGGCACAACTTAGAACTTTTGTGTTTAGTAGGAGAACATGTTTATAAGTATTTGTAAAGTTCTGGATGGCACTATTCTTATTAACATGCTGTGTTATTTAACCTGAGTTTATAATGCCTTCTATCCTTTTACAGTACAACACATTATGAGCAATTATAATGACCAGTTCCATGCATTTTCCTGTAATTCATTAGTCATAACACATCATAAATGCATAGATAATATATTACATTACAAGATTCATGAGAACTCTACAAAAAGGTTTTATGGTGCAGTTTTCATCTAGATACTTAATGCCAAAATATACATCTAGATACTTAACACATATGAACACTCTACCTATTCAGAATGGAGTTTGCTGTGTTCTTTTAGATTTTTATATTGATAAACCACATGGAGGTGAATATTTTTGTGTTGGAATGAGTTTTGCAGTTCTCTTCTTGTTATTTATTGTTCATGCACCTAATTTTTTTAGATTATTTTTCTGTTTGTCATTGTTAAACTTATGTAATTTAGGCCCTGATACACTTTTGGTTTATATTGTTTGTTTGTTTTTTGCACTGCACGATTCATTTTGTGCTCTGCTGCCCCCCTCAGGCCGACTGCAATAACTACATCCGCCTACTGGAGTTCTTGGGAGACGGGCGCATCTATGCCTGTGGGACATATGCCTTCGACCCCCAGTGTGCCTTTGTGGTAGGTGTGTGTGTGTGTGTGTGTATTGATCATCTTTCCATGACTAAACAAACATGGCATGCTTCCTCCATACCCATTCACACATCATATGACACTTGCATCACAGTGTGACAGGTGACTATACTTGTTCAAGGTCACCCACAGTCACAGTCTCCCTGAAATGACATGCAGAAAATTCACAAACGAGTATGAGGATGTACATCCTCGAACTCGGAGCCAAGAGAAGACCGTAACGGCTGAACAACCCTGTTTACGCTTAGCTGAAAACAGTGGATCCACAAACCCAGCATTTCTCCCTGTTCAGTCTTCAGTATCCCTGATTTTAAACATCATCTTTTCTTTTTATGTGCTTTATTATGTTTCCATTTTTCCCAGTAAGCTCTTGCATGCTGGGTTTCTTTTGTCTCAGTTCTGATATTAAAGTACTGTTTCTAAAATAAAAAAGAATAAATTAGAATATGTTGTGTAATGTGGTGTATTATATAAGCTCCAACTATACAACGCTCATTTTATTCCATCTGTAGTTTCCATACAAAGATTCAAAAAGGAAAAAATATTTTGGTCTCTTTTTTGGTTCTCCGTTTAGAACATTTCTTCATTCACTCTGGAAATATTAGAGGACGGCAGTGTGAAGATGGAGACAGGAAAGGGTAAATGCCCCTTCGAGCCAAGTCAGCACTATACTGCTGTCATGGCAGGTAAGAAATGTGGCTACACACCCACACACACGCGCACACACACACACACACACCACAGTTAGTTTAAAGGTTGTTTCTATCATTCTCCTCCCTTTCTCTCTCTCTCTCTCTCTCTCTCTCTCAGGAGGAATCCTGTACACAGCTGCCACCAGTAACTTCCTGGGCACGCTCTACGACATCTCCAGGGCAACGGGCATTGAGCAGGAGCGCATCCGGACGGAGCGATCCATCAACTGGCTCAGCGGTGAGACACACACACACACACACACACACAAATACATTCAACAGAAGCAAACGCTTCTCTGGTGTACGTCATCAGTAGTTGAATGGGCAAGGGCTCCACACTAGTTGTGGGGATCTGGAGGGCTGGGCCCCTGGATGAGTGTCAGGCATGTGTTCATGGCACTGTGGCCCTTCAGGTTCCGTTGTACTGTAGCTCAGGTTCCTGTGTTCTGTGTCCTCACCCCCCTGTGCAGCACAGCAGCCCAAGAAAAGGGCAAAGGGTGGAAAACAACCGCCAGAAACTCGCCTACTGCCATAATGGCCTGGGTTTCCCAGCAACGGTATTGCCTGGCCATGTACCACTGAAAGCTCAGCCCTTCAGTCCTGAGGACGTTGGGAACACGTTCCCAAGACAGCTTAATCATTTTCTGTCGTGAATCAAGATCCGTGGAGACATAGCGAGGCGCAGTGAACAGCTGGAAGCCTGGAGCCATCGTGTGTGGTGTGCTCAGCAAATCAGATTCACTCCATTGAGTCAAACTCTGCCAAATCCAGAATTCATTTTTGGGACTTGGAGACATTTCACACCACCAAATGTATAATAACATCTTTAAATGTTATCCATTACGGTTGCACTTCTCAGCTGTACTTTGTGACATTACGTACATAAACACACATACTGCTATTGTGTTTGATCGCAGACCCAGAGTTTGTCGGTTCAGCTTTCATCCAGGAGGATGAAAAGAACAACCCAGAAGGAGAGGATGATAAGATCTACTTCTTCTTCACGGAAGTGGCTAAAGAGTATGACCTTTACACCAAGGTCAAAGTGCCCAGGGTTGCTCGAGTGTGTAAGGTAGGACCCTGTGACTAACGCGCACACACACAGCGCTTGTTGTTTCATTGTTGTATATTTTCATTAATGCTTTGGATTACATTTTCTTTCACCGCTTCTCCCCCAATCAGTCTGATATTGGGGGCATGAAGACCCTGCAGAGACGCTGGACGACGTTTCTGAAGGCTCAGCTGGTTTGTGAAGACCGAGCAAGTGGTCAGCGCTTTAACATTCTGACTGATGTCTTCACCAAACAGCACCAGCCTGGAGACCCCAGCAGCACATTCTTCTATGGCATCTTCACCTCACAGTGGTGAGGGAGCATCCTCCTCTCCTCTCCTCTCCTCTCTGTCTCAATTGTTCTTATTCCTGATACTGTGTGTGTGTTTAGGGAGACTGACGAAGTGTCTGCAGTGTGTGTCTACAGTCTGGAGGACATCACTAAGGTGATGGATGGCCCCTTTAAAGAACTTAAGAAGAGCTGTGAGAACTGGATGAATCCAGAGCCTGTTCCCACTCCCCGGCCAGGCCAGGTCCCTCACCACACTCACACCATCCTGTACCAGCTCTGTTCAGAGCCACACCCCATGCCCACACACAGACTATGTACTATCCATAGTGTACTGAGCTATACTACACTACACTAGACGACTACACCATGCATACAAAAACACAAATGCTACACTAATCACTGACTCTCACTCACACACACTACCTCTCTCTCTCCCTCCCCAGTGTCTGAACAATGCTATGAAAGCAGAGGGCTTTGAGTCATCTCTGAAGCTCCCTGATAAGGTTCTGACGTTCATGCGAGACCACCCGCTTATGGAGAACAGTGTAGTGTCAGCACCCCTACTGATCAGGAGTGGAATTACATACACCAAACTTGCTGTCACTCTGACAACTGTGTCCAATGGCAACAGCATACAAAATGCTACTGTGCTGCATCTTGGAACAGGTGAGGAAAAAATATGAAAAATTATTTTATGGAAAAGATTAAAAATCTTAGACTTTGTGACATTGTTGTGTGTGTGTGTGTGTGTGTGTGTGTGTGTGTGTGTGTAGATCATGGGGAGCTCCACAGAATTGCAGTAGTGGGTCACAATGCAACTCTTCTGCAAGAGATTCCTCTCTTTTCAGCCTCAGAACCTGTTAATAACATCCTGCTCTACAAGGTAAATAAACACATGGCTATGAGATGGACTAGTTGGAACTGCCCTAACAGCCTATACTTGTCAAATGCCCAGAACTGCATACTGTACTAGCTCCTGCTGTAAAGTGCTCTTTCTCTCTCTCTCTCTCTCAGGGGAAAGCTCTGTTGGGCTCCCCACATTCTCTGGTGCAACTGCCTGCCGATGGCTGCTCACTGTACCCCACCTGCGAGGTGTGTGCGCGCGCCCGCGTGCTCGGCTGTGTCTGGAGGCAGAAAGAGGGCGCCTGTGAGCCGGCTGTCACGGAGTGAGTCTCTCGCACAAGCACGTAACGGCACCAAATACCGTCTCCCTCTGCTCACTGTGTAACATGGACTTGTGTTCCAGGTCTGGAGTGGGCATACAGCCTGAAGCCCTGCTCAGCCAGTGTGGAAGCAGAGACGGTGGGATATGAAATGTCTGATCATCTGCCATGTTTTCATTTAAGGTCACACACGCCATATGTGTTTAATGGGATGCAGATCTGGAGTAAATGCTTTTGTCAGTCACTTCTCAAGAGCTGTCCAGTACATTAAGGCTAAAAGACTCTCCTTGTGTCATTCTAAGGTGTTACAATATGTTTGGTATGTATGTAAATCCCGTCCCAACCCTGTGTGCAGATCCCTGCTCTCCTGCGACAGTGGAGCTGCATGTTGTGGAGGGCCTGCGTGTTGTGTTGCCTTGCGTGCAGGTGTCCCCTCGACCCTGCCGCTGGCACCACCCGCCTCACCGTCACACCCGCCGCCACCACACCGACCTGGAGGTGCAGGTCACCCCGGAGAGCCTGGGCACCTACGAGTGCTTGTGCGAGGAAGGCGGGCGGGAGCAGCCGCCCTGCCGGCGGGCCGTCTACCACCTCACGTTGGAGAAGCCTAGCGTGGGCAGCAGTGCCGCCGTGACGACCGGCCGGAGCTTCGTGGTCGTGTACGTGCTGTGCATCTGCCTGGGCGCCGCCCTGACGTGTGGAGTCATGTGCTTGGCCCGCCGGCATCGCAAGAGAGGAGGAGGCGGGCATTCTTCGTCTACCTCAGAAAAGGGGAGGGACCTTTTGCCGTCCTCAGACACGCCCCAGTCCCCTAGCAGTGCCAGCCTGCTCTCGGAGGCACTTCCCTTTGCGGAGAAGAGGAACGGGACTCTGAACGGACATGGAGGGCATATAAACAGGCACAATTGCACCCATATCTATGGAAATTCTAGTGGACTCAAACTACAGGAGTCATCAGTAAACCTGGATGCAGAACTGGATGGGCCAGATAGGGTGGGGCTGAAGATAGAGGAGGAGGGATTAGGGGAGGGGCTTTGTGAGATAGGAGGGTTGGAGGAAGAGCTAGCCAAGATGACAGTCTTGAGAGGAGCACCATTAGCAAAGTGTGAGGAGAGCTCCATCTGAGAAAAGACTTGATGTCACAGCACAGGACTGTGCTCATAAACGTTCATTGGGAAAGTGTGTATTTACTTCTTAGAGTGTTCAGAGGGTGTGAAAGAAGTAAGCTGAAGGAAGCACGTCTTAAGCAAAGAAACTGTACATACATCACAAGAGCAAATGCGAGAGACCATGCACACACTTGCAGTTACTGCGCACCAGATGGTCCTCTGGGAGCATTTACATAATTGTTAGCCCATCTTTATTTGTATGTGTGGAGCAGTGTGTGTTTTCATGAGTGTGATATGGGCTTTCTGTACGTGTTCTTGACTAGCCGCAAACGTTTGCAATTTCCAGTCCTCGTGAGACATACACAAACACGCACATACCAGCAGTCACACACTTTCCTTGTACTCAGTGTAGAATATGTGCATGTTTGGTCTACTCCTCATTTGTTCGGACCACGTCTGAGGAAACTCTGCAATACCTGCAATCAGAAATGGGACAAATACATATTTGGCTACTGTACACCAAAATATGGTTTAGTTCTGACCAGAACTGCTAATCTAGAGTGGACCTGCTAAAGGACAAAGAGAGAGCTCAGATCAGGACTGCAGGCATGTTATTCCACAGACTTAAATCGGAGAGGGAAACTCAGCAGCTCCTGGTAAAGGAAGTGCCTCTGGCTGCAGATCTAATGAAGAAATACACGACTATGAAGAACACACTAGACCGAGAAGGACGTGAACGATCCAGGAGATCCCCTGTTCCTCTTCTCTGCTGGTGCTGGTTTGGTTGTCAGTGAAGGTGTGACATCATGTGTTTGGACTTACAGCAGTGGAAACTGCTGTCAGGCAATGCAGTAGAATGAGAATGTGGTTCTGTTTCTATGAAAGTAAAGCTATGTATCCTGAATGAGATGAGAACACATTTTAAATTATATTCTAATTTAATATAACTTAAATAGCAGGGTGGTGGTGTCTCTTTGTAAGATCAAATCAGAGAAACCTCTGCTGTATATTCAGATTATATAGTCTTTCACTAACTGGCAGCTTCCACGTTAGTAGATTCAAGGACTCGGAATAAAGTACTACACAGTGGTAGCAAAAGCACAACTCAGCATGGATGGTTTTGTTTGTTTGTTTGTTTGTTTGTTTAGTAAATAAAGAACCAAGGGTTTCATTCTGGTCAGCAAGTGTCCTCTTCATCTGGTGCATCTGAAATCACCAAAGTAAATGGGGGAGAGGAAGTGGCTGGCCAGTCCCAAAAACAGTGAAGCTGTTGTAATAATCCTGTCAAGTGGTTTTAATGCTAGACACAGTTAGAGTGGTGTGTTCAGTAGCCATAACGATGTCTATTTCAACCGTTTGTACATGTCTGGGAATATCTGTTGTTGTTTTTTTGTTTTCTTTTTTCCTATTTAACCTTTCCACCACTTAACCGCGTCTCTGTAACAGTCTGTATAGTTTGTTTAAATGCATGTCACTGCCGTTTGTCTTTACAGCGGTGGGTGTCCATCCCATCGTTCTACTACTGTTTCTTTTTAACTATAAATTATGTAAAGGGAAAGTACTGCTCAGAGCTATGGATGTGTACACAGGATATTTATCTGGATGATGTGCATAGTCCATTGTCAGCACTCAGTAGCACGATTATCACAGGTACATATTTATCTTTAAAAACCCTACAATTCCCATAGTGCTCCTTTCTTATTAAAAATAATGTCACTAAGATGCTTACAAAGTGGCTGAGTGTTACTTTTCCTTTTTTGTTCATTTGAACAAAAATATATTATTTGATGTACAAATGTTATATTCTGAGGTTTTATTTTTATAATTTATATAATAAAGATAAATGTACATTTGTTTTCATCTTTTATTGGAGTCTGTGTGAGAATGACTGTGTGAATGCCTTGTGATTATTATTAAGGTAACATTGCAGAGATAATTTTGCCCCAATTATTCTGGTTCCTTAGGCCATTAGGTCATTTTCTTCCCATCATACTCAGTAACACTACGTGGCAGTAAATAAATGTAAAGAAATAATTTTACTCTCGGATGAAGAACATATCACATAAAGTACATCATACCACAGTCACACGCAGCAGTTTTAAAAAGATATAGTTTTTGACACCACACAAAAAATGATTCCTACGTTATTACAAGATGGTTAAATGATTAGGCAAAAACAAACAAACAACATTTAATGAGTAAAAACTGTTGGACCAGGCTTAACAGAGTTGACAGAACAGCTGGTCCAGTCACAGAGAGCAGCATTGTAACTAGAAGGCTCAGTCCTGCTGAGCACGATCCCCACTCAACCAATTCCACAACACAGGGGACAAGCACCAGCCAATCCCACCTTACAGGGCCCGAGCCCGATGTCCACCCAGCCAATCTCACAGTACGAGGGCCTTGA
The DNA here is from genome assembly GCA_028565775.1 of Sternarchorhynchus goeldii. Classification (NCBI taxonomy): domain Eukaryota; kingdom Metazoa; phylum Chordata; class Actinopteri; order Gymnotiformes; family Apteronotidae; genus Sternarchorhynchus; species Sternarchorhynchus goeldii. The sequence continues at coordinate 7,042,273 of JAOXYF010000017.1, forward strand.
TTTACACCTTTACCACTCTGCCACCAACCAGTGGCAAGGACCCAAAAGCCTTCTCTAGCAAAATGATCATTTTAACATGGCGTGGCAAGTCACCAGTCCCAATACACTTTTAACACTATGCTTTTAGGTAACTGGTCCCAGAGCACAGCAGCACTGGAAAAAGCAGCACTGCATAAATGATCTGTAACAGATTCTTTAGGAAAGTTTTTTTTAAAGGTTTGTAAAAAAAAGAAATAAACAAATGACATAAAAAGATTTAAAAGTGGAAAAGGTGTTTTGGAACTGAAGCCTAGTCAGTTCTGAGTATATGAAAGATTGTCTGTAGTGCTGAAGCATTTCTCAAGACTGTTGAGATTTCACTAAAAGGACCTAACTCAAACTTCTACTGCATTAAATGCTGCTGTAAGCATGCTGAAGATAACCAAAAGCAAGTGCCAATATCAGGTTTTTTTCCAGGCCAATATCAGGGATTTAAAGTGCTTAAGGAAGAATTAAGGAACACAACTGCATGTCATCCAAACTGTGTGGTGAATTTAAACCATGACAGCCACAAAATATCTGAGAAATCAAGCAAATTTTTACTATTTGGTATTCAGATGGCTTTAGATTCGTCCTCTGACATTGGTTTGTATATGTAGCTGTACATAACTGCACAAATGACACCAGTTCTTTACCATAATTCTCTTTATCATTGAAAGGTCATAAGTCAGTAAACACCCCTGCAAAAAACAAAAACAAAACAAAACAAAAACAAAAGAACAGGAAACAAACATCAAATAAGAGTCTTTGTTCCAAGCCTTTTGTAATATGTACAGTTCTGGGAGGAACACAGTTTCAGTCAGGCATGTCTATGTACAGTTTAGGTGGAGGGCCAAAGAACTTCCCAGGACTTGGCATGATCACCTGTTTGTGTGGGAACATGGAGGCGGTTTTCTGAGGCTCAGCAATGGTAGGTATCTCCTCTAGGGCTTCTGAGTCATCGTGCTGCAGGTTGTACGAGATGTTGCCATACTCTCTGAGAAAGGGGAGGAGCTCTAGCAGGAAGTGGCAGAAATCTTTGCGAATGCCAAACCACCCTGTGCCAAAGAAAGTATATCGGTATTAGTATCACAACAATAACTGAGAAGCTCTGTAGTAAATATGTTATTCATATGTACTCTCATCACATTGTCCATTTTGCTTTTTGTGGCATCTTGACTAGCACAACTAATCCAAAGCCATACATAATAATACACATTCATAATTACGCACAGTGATTCCCGCCCTTTTGCCCCAAGGTGGTGGATAACAGAGTGACCAACGAGATCCATAAAGGCACAAAGACAGACACAAAACTCAGTTTGTTATAGCCGTCCAGCTTATGCACCAGCAAGATCTGAAAGGGAGAAAAAGATGACTTCAGCTATACAATAAGGTCCTTTGCAATGCTTCCAAGGCCTGCAAAGGTTGCTGTTTTAGGACATATGGATTCAGAAGAAAACAAGGAACCTCAAAGATGAGAAGAGGCACCACGATGGTCAACCAGCGCACAGCCGTGGTGACGTAGGTCCGCCGCTGCTCTGCGACGATGTCCACAGAACGGAGGAACAGCATGGACCAGATGGTGTAGTAGAGCACTACCAGGCACAGGAAAGACATGAGGATCCACAGCGGCACACACACCACCTACAAACCAATAGCAATTAACAAGTGCAAATCGCAAAGTGAGATTTATTTAATGAGTGCAACAAGCTTTATTTTCTCAATGAAAGGCCATAAATCTGTTACACATGACTTGTTCAAGGTAGGTGAAAAGGGCCTTTACCAGCCAAGACCAGCTGATGATTTCATCCAGCCGAAGGGCAATGAAGATGAACTGGAGGATGTTAACTGAGCACACAAGCTCCAGCTGAGAGGAGGAGAGAAAGAAATAAAGCATATGAATCATATCTTACTTGAAATTCTACTTAAAACAATAGAAGTGAGAAAATATTGGACAAAGAAAGCACTTTGAACAAAGACTTTAAACGTCTTAATTTTACATTTACGTATCGAACTGCTCTGTGCGCACACACACGTTTCAGACCTCCAGTGAGCGATCATGGCGAAATCCCCACACACAGGCAGCCACTGACAGAGGGGAGACAAAGAAGAGGGGCACAAAGACAAGCACCCAGAAGTAGGAGCCCCTTTCGATCCTGTCACACACCAGCACTTCAAACATCAGCAGTAGAACATGTATACCCACTGCTATCAGCATGGCTTGAAACTCCACACACATCTCACCCTCCGCTCTGCGCACACACACACACACACACACACACACACACACACACACACACAAAAGAATTTCATTGTTTTTGCAATGACAATAAAGATTCTATTCTATAATTGAGCAATTAAATGCATTTTTCATTAGATGACATGTTTAAATATCGTTGACAAACTGAATATTGTTCAGCATGGTTTCACGTCTGAAAGAGACTATTTCAAAACGCACCTGTACCGCGGGTTGCAAACCCAGACACCCGTTCCAACGGCGGCACCGATGACAACCATAAGCTTCCACAACCAAATGGGCGTGAACACAGCCCAGCAGCTCCACTGGATGACTCCATCGAGTCTCAGAACAAGCAATACGGAGAACAACAAAAGGGAAGCATATATGTGGAATTTGCTGCGGGACAGAGAGCACGCAGAGATGTCATTCGGGTGTCCAACACTGATGCCTGAACAGGAAATACAAACTTTCTGCGACGCTTTGAATTAAAGACACTTTAATAGGTTAGGCTAAATTCCGTTCTAGCTATCCGATATAGCTTGCGAACTTAGCCTACAATATGAAAGATCTACCCGAAGAGTATATCCAACGCTGACCAGATATTTTGAGATATGCAAATACCGAAATGTTACAATATAAAAACAGTAGTGAATCTAGCTGACGGTTGACCTGTATAAAAATGGTAATTACATATATAAACCTTATTACTGCCGTGTCACCGAATACTTTATTTACAGTTATCTAGCTACATTGGGGTATCCTATATTATCCTCAAGCACTATTTAGATGGAGGGCAACAGAAAGTGAAATGTTCACTTGCAAAGTTAACTAGCAAGATTAGCTAGCTAGCTTATTGGCTACTTCAGTCACCTAGCCAGTTAAATTCACTCACCTGGGATTAAAATCCTGGAACAGTCCTCTTAGATTCATTGTAAAAAAATGTAATCGTATACTACGACACCATTGCTAAATAAACTATTGAATAACAATAATTAGCTAGCTATTGATTGTGTTGTCTCGGTATTAATAGCCAAGTTTGTTTTGAATGTTAGTTTCCGCTTTAGTGGCATTATGGGTAAAGCTCCGACAAAATAAAAGTAAACACTTGCAAAAATAAACAAATCATGTGCCTGACAGAAGTCTGCAGTAATTTTCGTATTATCGTACAAGCTTGGTTTCTCGAGTATACTCGAGTTGTACAGAAATAAATAACAAAAGTAAAATAAACGTAGGTTTCCACTTACAATTTAATACTTATAATCAGGAAAAAGCAGCTTCCAACAAAAAATATAGAGGTAAACACTGTTTGAACATACAAAATACCTCAAGAAAATGAAAAACAATAGGTAATGGCATACAAAAAAATGTAATGCAAGTTCAAGTAAACACTGGATCAACTAAAATAACTGTTGTATGGAATCAGTTATATGCAATATGGTATACCACATTTGGTTTCATATTCCCAAAACGCTGGGTATTGCAGCATACATTACTGAAAGTTAGCCTACACTATAAAACTCTTAAAAGGTGCCGTAGTGTATTTCCAGACTAAAAGTTAAAACAAAAAACAAACATCGTAACACCATAAACACATTGACCAGTAATCATACACACATCTTAACTGGCCTTACTTGTACATTGAATTCTTGCACACAATCAATGGAATCACATCAGCATGTGTTCCAGATTTGGATGCAACTTACAACACTGTTTAAACTGACCCAGCTGTGATATCAAGTGCTCTTTAACCAATGAAATATCAACGGTTGTCTTTTTTATGGACTAATCCATTTTTATATACACAGACAAAAAAGTGAATTATTCATTATAAGAACTGAATACAGCCTTTCATGGTAGGAATTTGTAACATCAGTACAACATACTGGCATTAAACACACTTAAGTGGTCAAACCTTTAGAAAAGGAACAAAATGTTCAGGTCAATAACACCTTAGAAAAACACCTTATGAGTGGGCAGGGGGTGGGGGCATTGCACTTGGAGTAAATTTACTCAATCCACAATACTTCTTCCCCATCATACCAAGCTGGGTTCATTTAGGCAAGGAACAGCTTTAATCCATATTAAGGAAAATAAAAAGCCCCAAGAGCTAGTTCCCTCACCCAGCGTTTCCATGAATATAGTCTCCAGCGAAGAAGCCCTAAACACTGTGATCCTTCCACAGATTTCTCAATTCTCAAAATTTTTAAACAACTTCCACAACTTGCCACAAAGTCTAAGCAAATCTCTTTACCTTCTACAGAACTGTAAAGACGCCAACCTACATGCTCTGAACAGATGGTAATGTTTTAGAAACTTCAATATTTTAAATTCTTTATTAAAAACAATACTAGCCTCCATTTGTAAACTTCTGATGTTCTAATTTTAGATCCAAGTACCATTAGACAAGAGTGGAGTAACTTGAGAACTAATTAATATGAAGTAAACCATTAAATCATACAAAACACAGCTTTAACTTGGGTCTGAGAGTAGATGAGCAGAAGTATGGCTCTCAGTGGACCAGCTCCAGCTGACTGGCAGAGAAGGGTAGCACACCACTCACATAGTAAGCAATGCCCAGAGAGAGCAGGGCGATAACCACCAAAAGCAAGAGAACCCTCCAGAAGCCCAAATCCTCCACAAACTCCTGCCAGGTGGAGCGGAAGCTTGATAGCACGCCCTCACTGTTCTGAAGGTTGGGGTTCAGCAGTGAGTGGCTCTCCATAGCGCTAGGAATCAGGAATAAAGGATCAGACAGGCATTGAAGAGCACTGACATAAGACAGAAAACAACATCAGTTGTTATTCTGTTAAGTATTTCTTACATTAACGGTAATACAAAATCAACCAGGTAGGCACATACAGGGACATTGGGTTCTGGTTTTATATAAAGTACAGTTCCGTCTAAATACCACACAAGCTTCCCGAGCTGAAATCACCGTCAGCCTGGCTCACTCACCTCTCACTCTCGGCCATCTGCATGGTCTCCAGTTTGGAATGGGCGCCTCTGTTGAAACCCTTCACCTCCTGCTCCTCGAGGCCCTCCAGCAGCCGAATGGCATCTTTATTCACTCCGCGCCGCTTAGCCAGCACCAGAGGAGTTGAGCCATTATGATTACTGCTCAAATACAAGAAAACACAAGGTGTTCCCTGTAAAGCCACAGGTGAGTGACAAAATCCGAATGTGTTCACTAGAGCATTATTCATGCACGGGACCCCTTCTTACTTCACTAGGGCACTGCTTTTAAAGCCCATGTTTGACTAAATGAGTCCCAAATATCTCACCAGATATCTATCTTGAGGCCATTGGAGACAAGAAACTGAATGGTGTCTACATGTCCACACAGGTGCAGAGCAGTATTGCCCTGGTAATCGGTGGCAAGCAGGTCTGCCCCGAACTTATGCAAGAAGCGGCAGATTTCAACATTGCCCCGGGCTGCTGCCAGGTGGAGGCCAGTGCGTCCGCGGTTGTCCCGGATGTTGGGGTCACAGCCGGTCTCCAGGAGGCGCTTGGCGAATGCTAGATCCCCGTCGATGCAGGCCTGCAGTAACGGCACACTGCTCTGCGACGAGTCATTTATGAAGACATATGACATGTCCGAGTGGGTCTCTGAAAATTCCAGCGTACCTATCAAAGGGCGGGAAAACGTAATGGGTCAGTAAAACACTGGTTAGCTCTCAAAAACTGGCAAATATGGACAAAGTGAAACATCAAAATGTACATTATTAGTATTCAGAGCTGTAGCCTTACGTAGTTAGTTTGGTCATCAGATTCCTGAACACCTAACAAACTTGTGCCAGACTGTTGATACTTACTGCATATGACAAACACCCCAAATCAGAACAACTTGCATATATTTATCATTATGCATGTTCCTAGGATTCCAACCCATGACCTTGGCATTGCTGGAACTTTGCTCTAACTCTTCTGCTGGGTGACAGGACCGTACCATCACCATTCTAACCCATGAGAAGAGCATGATGATAATAGTCAAATATCTTGTCAGCAGAGGTCTCTTGGTTAGAAAGTGACCATTGATGAAGAGAGAGGGTGACTACCAAATATGTATACATACCAACAGATGCACTGCTTAAATTATATATATATATATATATATATGGCCTAGCCAATATGAGAGTGAATGGGTGATATGTACGAACTGGAATGGGCAACAGGCAGATAACATAAATATAATCCAACAGCATCTAACATTACTCACATAGCTATCTAGCAATATGATTTGTTAGCAAAGCTTGTCAACAATGTCTAGATTTCTGAGAATTACATCTTTCAAGACGCAGTTGTGTTGATTTTATTATTATTATTATTATTAGTAGTAGTAGTAGTAGTAGTAGTAGTATTATAACTCTTTATCATAATTCTTTTAAACTACCATCAGGGGAGTAGGCTGGGTCCAAATGATCAAGATAGCATATCTAAGCTAGCTAGTACGCAAAGCATTCAATAGTCCGGCTCAAAATAATTCCATTGCCCAGTTAGCAAGACAATTAGAGCAATAAAAAATAATCCGAATTTTAAAGAACTGCTACCATTTGCCCAGTTAAACGTATCTACCTGTTTCGTTGCTACAACTCAGATGAGAAAATGTTGTCGTCGGGATGTTGTTTATATTAGCACCAGCTACACCTACTGCAGTATCTCTGATGATTTGTAACCAAACCATCACATTGCCCTCTGTCGGATTGGAGTATAAATAGGCTCGCCTCGTGTTATTGTGAATTCAACGTCAGCAATCGAAAGACTTCTTTAAAAAATAATTTAAAAGAAGTGCTCGTTTTCCCAGACTTAGCTATTTTTTAAACATTGTGCAAATAGTGTCTGAAGTGGAGTGGACTGTAGTTTTCTAGGCAGTCAAAGTCCTGGGCTGCTGCTGTGAGATGCAACAGTATGAAGGCATCTCCATAAAGTGCTCATAGAGTTTATCTCATAACGCACCTTTCAAAACAACCTTTCCTTCGTAAAGAGCAAACTCTTAACTCACGTGCCTCTCAGTGTTCAGTCTCCTGCAAGCCTCTTGGTTTTCTTTGGAAACAATTGGGAATGGTAGTTTCTATTCTCTCCAGATGTTCAGTGACACAGCCCAAGCCATCAAGAGACATTCTGTAGTTAATCTTTACTGTTGTCCACAAGAACAGTAGCTTCATCATCCAGGTAGCACTGGCACATGCAGTCAGCAGGAAAGGATTTCACCATATCAACTAGGAGAAGTACTCTCCAGCCTTCAAAAATTTACATCTGTTCTCGCAGTTTTTGAATAAAAAATCTTGCAGTTTTTGGATCAAAAATCCAGATCAACCTCTCACAGTTGAGGGCAAAAAGTTTTTACGTTTTTTTTTCTGTCAAACCACAGAATTACTAAGGAATTAATTCACACCACTTGTGTTTGTACATGAAGTTACTTTTGTTTATTTATTTTTTTCAGAATTATGATAACTATACATTGTAAACATGTAAACTTTCTCATGTGGTATGACAATACAGCTGTCATACTGTATGGATCAAAACATACATTATGACAGTGAGATTTTATAAGTAAAAAAAAAAGGATTTTGAGTTCCTGGGCAGAAAGTACCTGCTCAGTACCTTCCCAGACAGTACCTGCTCAGTACCTTCCCAGAAAAGTACCTGCTCAGTACCTTCCCAGAAAAGTACCTGCTCAGTACCTTCCCAGACAGTACCTGCTCTATTTAAAAAATTTTGTTTAGACATCCTTTTGGTTTTATG
>JAOXYF010000017.1:7050480-7076296 GCA_028565775.1 Sternarchorhynchus goeldii
TACCTTCCCAGAAAAGTACCTGCTCAGTACCTTCCCAGACAGTACCTGCTCAGTACCTTCCCAGACAGTACCTGCTCTATTTAAAAAATTTTGTTTAGACATCCTTTTGGTTTTATGAGGCAGTAACTTAAACTTTGAACCAAAGTGGGTTTGAAAATAAGCACAAGCATAGATGGATTGTGAATATCACACCTGTGTTGCATTTCTGACCATAAAAAGCACAAAGGGGGGGGGGGCAAAATTAATTAACAGCATACTGGCTTCATACGACTAAGACATGCCCACATCTGCATGGAAATAGAACAACCAGTGTCACAATTGTTTTCAAATACTGTACACATAAGAAGTAAAGCACAATGTTGGGAGTATATCTAAAAGGTACTGGCTTGAGTCCAAATGGGTCATTATTCAAGACACAGAATCTAGTCTTTAATGTTCTATTTGGTTCTTTATTAAAGTTTCGAATTGTTGCTGATGTGTGTATTTATGTCTGATTTTGACAAAGCAGAGAAAACACAATAACAAATGCATATGTAATACCTCTCTAAAACGTCCTATCCACATAAATGATTATAATAGTTTTTATTTGCTAGGACATTGCAAACATTGCTAAATTCAGAAATCAGAATGTAAAACAATCAGTCGAAGAACAAAATTAAATAGGCTTAAATAAATGAGAGATTCACACAACTGGGTTCAGGAACGAGCAAGTTTGTTTTCGTTCCCAGTTACAGGCTGCAGCATATCAGAAAGGCTGACAAGAAGTGAATATGAGTATAGTTGTGAGTAGAGTATAATTGTGAATGGAGTATAAATGTGAGTGGAGTATAGATGTTTGGAGTGCTGTGTCTGGCCTGTTAACATGTGTGGGGTCATTAGCTAGTTGATTAAGTGCATGTGAAAAAAATATCTATGTTGAATGGACAGTGATAGGATTGAGTGCAGTTTTTAATATACATGTATAGATGTAAATATGCTTTTATAAACAACCCTTAGAAAGAGAGATATTTAAAGCTTTCTAAAATATTTTATTTTTCTATAAAATATACAAGTCATATACTCATGTTTTGCAGATGGATGCTTCTGTCCAGAAGCAAATAAACTGTAATCTAACCATTCATATACAAACAATTCACTAGAGACAAAAACGGAAAGCAATTCACATGAGACAAAAACGGAAGCACTCAAGGCTACCAGAGGTTATGATTCTAAATGGCTCTAGTGGTTCTGTATCTCCCGGTTGTTTTAAGAGACCTGGCGACCTGAAAAGTCTAAACTGAGTCAAAAATGTGGTAATTGTCTCTCTTATATATATATATATATATATGTGTGTGTGTGTGTGTGTGTGTGTGTGTGTGTATGTGTGTGTGTGTGTGTGTGTGTGAGAAGTAGTATGTGATGATATTTATTGTGAGAGTGAGTTGTGTATAGTGTGGATAGATGCATATGGTGTGTATAGTTGCGATTTATAGGAACATCCTCCATCCTAAGATGAGTAACCTTTGTGATGCCACATATCAGCAGCAAAAGAAGCCATGTCAGGGAACCATATTACATTTCCCCCAGATATTCACTTCAGTGCAATACATTAAAGGTAAACATGGGGTTAGGTGAATTATAACTAAGCGTTATACATTGGGTACAGTTTTACTCATTCATATATATTACAAAAGTGCTGGTTTGCCCAGTTACCTGTTTTCCCTTAATCACAAGAGAGAAATTATGTTGTTGGTAATGCAGAAAAATATCAAAATATCTTTCTAATAGGCATTTGCAATGAGGACCAGTGCGCCCATTACCAGCTGAATCTGAAGATTTTACTTTATGTTACTTTATAGGTGGAGTCACAACTTAGGGGTTCAGTATTGCCCACTTTTGAGTTAGGACGCACTCCACGAGGTAGCCGTGAATACGTAAGACAAACTATGACAGGAAATATAAACAATAGTATTAAAAAGAATCAAACTAAAAATCAAACAATAACATTTTATGAAGCACCACTGTTGATGAATGGGGGAAGAGAAATCCAACTTCTCCCCATTTCAGCTCCTTTAAGCTGGGGTTCTTAGTTCCATGGTCTTGCAGAAAGCCCCAGTGAGCGCTAGAGAGGGCATGAAGAAAGTTGATCAGTCCGTTTGTTTCCTATATATCTGATGCACTCCTCTCTTTCCCTTTCTCTCTCTCTCCACTCCTCCTCCACTCCTTCTGTTCAAGTCCCCCAGTCTCTCCACAGCATGTCTGCACGGACTACAGGATCTTCATGCAGACCTGACAGCGGCTGATACGTGAGCGGTACTGTTCTCCTTTGAGTGTCTCAGAGTCAGGGCTATTCACAAACTGCCTCTCCTCCTCCACCGTGGTCAGCCAGAAGCTGTGCTTGTTGTTGAAGAAGAAGCAGGTGCCTCGGGCCCCGTTGCACTCAATGAAGGGCGTGGCACGGAAGTCCTCCAGGCAGGAGCCAGGAGACACCAGGGACTGTCCACCCCCCTCTGCTCCTGCGGCCGTGTGCTGAGCACAGGAGAGAAATGTAGCGACAAGGCAGATAAGCACCGAAGCGCTGATTCGTAAAATCTTTCCCAGGCATTTTTTAACTGTTGTGCATATCTTATGGACAAGTCCTTTTGTATGTGTGGACACATGTACATGTGTGAGCGTATACAGGTGTGTTTGTGTGTGTGGGAGTGTCTCACCATAAGGAAGGAGTACCCAATCCATAAGCTTCTCCACCCGTGTGGGCAGCTGGGGATGGTGGTGTCTTGGCTGTGGACAGCCACAGCTACAGCAGGCGCCTCACACACTGAACAACGGCTAATGTACCGTGTGATCTGCTGCTCCGCCACTGGCATCATAGGGATAGGTGCTGTGGTGGACAGCCAGTAGGACTTGTCATTGCGGCTGGCATAGTAACAGAGGTCCCTGGCAGTGCAGTACAGGAAGGGTATGGTGTTGAACCGAGGCAGACAAGAGCCAGCCAATCCTAACAGAGCACACAGGCCGAGGGAACATGGGGGAAAAAATACATTACAGAAAACCTTGTTTTAAAAGAAAAAAAAACCCACTCAAGGTAAAAAAAATGAATGACCTCATATAATAATGGTATTTTATATTGATCTCTTATGCAGTACCTAGATCCTGGTTGTGAGCCTTCTCCTGCCCCTCCACATAAAGCAGGCTATAGCCATCCCACATCTTCGCCATGCCCTGAGGGCACATAGGCACATGGCTGGACTGGCTGTGTTTCACCAGAGTGTAACCAATTCCAACGCTGCGTGTGGGCAGGCCTGCTGGACCAGGCAGGCCCCGCTTACCAGGAGCACCTGAGTAACAGGAGGAGGTGGATGTAGGGATATTACAGGAAAAGAGGAGGGAATGTGAGTGGGAGAGTAAAACAGGGAAGAGAAATTGAAGTGAGGAACAAGTGGAAGATGGTGAAAAAAGAGAATGGCAATCATGAATAATGACAGTTGTGGTGATGTTAAACAAATTAGGTCCAATAAGACTTGAGATGCTGTTTGAACTATCATAATGTATAGTCTTGATGTAAACCTAAAGATTTATCTGACAAAGAAGGTTTTGTATGTAAAACATATGACAAAATCCTTATCCTTGTACATACAGTCTTATGCCTTATGAAACAACAGTTAGATGTTGAGACGTCACACTTTCTTCACATACAGCCAAAGCTGCTTGTCAACCTACCACCACACCATAGGCCCACTTCAGGACCATGGAGAGCAGATGTAAACAGGATTTCAGCACCCAGGAGCGAAACAGCAACTCACAGAATATGGGAAAGTCCAGAGACAGCAATAGACCCTTTCAAAGTTTGTAAACAAAGATGCTAAAATATGCATGTATGTTGGCAACAGAAGTAGAAATTTCTGACATTTTGCAGTGCTGATCCTATTTTACTTACTTGGAGGCCTTACTACTCTGACCTTGATATGTAGCTATCAGTCTCTAAACCAGGCATTCTACTACCTCTGACCACCTTTGCAAATCCTTTTGTTTGTGTATATGTGCACCTAAGGGTAAGTTTATCTAAGATATCATTATTGACTTTCATTTTCAATACACTATGATCATGGTCAACCATGTTCCCTTAGCATTAGAGTTAACTTTACAGCCACTTAGCGTTAGCATATTTTCACCTAGGGTAGATGGTTGGTTCTCACCCCCACGTAGACCAGCCAGCCAGAACTTCTGATCCTCTTAATATCCATACAGATGTTTCACACAGTCACACTGATGTCCTGTACTTTTATATTAGCACATCTGATTGGGAAGTTACTGTGTCAGGACCTTAATCCGCCTCCTGCTATGTTCATGTCCTGTCTACAATGGCACCCAGTCACAATGCTTTCTTAATAATCCCCTCCATCACTCCCAGATCACCTTGTATGCCCTGATATCCATGAGATCCTGGACGTCCAGGGTCTCCAATAGGTCCTGGAACTCCAGCAGGTCCACTGAAACCAGGTTTTCCCAACAATCCGGCCTGTCCTTTTATACCTACAGATTTCAACAAAGTCAGTTCAAATTGTTCTCTTGCAAATAAAACAACTAATTGTTGCTTCTTTAAAGCAACTGACCAATAATATATAGAATGTCAGTACAATGGATTGTAACAAGGAGTTCACCTTGATGTCCAGGAAGTCCAGGCTGGCCTGATTGTCCTCCCTGTCCAGGAGGGCCAATAGCACCTTGCGGTCCTTGATGCCCAGGTGACTTGCTGAAATCCTTTGGTGGCAAGACAATTCCTGGCACTCCTTTTTGACCAGGCAGACCTGGAGTACAAGTAAAAAGCAAGAGAGGCTATGAGAGAGCAACTATATTCAAAGTAGAAATGCCAGACAATTTAATTGTATTTTTTTATATAGCATTTTTAAATTTGGGTGTTTCATGGTTTAAGCACAACAGAATTATCATCTCATTTACTGACCCGTTAATCCTTTTTGTCCTTTGTTACCATAGTACCCATGCTCCCCAGAGAAACCTGGCTGTCCTGGTTGCCCACTTATTCCAGGGTCACCTCTTGCTCCTGAGACAAAAAAACAGAGAGGGAGAGAAAAAAACAGAGAGGGAGAGAAAAAAACATAGCATTCATGGTTCTAACATTAGCATAATGAAAGGAATTCATAGAGGAAATAAAGACCATTTAGTTAATAGGTTGTTGTATAGAGCACCTTTGAGTCCACGGCTTCCATGTTGACCAGTTCCTCCTTGAATTCCAGTTTCACCACGTTTTCCAGGTATTCCAGGAAATCCAGGGATCCCATCATCTCCTCTGTCACCTTGGATTGTTCCAGGACCAGCTGGACCAGGAGGACCAGGGGGCCCAGGAAAACCTATAAAAAAGGTGTTTTTACAACATCAGCTTCCTCAGTGAGGCAAGAGCTTCTCATATCCCTCAGTGGATAGCTTAGCAAGATACAGAAGAAGAAGAAAAGAATGTAAAACATGATTTTGGAAGGGGATGGCATTTTGCAGATGAGGACCATTGTGGAAGAAAGATTTGAAATTTCTTTTATAGTTCTAGCTCCAAAGCTTAGAATGATTTAAACAATGTAGAGGTAGTGTACCTTGTCCGCCATCCAGTCCTGGAAGACCAGGGTCTCCCTGAGATCCAGGAAAACCAGAAGTACCAAATGGTCCAGGAGGGCCTGGAAGACCCGGGGAACCTGGTAGACCAGGGACACCTAACAAGACCAAAATGAGTGCATCAACAAACTTATAGTCTTACAGTCCATACCCAATAACTGCATCTACTATGTTCCTATCTTATGTACCTAAGCAGAGCATCTATACAATTACATTTACTTGTTAACATAGAGGCATAGATGCTTTTTATTTAACCCTTTGAAGTCTTCGTATTATTTGATGTAATTAATATATAGTTCCAGTTCCCTAATACAGAATTATGTATTTAATTTTAATTACTGTTATATTATAACATTGGTTATATTATAATAAGCATTCTGATGTTTACAGTGGTATATTGAGACTTGAAAGATAAATCAGTATTTATTCCCAAATGGTGAACCAGTGCTGATCCTGCTGTGCTTACCGGTCTCTCCTTTGTACCCCTTTTCTCCAGGAATTCCTGGCACTCCAGGCCACGATGAGCCTCTTTCTCCCTTCAGACCATTTATTCCAGGGTTTCCAGGCCTGCCACTCTCTGTCACACCTTCAGATATAATAAAGAACGCCTCCCTTTAGTTCCAGTGCCATACTATTTAAAGGAGCACTAAACATTATTTACAAGCAAACCTGCTCAAACACTATATATAAAAGTGACTATTTACTGCTATTAAGTTTGTTAAGTAATATACACTCCTCTGAGATCATGGCTCAAATCAATTTATAGGTTTTTGAATAAACTACTTTACGATGTGGACCTCTGGTGATCATCTGGTTGGCTAAAGCTCTTACCATAGATCTCAACAGAAGAAAAAAACAATGGAAGACTGAGGTCAGATAACTTTGACACTAGCCTTCTTAGCTAGGTAGCTTTGCTCAATAAATGAATTATTGCACTTGTTAGAAGTTTTAATGAACGTTGTATACTAGTTTGATCTGGCTTTTTTATCATTAAGCAATTTCACAAAAGTAACTAATGAATGCCATTTAATATGGTGATTTTGTGTCTTGGTTTAGCAGGGAATAACAGTCCCTGTGCTAATGTATTAGCCAATTATCATTTAGTTCTTGCGATTAGGTTTCAACATTAGGTTTCAATATGATATCACTTTATCAATGTATGCTGTAATACATCAGAGCTTCATAACTGAAGGTGGAGTGCACGCTAGAAGGTCTAGTTGTCATTGTTGATCATTGTTGACAGATGTATTTGGTACAGTTAGCCATTTCATGTGATGATGTAAAAAATATTGTGTAAATATCTCCACAGCACTGAAGGCAGTAGAAATGTTCTAATGCACACGATCTGATAGGTGTCAGTACAGTACAAAGAACACTGATATTTGTTATTTATAAGGCAAAGGAGAACCTTTGTAGAATTGCTCCTTTAAAGTAGGTGATCTTCAATGAGATGGTTGCTGGTGTGGTAGACTCATATGCTAATCTAAAGGAATTCTTGTAGCACTAAAAAGTACTCACCAGGTACTCCTGGTTGACCTTTAGGTCCTGGAAGTCCATTGAGTCCATCTAAACCAGGGGAGCCGGGTAAACCTACAAAGGCATTAGGCAAGCTGTATTGTTAAATGTACTTGTAGAATACCAACTTTAACATGAATCAAGCTGTAGGATTATAACCAAACGGTACAAACTTTAATTACTACATAATAGAAATTATCATGATTGCCCCTACCATAACGTTGCGGTCTCCCTGGCTACACTCATTCCATTCTGTTCCTGTTCATTTTGGTTTTCATAGTTTCATAGGTTTGTTTCCGTTATGTGTTATAATGCTTCGTACTGGCTACATGACTCTGGACTGGCCTTACGACTCTAATTTTGCCTCTAATATATCTCACTCTTCCCAGCATATGTGTCCCCTACATATCCCTCAGCGTGACAGAAATAAAGTACTAGCTCCTTATCTCTTGCTGATGTCTCCCACATAAAGTTCATAAAGCACAAGTTCCCACATAAAGTCTGTGAATAACACAGATTTGGTTACATCCAGATCATTGTCATAATGTCAGCAAACCTAATACACTGTAATAGCAACTACAGCCTCGATGGAGAGTAAGATTTGTACTCTAACCAGACTTACCCTTTTGTCCTGGCCAGCCTGTAAATCCATGATGCCCAGGCTCACCTTCCCGTCCCTTTAGTCCTGGGTAGCCACTGAAACCTGCACTGCCAGGACGCCCAGGCAAACCTAAGCACAATGAAGACAAACAAAATACGTAATTTATAAAACAACTAAAAAGATTTGTTAGACTGATATTCTTTTCAAAGATGCAGTCCATGGGTTACCGCTGAGTCCTGGATTTCCTCCATCTCCTGGTACACCTTTCTGCCCAGGAAAACCAGATCTTCCAGGAAAACCAGGAACCCCTTGTTCACCAGCACCACCTGGACCACCTGTGCATAAAACAGAGAGAAGGACAATGAACAATGAAGACTTGCCTTAATCTGATCTTAAAGGAATAGTCTGATGAAAGTAGCAGAAGCAGGGTGAAGACCGTACCAGGGAATCCAGAATCTCCTACCAGTCCTTTTGCTCCAGGGGCCCCAGGTGCTCCAGTGGACCTGCCCTTCTCACCTTTAAATAAAATGCATTGTCATTATAGCAAATATCATCAGTTGAATGGAGATCTATTTTCAGTTAATGAATTTTGCCTGAAAATCAGATCTAACCTTTGTTACCAGGCAGTCCTGGACTACCAGTCAACCCTGGCAAACCTGGAGCTCCATTATCACCCTGCACAAGAGAATAAAGTGCAATGAATAAACTGTGCTATGTAATGCAACACAAAAACAACAATATTGATCTTCTAGGCACCAGTAGCTACTTTAATTTCAGAAATAAATAAAATAGTGATCTATGTTTAATCATGATTGTACACTATATTTTAGCTATAAAACTGCCACACTGCAAAATGGTAAACTGAAACAGCATTATAATTGTGTCCTTTTGAAAAATATGTTATTTTAAACACTTAAGATGATGATATTTATTTCCGGATAAGGTTTAACCTGTTGCCAGACATTGTAAACAGATTTTTTGAGACAGTGTAGGTTACATGGTGGACTTACTCTGGGTCCAGGCATGCCAGTGAAACCCAAAAGACCAGGTGATCCCTTCGGCCCAAGATAGCCAGGAGGACCTGGGAGCCCTGGTAATCCTGAATCACCCCTGGAACCCTTGAATTGGGAAGGAGTTCCTGGCAGACCAGGTAAGCCCTGATAACCAGGCAATCCTGGGTAACCTTTATCACCTAATGGGAGAAGATGTCATTTACATCTACTGAAATGTGACGAGAGATTATTGCATGAACAGCAAATTGAGTTGATTGAGTTGGTGCACTTGTATTTACCCAAACATATTTAACAAATGTTCACAGATTGGGTCTTTTGTGTTCAGCTTTGAATATTACACATAAAGACCAAGGCTGCATGTGGTAAACCATCAGCATTCTATTTCAGTTGTTTTTCCATTAAGAGATGGAGTTCATTAGTGGTAGGGTTTACCTCTTGGTCCTGTGAAGCCTGGCAGGCCAGAAGCTCCAGGAGTACCATGATCACCTTTCTGGATTAAACCATATGGATAGGGTTGTCCTGCTTGGCCTACTTCTCCATGGTCCCCTAAAACACACACACACACACACACACACAGAAACATAAAGAGTTAAACATTGTACACCACTGTTGTGTAATCTTGAAATATAAACATTTCAGTAATGTTTCTTTCTTCCATACCTTTGTGTCCCCAACCACCTCTTCTCCCAGGTGCACCATCTTGTCCTGGGAATCCAGGCTTTCCTTTACTCCCAAGCAGTCCTGGGCCTCCAGGACGTCCAGGTGATCCTTGAAACCCCACCAAGCCAGGGAAACCCTTCTCTCCTGGTAGAAATCATGAGGCTGTTGTTTAGAAGAACTCAAATTCACAGTGGTGTAATGCATCTCACTGAAAATGGCATTAGAACACACCAGACCTTTTTTCCCTGAACTTCCTGGGATTCCATTACGTATTGGGCCTGGGCCTCCAGGGAGTCCCCTTGACCCCTGAGATCCTGGAATTCCAGGCAGACCAGGAGCGCCCTTCTTTCCACGGAAGCCTGGGAGTCCAGCATCTCCTTTTGAGCCCTTGAGCGCTTGGGGACCTTGGAGATCACCAACACCGGAGTCAACATACAGCATATACTATGATAGTCTCATTCATTATATGAATCTGGATTATGTCATTGCTTATGCTTGTGATTATAAACTAACAATTACAATATTTTATGCTTATTTAAAACATTGACATTTGACATTAATGATATTTAATACTCGCTTCCATACGAACTTCCAAATAGTGATGAGAAATGAAAGACGTTCTCTAGAACACCTGGAAAAGCACAAATGACTAACAACCATCTACCCAGAGGTTAATAGAATAATTCAAAATGGTTGAACATGTATCAAAATATGTAATAATTATTTTTTGCTTTAAACAACTGATATTATTGATTTTGTCTGTTAGCACTCACTATATGGAATATGAAATATTTTATTCAAGAATGCCTACAGATGTAAGTGGATTTTATAGGCTGTTAACAGCACACTAGGGTTATAGCAGTATAGTAGTTTGGTGTAGTATTGCTTGGTATTGCATTAATATGCATTATAACACTGACAACTAAAAGAATTATGCATACCATTGTATGCACATGCACACATTTGCAGTATTTAAAAACACAAAACTGAATGGGTGCATATGTCATGTAATAATTTCAAATTAATTTGCAAGGACACTTTATGCAAACAAATAATTTCATCCTGTAATTATAGGATTGTTCATTATTACAGCCACAGCCAAAACTTTGCTGATGGAATAACAGGCCTAGTGAACTGGACAGGATCTCTTCACAGCTTGTTAGGCATGTTCCCCTTCACTCAGGGTTTTGGTAAGGAGAGCCAGCAGCCCTGTTTTCAGTGCACTGAGGGCTAATGGAAAGGGAAGGTTAGGCAAACATTTAATGGTCTAGGAAGATATACAGGGTTGACAATATTTCTCACCTTGGCAGCCTAGTGAGGTGACCCGGCACCAATTATAGAGGAATGAGACAACACAAAAAGAAGACATGAGAAGACAGAGATAATGTAGACAGAGACAGACAGAGAAAGAGAGTTAGAAAGATAGGAGTGAAGGAGTTCCAATGAAAAGAGGCTTCAAAATATATATCTTTGAGAGTATACTTGATTCATGATGTTTGTATGCATACTACAAGCACAAAGTACAGAATCAAGCAGCAATTCTCCTAAATGAGAATAACTGGGTACAGTGCTTTTACTAGGCAGTATAATATCAATCCACAATATATCAAACAGTGTCAGAACTATTTATAGATAAAAGAACAGAAAGGTGTACTGTAGAAAATGGTGCAACCCAAAGTCATTGCATCTCTCACCAATCTCCTGTGGTTGAGTGGGACCACTAAAAAAGTTCATTTCACCAGTTAAAAAGACTAGATGATGCTCTAATAGCCTGGAATGACATGCCAGTGGTATACATACTGAAGCTTCCAAAAAATTTGCTTCAGATTCATCAGGCAGCGGTTAAAGCTAAAGGAAGTTAGCGAATTTAAGAAAGAAAAAATGAGATTCGGTTGGTTGAAACCTATTTGTTTTACCTTATAAATATACTGCTGTCAAGTATCTAAAAATAGTATTTTTCTAAAGCTTATTTAATAAATATATGTACGTATGTAAATATATTTAAAAATTAAGTGAAGCACATGTTTCCAAGGAAACATGCCATTGTGGACAGAGGTCCTTCATCAACTGTGCAAGCAAAGTGCTTCTGAATTTGTAGCAGGAGGAACCAGTTTACATAAAAAACGTTGATGTTTAAATCATAATATTACTTCCATGGGGTTCTAAAGTTCCAAGTGTGTAGATCTGTTATTTTCCTTTGAGTTTTCTAATTTCATTGTTGCCATAGCAACAACTGGCAATCCAAACAGATATGTCATTAATGCAATGCGCGTCTGTATGAAAATGCCTTGCCGTTGGAAACAATAAATCCTTAATAAGATGTCCTGAAGGTGTTCAACAAAAGTGTTCAACAAACAGATCAGCAGGTTTATCCCAATGTAAAGCTGAATTTATCATTTGGAGAAGGAAAAAATTATCTCTTCAAATGTGCAAGTAGCAAAACCAAAAATATCATCAATGTTTATCAGAAATTCTAAGGGTAAAGGTCCAGTATATTGTTCTAAAAATGTTTCTCAATTAGTCTGACAAAGGGGTTTTCATAGGAAGTTATCATTTTAGTACCCATACTGTCTCCTCTAATCTGTGAGCAGTATTTGGTGTCAAAAGTGAAGCAATTCAGAATTAACACAAGTTCCAACAGTCTTTAAAAAACATCTGTGGGAGGGAGTTTCTCACGACTCACATTAAGAAAATGTTTTGAAGCTCTCAAATCATCTTCATTGGGAATGACTGTGTATAAACTTTTAATGTCCATTGAAAAAAAAACAAGGTGTTGGCAGGTAGCATTTGTTCTTTCAGGTGTTCAATTATTTAATAAATGTGAAGACTTTCACATACGTAGGTAAAGATTGAACAATAGGTTGAAAATTTAAATCAATAACGTGACATATTATATCTGCTGGGCATGACCAGTCAGACAGAATAGGATGTCCAGGATTGTTTTCCTTAGTAATTATAGGGAGAAGAGCACAGCAAGGATTATTTACAATAAGATATTTATTGTTGAATCAGGGAGGTGTGCATGATAAACAGAGGGCTGAATGGAGAACTGTAACTGTAGAGTGATTTTTAAGTGATTTTAGAAGTTTTTAGCAGGTTTTTTTAATCTTGCTAATTTCTTTCACATGTATTAGTATAGAAATCTAGTGCTTCAAATTCGCCCGTAGGAGATGTCCAGGAAGACTTGGTTGCTGTCACGTCTCGCCGGCCACAAAGCCCGCTGGACACCCAGCCCGCCGAACACCCAGCCCGCCGAACACCCAGCCCGCCAGCCACGTCCACCAATTCCACATTGCCTCGCTCTCAATCACTGGTGTATTGAGTGCACCTGGCGCTCATCACCGCACTGACTATTTAAAGACCATGCACGGCACACTCAGTGCTGTACATTGGCCTCGCTTGTTTAGCCTCTGTATTCTCATGCTGCTGACAGTTTGTGTGTGCAAGCCGCAACCTCACAGCCTTACCGGTAAACCCGGACATCGCCTGCTATATTGCTTGTGTGTTTTCTCTTTGCATATCGTTTGCTTTTTTATGCCACTGGCAACCCTGCTATCAATAAACCTCTAGCATGTTGCCAGTAGCGTCTGCTTCTGCTCCCTCCGACCCGCCCTCACAGTTGCATTATATTTTGATAAGTTTCCATTAGTGTCATGATGTGTAGAGCATCCTAACCATATTTACTGAATTAAGCATGTAGTATTAAACACTTTGCTTGCACAGTTGATGAAGGATCTCTGTCCATAACGTCCTGCTTCTTTGGAAACCTTGCGTACTTCACTACATTTAATATCTCTACTATCATCATCTTTGTATGTATGTATGTATGTATGTATGTATGTATGTATGTATGTATGTATCTATCTATCATTTATAAAACACTCTCTTAGAAGGTTATAGAATCTATATAATGTGCTACTAGACCTACACCCATCAACAACTGCCTACCATAATGATGGACACTTGATATGTGAGAGAAATACCGGCACAGATGCATTACCTAAAGTCTTGTGAGGATAGATTAGGTTGGAGTATTTCTGCCATATAATTGGGAATGATCAACAACCTCAACGGACGAGAGACAGAACGGGGGTAGAATGACTAACAGAGAGGCAATCTGAATGTTGCTAAGATAAGGCATAATTCCATGCTGTTTTGCACACCTGCAGGTCCTCGGAATCCAGGCCTGCCAGGAGGGCCTCGAGGCCCAGTGGTTCCAGGAGAGGAAGAAACCGAAGAACCTGGCTGTCCTCTAGGGCCTGGGGCACCAGACAAGCCCTTCTCACCCTTCACACCAGAAATACCTCGACTTCCATCAAAACCTACAAGAAAAAAGATCCTAATTGGTTTATTTTTCCTAGTTCCTTTTCCTTTTCTAAAGGCCATAGACGCACGCAGTCGTCCACTAATCTGTGATTAATTTTATAGCTGCCCATTACATTTTACTTGAAGTTCTGTTCCTTCTATAATTCAGACATTTTGAGTTTCTTGTTGTAAATAATGTAACTTGAATACTTAGTATTACATATTATAAATACTTCCTTACTTATTATTCAAAATGAATGAATAGGGCGTATGGCCTTTAAAATGAACTCTGCATGGTGGATTTTACCATGGTATCATTATATGAGTTCTAGTTTCTGGACAGAGAGCAGCATTATAACATGATCACATGATCTAATTTTATTTCTCATTGAGACTGTAAGTGCATCATTCTAATTAGTGAGCTAAGCAAATTAAAGAAGCTGAATGAACAACAAGGACAGGTCTGGAATAGATCATAATTAAACACATTAATTGTCACTCTATGGAGGAAAATTAGTGAAACGTGATCACCTGAATCTTAAAGAAGAAGAAGAAGAATACGACACAATCAGTATGGATAGCTTTAAGATGATGTCATCAAACCTACCACTTCCACCCGGTAATCCAGAGATGCCCTTTTGTCCCTTGTCCCCAGGTTGTCCGTAACGCCCTGGAATTCCTGGGGCTCCTGGAACAGCCCCTGTGGCTTCTCCATGTTCACCTTTTCTGCCAGGTAACCCAGGACGACCAGCTTTACCTGGAGTCCCTGGCAAGCCAATACCTGGGGCACCTGGCAAACCTGGATCTCCTCTTTGTCCAGGGAAACCTGTGAAATCCATTGTACGCAACTAAATCAATAGCAGATTTTTTAAAACTTACATCACAATTATTCAAAAATAATAACAAATCCATTTTCATGTATGCACAAAGTCAGTCTGTAAATTTGACTTTGTGCATACTGGTGCTATTCAGACATATTGTACATATTGGTGCTATTCATGACAGCATAAAGGCTGGTATACTTCACACTGCCTGGGACTGGAAGGTCTGGTGCATAGACCCAGGATGTAGTACGAGCAAAAGTGGTGAAGACTAAACACTTTTGGGAAAACCATTCGAGGACAACAAGTATTTTAAGTGCATAAAACCCTTGCAATTTTTGTGCCTTTGGACTGTGCTCCAGCATCTTTTACCCTTCTGCTGGAGGTCAGGTGGACATAGAGGGTGAGCTATATGTGATCATACCTTGTGGTCCTAGTAGACCTCCACTGCCTGGTTCTCCTTTTTCTCCCTTTGACCCATCAAAGCCTGGGTATCCTTTTAATCCTGGGTCACCGGATTTCCCCTTATGACCTAACACACACACACACACACACACACACACACATCATGTCTTTTGTCTTTTTTTTATTATTAGAAAATCTGACTGTAAGATATTACCTGGAACTCCTGGTAGTCCAGGGAATCCTGGATTCCCAGGTTCTCCTTGAATGATGCAGGGCACCGTGTTTCCTGTGGAGACCCATAACACATGAACTACTTCCAGACCAGTGACATCTGACCTCAAAATTGATCTTTTCAAATACGTTAACTTACTTCATTTACTGTACTTTGCTGTTACTTATATAAACTACCAGATATAACCTGGAGAGGATGAGTTATACATTTGTTTTACACAAAGATATTGTTGGAAGTAATACTTGGTCATTTTACAGCACCTGGAAACCATTTGTGAATCCAAATCAGCAGTATTCAAGATATGGTAATGTTAATTTTAGATAATGGAATTGTTTTAGGAATTGTTAGAGGTTTAATGTAATGTATCATTCCAGCTATTGTTATGAAGAAAACTTTCTGTGGCGTGTACCAAAAGATACAAAAATGACCAGTGATGTATACTTAATTTTATGTTTTTGTACAGAAACCTAACTACAGTTTTTCTACCTTCATACAGAAACATTTTTGATGGTCAAAAGAGCAAGATTCATGTCAAAGATTATTCTAAAAATATGTCACACCATAAGGACATGTAACCTGCAATACATACATCTGGTATATAAATATATATATAAACTAAATATATGCTTATATGGATAACCTGTTCCTAAATAATGCTCTTTTTTCAACCAATAGAATCTAATAAACTATTAAATTGCCTGTAGTCTGGGTTACCCACCCCACCCTTTCCCCCTGCAGTATGCAGCATAGCAAGGCTCATCACATGTGCCAGGCTTTGTTAGCTGATTGGCCAGTCAGAGCTGATGCACTGTCAGTGTTGTATCCACTGGCATAAGCTGAAGGCACATGAGCAACAAGAGCAGAGCAAGTATATCAAACCAAGAATGCAGACATTCAGCAAGAACATGAGAAAGTTAATTATAGTGAAGAATGGGCTTCGTAGAAGCAGGGCAGAGCAACCATAATGTGACGTACCCTGTATTTTCTTCTATTATTTATTGTTCCCAGCAAATGTGCTTCCTACATTTGGTGTGGCTCCAGCTTACACCAGAGTATCCAACAAGCTATTCCACTGGACCCCCAAAAAAAGAACTGATTAGCTCAGACATCGTAAGCACATCTAAAAGCAGGTGTGGCCATGGAGGCCAGGCTTCAGGTGTCTGATCTAATCAGCAGTCTGAACACTTTCTGTTGGCTACACCTCTGGACTTCTCACCTCCCTCTCCGAAAGAGACTTCATTAAGCCCCGCCCGCCCACAGCTGTCACCTAATCAGAAAACATGCAAGGGTTAGAGAAATAGCGAGAGGAGCCATCAATCAATTCCTTCAGGCCGGATCAAATTATTTAATGCATAGGTAAGAAGATGATTACTTAATTAGCAGGAAATTAAAATAGTTCATACAAGTATACCAAGCATATTCCATGAAAGCATAGCAAAAGAAGGAATAATCGGATACATTTCTTGGTGGTTGAGCCATTCCATAGCAGAGAGGTATGAAAACAGTGGGATTTTAGTCCATAGGATTCATTTAGAGTCATGAATTAGAGAAGTGCTGTTTTTGCAGTGCCAATTTTCCCAAAACTCTCACAAAAGTTTTTGTGAATGAATCAACCATCAGGTAAAATTAAATGTTAGCACAGGCAAAATGACAGAAGAAAGCTGTTCATACACACATGTACAAAGACATACACAAACAAACACACATATATATATATGAACACACACAAACATACACAAACGTACACACACATATATGGACAAACAAACATACACACGCATATATGGACAAACAAACATACACACACATATATGGACGCACAAACATATATCAACCATGATTGCTGCAATATAGTTTAGTTTCTTTTTTACATTTCATTTCACCCTTTATTTCTATATGATTTCTATGTTTGTAAATATATATATATATATATATATATATATATATATATGCTCTTAGTCACTTTACCTTTTATTTGAGTAATATTTCTGGAGGTGATTTCTTCTAACAAATAATTTTTTTATCACCACCACTGACATGTTTGTTCTATGACTTTAAATTCACCTCTCCATTACATTTTACTGCAAAACCATGGACATGTGTCCTACCACTGTCCATCTGACTGAACGCTTAGGGAGTTTGGCAATTGCCTCATGGGTTTAATCAAGGGCATGTATTAAAAAAGCACAGGGACCTTTTGTATGTACATGGACACTGGTATATAAATGTTTTCACGTATACAAAATACTTTACAATGTCCCTATCCACTCTCAAACAAACTATCTGTTTTATCTTTAACTTACCTTGTAGTCCTGGCGGTCCTGGTGGTCCTGGAGGGCCAACGATGCCAGGGTCCCCTGGGAAGCCTCTAACGCCACTGAGGCCTGGGTAGCCAATGCCAGGCTCACCGAGTCGACCAGGAAGACCCTTCCTTCCAGCAAATCCAGGGAGGCCTCTTTCTCCAATTACACCAAAACCTGCATCTCCCTTTAAAGAGAGAGAGACACAGAGAGAGAGAGAGAGAGAGAGAGAGCGTATCTATGTAATGTGGTGGCTAAATCTTTAATCAATTAGATAATGCTAAAATACAACACTACCTGGCTCCCACTGAGGTTTAAATTTGGGTAGTTTTAGATTTGCCTGTTTGCCTAACTTACTACTTGCTTTAAAAAATGAATCTGTAACCTAATCCACATGATTCATATATTAAGTAAAATACTTTGCTTTCCGTTAATTTCAGATTCCATTTTAACCAACTAGATAAGTTTTACTTAAAATGTATAAAGTCATATGAAACTGCATATCCACAAAAAAAGTGTTCACAATACACAAATCTCATGTCTACATGAAACAAATTCTCTGTGCACAATAAATAAATGTATCAGCATTAAATTTGCATTTGTGTTAATGGAAAAGTTATCTTGGCTACTCACCGGTGGTCCTGGTTGCCCAGAGTAACCAGGGGTACCATCTCGTCCGGGTGTGCCGATGTCACCAGGAGGACCTGAAAGCCCTGGCTGACCCCTGTCACCTTTCTGCCCTCGATGTCCAGAAAAGTAAGAGTTTCCCTTCTCTCCTTTAGAACCAGGAAAGCCTCTTTGCCCAGGGCGACCCTACATTAATGCATGTAATTAAGCATGACTTTATTCCTTGCCAGAAGATGGCAGAAACTCCTCTGCTTCAGAAGAATGGTTCAAACCTTCTAGTTCAGAGAACAACTTGGTATCTGAAACTTTCATAATGCATCTTATATGCATCTCATATGCAGTTATTGATACATGTCACATACACTTGGCCCTTGTAGTCCAGGGCTGCCTTGAGTTCCTTGGTCACCAACTTCTCCTTTGTGTCCATTATCTCCATTGATACCAGGAAGCCCTGGAAATCCGGAAGGCCCCTGTTCTCCTGTAATTCCTCCGCCAAAGCAATTACAATCTCCAAGCTGCCCTACAAATCCATAAACCAAGAAGTGTATGTAGTTTAATCTCCAATGAACCAGACCTTTAATCTCAATCCACCTTATTCCCCAATATATTTGTGTTTGGGTTAAGCAGGGGGTTCCTTACCTTTAAACCCTTTTTGACCTCGATTTCCTGGAGGTCCTCTCATACCTTTCACACCTGGTGATCCAGGTCTTTCAACAGGAAAATGTCCTGATGGGTTAAGAAAGATTGAGCATAGTGACAAATCTTTCAAATCTTTCAACCAATAAAAAATGTCCAAATGTTTGTTCAGAAATTCAAGATAAAGGACATTTATTGATTAGCCATAAATGTTACGTTTTGTAAGCTAAATGCCAGAAAGGTTAACTAGGATTCTTAGATGCTAAAGAAATAAAGCAGCTTTCTGCAAAATATAACATTCATGGTGACTGAAAGTAACTCTTTCCATTGACTCAGCAATGGAAATTTGTCAGTGCTTAAAAGTGAGGTCTTTTACAATTATTTGTGAAAAAGACAAATATAACATGCTTCAGAACCAATTGCTCGCTTCATTTCTATTTTCAGTCATGAGACACTTAATGAAGCATATTTAGTTATTTCTGCTTTGAGAGTATCTATATCTTTTAGTCTACATATTAGAAGTAATCAACTTGGTTCCTGGACATGTTACTCTAATCTAATGCAAATTTAGCTGAATATCTTAATTACTTGGGTCAGTTGTTCTGGAGAACGTTTGTATAATTCCATACTCCCTAATTTATCCTCTATCTCAAAAGCATAGCTGAACACAACCTTTGAGGACCTTAAAGTTGACACAGAGTGTACCAGGTAAACCCTGGGTAAAAACGTCCCTCCAAAAACAAAAAAGAAACCCAGTAGTTCTATACAGACAAGCCTATACTTCTTGCATCATGAGCATAGTACAGTGTGTACATACAATAATAAATTATTTTCCTACTGTAGGATCATACAATCTGAGCACTACTCAGAAAAATAAATCTGCTTACCAGGCCAGCTACTTAGACCTGGAGGTCCAGGAGGACCTGGGGATCCAGGCAAACCAATACTTCCAGGCTGACCCTCAGGACTGTAGCTCGGACGACCTGGGTTCCCCTTCTCTCCTTTGAGCCCAGCAGCACCAGGGAATCCAGGAAAACCAGGAAAACCTTTATGTACAACAGAACTTCATGAGCAAGCACAGAATAAATACTATGTACAAAAGGATCAATAGGGAAGTTATAACAAGTAACAATAAACAGTGCATTAGAACAGCTGCATATGTGATACACATTTTTAATTCTCAATGTCCATGTTGCTTTTGTTTCATTGTAGACATAACATCTGCAGCAGAGACAGGCACTGAACTACATCACTGGCACCTGGGGACAGGGATGGAGATCCTGGGAAGCCTGGTTGTCCAGGAAGCCCTGGTAGACCCACATCTCCAACTAGTCCAGGCAGCCCTTCTAAACCAGGGTCACCTGAAGGACCTGTGGAAGGTCACATAAGAGTTATCTTAAGAATATGAGTACTTGTGTGTGTGTGTGTGACACAGAGAGAGAGAGTTAAAAGCTTATTGTATTTATGGAAATGTACATGTGTGTGAACAGGTCTGGCAAAACTACCTTGCACAGGTTCATTATAAAAGGTAGTTGGACCTGGAACACCTGGGTCTCCTCTGTCACCCTATAAAGGAAATAATTTACTGAGGAAGCCTTTGAACAACAAAATCCTCCATGTCTAAAATGACTCCATTTACGTCCTGCTGGATTTCACTGAACAGTGTCTGGTAGTTGAGTCATCTTCTCTGCCTTCTGCTGGATGTGACTGATTTCATACTCACTTTAGGTCCCTGAAAGCCTGGTTCCCCAGATAATCCAGGGCTGCCAGGAAATCCCTACAGTAAAATGCAATGGACATTATGCACTGGAGGAGTAACAATGGCACACTTGAAAGTTTTTATTTTCACTTGAAGGTTTAGTAATGTTTATGTCTTACCTGTAGGCCATCTTCTCCGCGTGGCCCGTTCAGACCAGGAGGGCCCTAGCAGATTAAAGAAAATAGCTGAATGAAAAACAAGGACAGGTCTGGAATAGTTCATAATTAAAAAAATCACACATTAATTGTGACTCTATGGAGGACAATTAGTGAGACATGATCACCTGAATCTTAAAGAAGAAGAAGAAGAAGAATATGATGAAGAAATTTTAGATGTTTCAGTTCAGTAGTGGAACCCCTTACCCGTGCACCTGGTAATCCTGGAATTCCCTTCTCACCATATTCTGCCCATTGCCCATCTGGTCCCTGGACATGGATAAAACCCCACATTTATTATGGACAAACTAAATACAAATAAAATTTCAGGTTTGAGATGATCATTTGTCCCATCCCATTTTCCAGGTATCTCTCCACTATACTATGACAGTGATGGACCACACCGTGCCAAACAAGCATACCAGCTCAGCAAACGCTAATGTCATAAAATTGAGCAAGTGAAAACTGTATATTGAGATGGTTATTTCTTCGTCAGTGTGAGGACTCCATTCTCAGGTGCTGTTGATGTTCTGAGGAGTGTTCGTGGGACTGTATAGAAGAGAGAGAACTTTGTTAATGTGGACTACAGATCTGTCCTCTGCCAGAGTTTTGTAGACTGCACCCCAGAACTTCCAGGTTGTATAAGTGCCACCTGCTGATGGGACTTTCTGAGGTCTGGCACTGACACCCAGATGTGGCTGTGATGAGCTTGGGAAGATCAGCGCAAGATGTGTGTGGTCTTGAGAATAAACTGGGGGTGTACTACACTTCATGTGATACACCAGAGAAACAGCATGAGAGTAAGAGACTTGAAGCATCATTTGTTGGTAATGTGGATGAATCCTCTGTATTAAATGGGCCTCAGTACATACAGTGGAGTACATACATAAATGCCAGTCCCACATGCAAGAATGAGAGAATTTCTAATGGACATTTAGATGCATTTAAATAATGTTTGTTCCATCGAAAATCTATGTAGGTTGGTCTCACTTTAACTATTACAATAAATCACCATAAGAAAGTGACATACTGGGAGTCCAGGTCTTCCTGGTTCACCAGCAAAGCCAACATCACCCTGAAAGACAGAGACAGAACAACAAATTGAGAGATTGAAAGAGAGAAGTGGCAAGGGTGAGATAAGATGCAAAACAAGACCAGCCCAGTTGCCATGGCTATACAAAAAGAAATGAAGGTAAGTATTCTTCATACCTATTAAAACATTTCCAACATCCCATTGCTAACACATGAAATTTATGATGGTGTTTTAAAGGCAAAACAGATCAGTTATCAAAAAACTGGAACACAACTGGAAAAAAATTATAAAGAAAACATATGAAATAAAAACAAAATTGCAAACAAAAACACCACAAAAATCTTCAACTTCAGGACCTCAGGACCAAAACCTCTGCTATTCAAAAAGCTAATGAGAAAACATAAACAAACAATGGTATGACAGGCCTTTGGGTGGAACCCCAGTAAATAGTGGGGTAGTAAGGTGAGGTGAAAGTGGGGTAGTGTTAAACCCTCTGAGAGGTTTGGTGCTTCAGAACGATGGGTGTGTGGGGAGCAGAGAGGTTGAAGATGCAGACGGAACTGCTGAGAGTGGGAGCTGCCTGGGCTTCTTCTTGGTTTCTCTCAGCACCATCGGCCCACAAACCTGAGTTCCTTTGTCTCCTTTTGGAAATCCAACAAACTCCACAACTCCATTGACCAGTGGGCGGCCTGGGTCGCCGCGCGGGCCCACGTCTCCCTGGATGCGGTAACCAAGGAAGAGAGAGTTTTTACACGGGACAGGACGTGAGGACGGCTGGGCAGAGGCGGAGGCGACGGGACGAGTTGCAGGATGGTTTGTGGCGAGAGTTTGGGGATAAGGTGGCTATAAGGTGGGTTGTATAAACATGGAGTTTCAAAAGCTGTGACCCCTGGTGGGGTGGTGGGGAGGTCAGGGCGAGAGGGAAGTTCAAGAGAGACTGGTAAAGGGGAAGAGGCTTCACTGATCAATTGATCAACTGATATTTTACTTTTTTGACCCTCTAAACATGATGTTCTTTAACAAAACCAGCTCTTTCCAATCTAGAGCCAATCGGTGACCAGAGGCTTAGTGGCTGACAGACAGCTTGGACGATGCAGCAGGCAGCTATACATTCTAGAGTGTTTCTCTAAGGTGTTTCTCTTCAGCTGTAAATGGTGCCTCCAACCCTCTCCTCTCTCATCATATGTTGCTCTCGCCCTGGCAGAGCCCCTCCCTGGGCTGGCATCACCGCTCCCCTGTGTGTTACCTTCTCTCCTTTGTTGATGATTGTGCTTATGGGTGGAGAGCCTAACAGAGCGGCTGGTGCACCCCTGAATCCCGGTGAGCCTGCATCCCCCTGGGATCCACAACACACACAGAGTAGGACATTAGAGCCCAAGGATGTATCAGGGTGGGGGAGGAAAGAGAGAGAGAAAGAGAGAGAGGTAGAGGGAAAGAGGTGAGAGAGACAGAGACCAGAGGAAGACAGAATGAATGTTACTTTGGGACGGTAGGAGTGACATGAGAGAAAAAGGCAGAAAAAAGCAGTGGAAATAAGAAAGAGAAAAGAAGCTGGGCTGATCGATGAAAGAAACAAATGAGATAATTAAGAAATTACTTTAAAAACTATGTAATTAAGAAAGAAGAGCTTGTGATAAGGTAGAAATATTGGGCTCATTTTTAATGTATTCCTCAGATTACACACTGATTTAACCAATTATTAAGACAATAATAACTTTTCACGTTTGCGACAATTCTAGGATTCTCTTATTAAAACCTGAAGCCAATCAATCTAAAACTTATGAGACCATAAATTAATAGAATAGAATAAGACATCTTATTCATCGTTCAATTCATTTAGTATTTTTTGACTTTAGTAATGAAAGCATGCATAAAATCCTCTCCAGTGACTGTTAGTGGTCATTCTCTTTGGGAAAACCAATGAGCTAAAAACTCTGGTCCGCAACCAAATACTGTCACATCCAATAGAACGATAGGAAATGAAGTCACACAGGAAGTAGGAGCAGGTGAATCCAGCACCAGCACATTATGGTCACTGGCTAATACACAGTAATGCTCAAACGCACCCAAAAATATGTTTTTGTGAGTATGTGGCACCTTTATGCATGAACCAGCAACCATATGCACAGGCTAATGGAAATATCAACCAACATGGCAGCTTAAAGATTCCATTTAAACTGAAGGAAAAAGGTTTGGAAAGCACTATAAAGTTGTTGTTTTTTTTAGTATTTCTAACACTGTTTTTTTTAGCATTTTAGGCACATTATTTTTAATAGTGGAATCTTTGAGTCACCATGCAACAAAGGGATAATCAAAACCATATCAACACCATATAACGCATTTGTTCCAGACAAGACACTTAATGTGTGCCAAATATGATCATGGAGGAGCACTACTTATTCAAAAAACTAGATTTAGGACTAACACTAATCCTAGGATTAACACTGAAGACTAACACACAAACACTAATCCCTGTCCCACCATCTAACCGAACTCTGACGCAAATAAATTTGCAACACATATTTATGTGTAATAATGTTCAGTGTTGTTTTGAAACTACATCAGCTTCCACCAGTGATGATTATATGTGGCAAGTCATGCAATAAATAATTGTGCATTTTACTGTAAATCCATAACGAATTTTCTGTATACATTCACATAAAAGTGATATTCAGACTCCCTTGCGTTTGTACAAAAGAGGAAGTCAACCCAGCATGCAGGAGACTGAATCAGTGCAAACATGGTAGCCTACTGTAAAGTGATCGAAAACAGTGTAGGAAAGTATGTGATCAGTAAGTATGATAGCATGCAACCTGGTGACGATAGCCAATATTCTCTGTTAGTCAATTAAGCATGATTTGGTTGAATTCCTGTAGTGCCCATATCAAATACCCAGTGCACTGAAAGGAAAAATACTCGTTTAAAAGTTCTGTGAGTCATTAAAAAGACTAAAGATTAAACAGATTAATTAAACAGACTAATGAAGGCCATTTACACCTAGCATTAATGTGCATTGTTAGTGTCTGGATCACACTGGATTTCGTTTGGTGACATGAAAACCCAGGGATAAATACCCCAGGATGCAATGGGATTGGATTACAATCAGTTCATTCAAACCACATTCAGAGCTTGACCACATTTAATACAAATGTAAATGTGAATGTGTTTTCATCGTAAATTAATGTAACAGCAAGACAGATCGTTCTTTGCCAATACAAGAGATTCGTTGTCTGTTTAAAATGGTTTATTTGAATGCATGCACTGGTAATAGGCAAAAAATACATTTACAATAGGATGTAATAGGACAGAGACAACAATGGGATCTTATCTGATCAGGTATTATAGCAGGAAGTGTGAATGGAATCCAACCAAAGTGCATCCTGATATGATCCAGACATGAAACACATGTTACTGTAATATGTAAACAAACCCACTGACTGGGCCACTCAAAGACCACTGGGTATATATACTTGGGCAAGTATCAAAAACATTATTTACAATCACATGATGTGCCCTGCTATTTTAACACACTGCCATGACATTATTGTTGTGTATTTAGTATATGAAATCTCCCCCCCCCCCAAAAAATGGGAGGAGATACAGCTTTGCAAATTCAGATGCCTGAGAACAGAGAAGTGGTTTGTTGGTGTTGTTTACCTTTGCTCCTCTCTCTCCTTGGTAACCCTGTCCATGGGTTCCCTAGAAAAATAAGCAGTAATAAGTTTAACTCTGGTCTGAGGCCACAATCATGATGGCCAAAAGCCCTCTAGACAAGCTCTCATCCACAGATACCACATCAGGTGGGGGAGGAGAGGTGCTTGTGACACTTAAAACAGCATATTTATATATATAAAAAAATATAAATGTGAATATATACAGGTCACAATAAATGGATTTAACAGTGACCGTGTACTATGTACACTATATTGCCAAAAGTATTCACTCACCTTCCTTGATTCACATATGAGCTTAAGTGACATCCCATTCCTAATCCATAGGGTTCAATATGACACTGGTCGACCTTTTGCAGCTAGAACAGCTTCAACTCTTCTGGGAAGGCTGTCCACAAGGTTTATGGAGTGTGTTTATGGAGATTTTTGACCATTCTTCCAGAAGCGCATTTGTGAGGTCACATACTGATGTTGGACGAGAA
>JAOXYF010000017.1:7087945-7126366 GCA_028565775.1 Sternarchorhynchus goeldii
CACAAAAGACAAATGCAAGAGAGGACAGGATAATGCAGAGAATCTCCATGGGTAATCGGTTCAACACTGCAGCTGGACTCACTCACCAGTTCAGCACTGAACAGGGTAAAGGTCTATGTCGTCATATAGTGTTTAGACGTTTAAGAGCATTTGGACTGAAACCCCACTCTGCAGTAACCAAACCTCTCATTAGCAGAAAGAATCAAAAAGCTAGACAGAGGGAGCATGTTGTCTAGAGAAGTGGTCCAGAGATCATTTTGGTAATGAAAGCAAGTTTAATTTATTTGTGTTTGAAGGGGAAGCATTATGTTCATAGACAAACTGGGGAAAGACTGAACCCAAAGTGTGTAAAAAAGTCAGTGAAAGGTAGAGGAGGAAGTGTCATGGTTTGGGGAATGTTTTTGGCAGCAGGAGTTGAACCTCTCATACAGCTACCTGGAAGAGTGAATGCAAGTGTGTATCTGAACCTTCTTCAACACGTGGTTCCTTCCTTGCGTTCATCAGTCAGCCAGCTATTTTCATGCAGGACAATGTACCCTGACACACAGCAAAACGGGTAAAGCAGTTCCTTGAAACTGAAAATATTGAAACAATGAAATGGCCAGCCCAGAGTCCTGATTTAAACCCAATAAAAACCTCTGGAAAATCCTTGGTGACAAAGTAATGGCCAAGAAACCCACAACAATCACAGAACTGTCAAAGAGACTGGAAGAGTGGACCAAGATCACACTAGAGCGGTGTGAGAGACTAGTGATGTCCTGTGGCCGCAGATGTGCTGAAGTCATTCAAAGCAAAGGCCTGTACACTTCCTACTGATTACTGACTGTAAAAATGACTTCCAGACAAGTGCAGGTGCACAAGACTGCTGTTTGTGGCAGTAATCCCTCATCTCACAATGCACACAATATACCCCATTTAGTCTGCTTAAGCCATACCAACCCAGTTAGCCGGTATGCACTTCACTTCCTGCTAGTACAGTCATGAGAATCCTTGAGCCGACAGATTCCCTCTGGATCACCCTGCTCAGTCCTGTGGGTCCTGTGGATTTGACGGGACCCATTGTTCTTTGGCAGTGAGGCCCAAGGGATGATTTTAACTGTCACATCGAGTGCTCAATGACTACAGTGATGGGCGTGGTGCGAAGAAGCATTCAACATCACATCAGAGCAGAACATAGCAGAGTTTGACTGATTCAGCCTTGGAAACCCACTTTCTAGAGTACTAGATGACGAGATTTATTACTCCCATGACATTTCCACTTACAGACTGAATTACTACCAAATTTACAACTACTTACAACTTCCACTTTTTTCTCTTCTTTAAACCCAATTGGACTTGTAATTCCATCGGTACCCAACAGGTGGCAGTGTCACTTCCAGATACTAAGTATGCTCCAAGGCCCATTATAATCACCTACCATGAAAGCATCTATTCATACAAAACTATGCTCTGAATTACTACATTTGGATAAAACAAGTGTTCTTGTTTTAACAGCACACCGATAGTTGTAAAAGGTGAATACCTCACAGTGTTGTTCGACATAAACAAAGAATGCTCTTGCACAGCCAAAACTCAAACACAGTTACCCAGCCTTCATCCGCCACACTGAGTGATATTCACTTTTCACACAGGGTAAGTGCTCGAGTCGTTTTTTAGCTGATATAGAGAGAAGCCTGAACCCTCTCCCTGTTCTCTCAACGGTTCTGTAGGACCCTGGCAAACCACCCATTCAGCTATCAGAACCCAGACAGCAAAGGGGTCAGACGACACAGTGGATCATGAAGCAGAGAGCGACACCCACCTCTCCTTTCACATGCTTGATAGATTTCATGCTCGCAAGAAACAGAAAGGACAATAAAAGCAAACAGAGGGTTCGCATGCTGAAGCGACTAACATGCAACTCACAGAGCTGCACGACTGAAGCGACTGCAGCTAGGTTTGTACCCTCTTTGAACGATGTAATACGATACCCGCTCAATTCAAAGGAAGAAGAGCATATTTGTAAAGGTTCACACAGCAGGCAGCTTTGTACAAAATCTGTGATGCTGAGGGAGATTGATGTTAAGCATGTATGAAAACAAAAACAAATAAATACAAATCAAAAAGCCTATGGCTCATCCAGAGTGAGGCAGGTTCCGCTTGGTTAAAAGAGAAGATGGAGGTTGAAAAGATCTTGTAATTTATTCCAGTGGTAGGGAGGGAGAACTATAGTGAGGAACAGCACACATACCCTGCATAGACTGGGTGTGCAGGAAGTGGGTTCATCAAAGGGTTTAGGGTAAGTTAGGTAAGAAGGAAGCTGGAAAGATAGACGTATTCGGAAAGAAAGGGAGGACAGGACCCTATTTGTCAAAAATTTACTGCACTGCCTCAAGCATACAGACATATGCATGTACGCACACACACACACACACACACACACACACACACACACACAAACACTGTAGACACCCACAAAAATATATTAGTCAATTTGGTCAAAAAATAACTCATCAGAGCCACCATTTTCCTCCTATATATTAGCTGCATCACCAGGCAGTCAGTAAAGCACTGGTGCTGAGCATATAGTGACAGCACATCTATAAAAACAACATCAGCTTCATCTCTCCTGTAATGCACAGAATCCTTCTGGCTATTACTAACCTCAGCAAGGTGCGCTTAGGAACGTCTGTCTGACATACCATCATCTTTAAGATACTGACACCTGAGTGGGGACCACAGACAGGCCTAATTCATATGGCTTTAAATCTCTGTTAGGCATTGGCTGGGCTCTGGGAGGTGGCACACTCTTGGCCCTCCAGACCTCCACATGCTCTCCTCAACTCCCCCAGGGAAACATAAAAGTTGGCCTAACACAAACCATGCCGTCAGCCTCCTGTCACCTCTGACCTCATTGGAAATGGATGTTATCGGCTCAAATGAGTCCAGTATGGGCGTCTGGTTTATGTTTCGCTGGCAGAATGAGAATCCTCTCTTTGGCTACTCATGGCCTTTGGGAAGTTCTCTGACATTATTAGCCACATTGGATTGCCCTAAAGTAATAGTATCCTAGCCGTAATACGATGTCTAAGAAAAGCCTTTAAGGCAATATTTCTTCACCATGCTCATTTGTCTTTTCTGAATCCCTTACGCCTGATAGGCATTGGCAACATGGCTGATTTAACTCACTTGGGATGCAGGATGCTGTGAGGGAGGACACATAAGGCTCAGGCATGTTTTACGTTGATGCACAGTGCAGTGACTTCGTAGCCCAGGGTTAAGCATATTAACAGAACAGAGCAGCAGAGACCAAGTTTTACTAAACTAAACTATAAGTTTTACTACACTAAACTATCTTCTTTTTTTCTGCCAGGAATGTTGACCACAGCTGCATCCAGATCTGTTTGGAAGAACTCTTGAGGAGTTTAGCTTAGGAAATGCAAATACTGTAGAAAGATTCCAAGCTGTTTATAAACTTTCAAAGGTTTATATCTTACAAGACTGGGAAAGAAGAGGTCAAAGTGTGGTGAATGAACGTGCTTTTTTCCTGTTTTCCTGCTAAAAAAATAGGAGAAGAAACAGATATGTTGTGTGCATGTACGTGTGTGTGCACATGTGTGTGCAAGTGTGTGTGTGTGTGTGTGTGTGTGTGTATGTGTGTGTGAGTGTATATGAGCCAAGCCTCTACTTAAGGTCTTGCTCATGGCTCATTTTATGTTAAACAACAATTAGAGGAGGTGTCTGTCCACAGCCTGTACTTACACACCACACAGCAACAGAGCCAGTGTTCACTGCTCCGGTTCACAATGACTCCATATTACTGCCATACCAAACAGCACCATTTAAAACGATATTCAAACAAGATGAGGTAAGAAGCAGAAATGAGCAAATATTACAGGCATCTGGAGTGCTGTTCCTGGACAGCTAGTTAGTTACAAGCTAAAGCAAACACCCTTGAGTTTCCATTCTGATGACCTTGATCAGAGGATGGGCAGGATCACCTACACCAGGGCACACAGCGTCCTGAGAAAAGTCAGGCTGTAGGTGAG
Organism: Sternarchorhynchus goeldii; assembly: GCA_028565775.1. NCBI lineage: Eukaryota > Metazoa > Chordata > Actinopteri > Gymnotiformes > Apteronotidae > Sternarchorhynchus > Sternarchorhynchus goeldii. The sequence continues at coordinate 7,091,974 of JAOXYF010000017.1, forward strand.
TGCGGGCGTATGCAGACAGGCCTATGTTAGCGCTGCAGTTCAGGAACTTTTCTCCTGTTTGTCTAGCTAGCCCCTCCAAATGGTAACGTTATAATTATCACACCCTGACTTCTATTACTGTCTGTCTCCTGCAGTCTATAAATGTTGCAATAACCAGTGCAGAGAGACGGCAGGTCTGTTTATATCTTCAGGTTGGTGAGACTGCTGTGATTCTTCTAATGCCAATAAAAGGCACCTTTTATCTGATACATGTGAATCAACCATAAATCTGACCCTAGATCAGGCTTAAGCGCGTGTGCCAGGACTGTGTGGCTGGAGGGCAGGCATTGCTGAGCTGTTCTCACGGCAGGCACAGAGCGCTGGTGAAGGAAGGAGGCTCAGAGGTGCGCGAGAGCCGGATCCCGAATGGCCTCTGTCCATCACTGCTGCTCTCACAGAGTGACAGAAATGCAAAGGGATGGAAAGAGAGAGCAAGAGTAACCCACAGTAACCCAGAACACCCGGCAGGTAGCAAGGAATATGATTCTTCCCTCATGCCCTCAAGCAAGAAGATTTAGACAAAACAAACTTTACAGCATAGCTGTCAAACTCACATTCTTGTGTATAGATGGTAGCAGACAAGAATTAGGGGTTTAGATATCAATACGCAAATAAGCCCAAATTTAAGGATGTTCCCTGGGATATGTGGAAAGCATTTTGTGAGGAAGGACACACAGGGTTTTTAGTGTTTTACTCAGAGGTAATTTAATGAATTTGCTATATCTGTGGTTTAACCATCTTGGAATGTGATGTGGTTTGGCTGACATGAGTAGTGTAGGCTTTAGGGTAAATTATGCTTTGTGTGTGTGCGGGCGCACACGCGCGCGCGTGTGTGTTTGTGTGTGTGTGTGTGTGTGTGGGTACATATATCTATTTGCACATTCACTGTAGTGGCAGCTGTGGTCAGTTACGATGGTCTTCACTACCAAAAGTTAGAAATCTGCACTCTTTAACACTTCTGTTTCCTGTCAACTCATCTCCACCCTCACCGCTATGAAACACCTGAACCAATACCACAATACCACCTGAATACCATGTCCTAGCATTTCAACTATGTATTCTAGACCTTAGACAACAGATCAGTATTATATCCATTATGCCAGAAACTAAAGCACATGCACAAAACAGGTTCTCAATTATAATCTAATTGCCTGAGAATTTTTCCACATCAGAGAAGCCCCAACCACAGAAGGTAGGGGACTGTCTTCACATGATATCAGTTACATAATACATTCTAAGGAAGTTTACTGTTGTATGTTTTATTTGCAAAATCAAACCACCACAGAGATCCTGTAAGCTGCTCATCTTTTCCTCTGTGTTCATGCCATGTGCAGTTTGAATTATGTGAGTCCTGTCAAACCTGAGAAGCTCCTGTGTTTGGTTCACACTCATCCATCTGTCTTTCTCTCTCTCTGTCCACTGTCTCAGTGCTGCCTCTCCAGGCCTGAAAGTGAGTGTGTGAAGGACACTAATACTACCCCTCTAACCACTGCTCTGGCCCTGTAAAACCAACATCCAACCAACATGACTGACACAACTGTAGGGAATCTTACTGACACAGCTATATAGAATCTTACTGGCACAGCTATATAGAATCTTACTGACACAGCTATATAGAATCTTACTGGCACAGCTATATAGAATCTTATTGGCACAGCTGTATGGAATCTTACTCTTGCCAACTTCTGGATGGTAAAGTTTAGTGAGCTATTTCTCCCATGAAAGACTGGGGTTCAATCCATTGAGAATCCTTGGGGAAGAATCCTAACACTACATACTCCCTAGATAAGATGTCTAACACTATACACTACTTAGGTAAGATGTCTAACACTATACACTACTTAGGTAAGATGTCTAACACTATACACTACTTAGGTAAGATGTCTAACACAACAGCTAAGGTGTCTTCTATAACACTTCTATAACACTTCTATAACACTTCTCTTTCTCCCAATTACATGTCCTCTTTACATCCCTGTCCTGAGAAGCACCTACACCAACCCTGTATTACCATTCCAACACTTAAAACCTGCTTATGAAAAATGCTACCTTGTAATTATGAAATTACTCACTGTCAATAATTCTACCTCACAGCAAGCTCATCTTCAGAATTTAAGGACCGATGATAGATATACAATATAATTGAAGGGAGTTTATTTTTTTCTGTAAAATCCTAGCCACAATACTTGCATTCACACTGTATACAGTATGAATTAGACTCACAGTGTCCATAGTCTTTTGCTGGGCTGACACCTGTCTGTACCTCCCCTCTGCACCTCCTGCTCCTGCTGTACAAACCTGCTGTGCTAGACCACACTGTCTGATATGACTGACACATCTACCCTGTCAAACACTGTCTAATAGCTGGTGCTTTACACACTAGACAGCATGTTGAGGTGACTAGGGTTAAAGACTCTGTTAACGACTACAAGTTTTTCAAATGTTTGATTTTTAAAATGGTCCAGACCAGGTGCATTTATTTATTGATTTTGTTGAGTTACAGAATTTAAAGTTAAAATTTAAAGAGAATTCATATTATATGAGAATGTGTGTGTGTGTGTGTGTGTGTGTGTGTGTGTGTGTGTGTGTGTGTGTGTGTGTGTGTGTGAAAATGTGCATGCGTGAATGTGTGTGTAAACGTGTGTGCGCGTTTGTGTGAGCATGTGTGTGTATGTGTGAGCTTGTGTGTGCGTGTGTGTGTTTACATTTATCTTCTACTTACCCTGCTGCCTTTTACTGGGGGACAGGGACATCCACCCCAACTACAGTCACGCCCTGCACAGGGCTCATGAGTCTTCGTCCCCTACAGAGAGAGAGAGAGAGAGAGAGAGAGAGAGAGAGAGAGAGAGAGAGAGAGAGAGAGAGAGAGAGAGGGGGATTAACATCAGTGTCCTCTAGTAAGTAACAGAAGCTCTTCCACAGTCTCCACAGCAAATAGCTCACATCTTCCTATAAGTGCACAAATGTCTTCCCACAGTAAAACCACAGAGAAAGACATGTTATTAGCGGCCCCATATTATTAGCGACAATCAGAACTTACCTTAGATAATTCCTTACATAATACACATATTATAGATAATATACATTCAAAACATAAGATATGACTTATGGTGGGAGAAAAGACATAATAGGTGCAGGTGAATGTTCAGAGACTAATGTTTATCTTACATACACAGACATGTGTTCATGAATACCTGCTTACATGCACAGGCACTGCTATACATGCAAGCATACACACACACACACACACACACAAACCAAGACGTAACTGCTCACAAATGCTTATTTGCCAATATTAACAGCTGTCTGGCATTTTGTGTAAAATACTAAGGACATGACAGATTAATCTGCAACTTTTGCCTCTGGGCCTGACAGAGATCATGGAGTTGACGTTGGCATGAATTCTGCAGGTGACACTCTCTTGTAATAGCCTGTGGTGCAGAGATCATGCCTCAACAGGCCTGTGGAAAAAAAAAAACCCAGCCTTATCTACTGGGCCTCCGTATTTTACACACAGTGATGATCCTTACTTTCTGCTTGTCTCACGCTAAAAGCACCTCATCATAATTAAACGCATTTCACCATAATTAAAATTAATTAATTATCAATTGTAATTAATTAATAATAAATAGAATACTGCCAGTAAGGCAGTGGTGTAACACTCTCTGATCCTCATATATATTCTGTCACAGGCATCACTGATTTGGTCTCAGTTCCCCAATTCCTAGTGTGTAAACCTGTGCAGGCACAAATTTCCCAAACATTAAAATCTGCTAGATAACATGTTGTACCATTAATTATCACAGACTTTCTAAACTCACTTATCTGCTCCTACAATGTCTTTCGAAGTGATTAGAAGGATGAAAGAGTGTGTGAGACCATTTTACATGGTCTTGGGCTCCGGGAGGGAGAGAGGAGAAAGGCGGTGGACTTGGGCAGCAGTGGAGAGCCACATAAAACCATGGCTCTGCACTCTTAAGAGAATAATTAAGGTCTGGTTTAACCCACACAAAGGCCATGTGTGTGTGAGTGTGTGGAGAGTCTTAGCGTGAAGCCTGTCTCTGTCTGGTCACCGGTTCAATGGTAAATGTCACAGAACTATACAAATTCACAACCTTGTGCTTTTCAGAGTAAAGGAGATTTTTGGCTGAGACACAGATGAGGAGACAGAGAGAAGGAGAACATGAGAACATGGTAGAGGGAAGGAGAGGAAGGAGGAGAAAATGGGTTAGAAAGTCCCATTCACATCTCTGATCTACTGTGTGCCTCTAATCGACCTGACAGTAGCAGGTTGAGAGAGAGCAAGAGGGAGCGGGAGTGAGAAAGCGTGTGTTCTGAAACATGTATATATGTGCATGTATAACAGCAAAACAAGGGAGCGGAAAAGGTGTGTACACCACAAACCACAACAAAACGGTCACAAGGGCATATCAGCATTATCTTACAACCACCACACCAAGCAATGGCAGTTTAAAGTGAAGGGGAAAAAATCCAAGAGAAAAGCAAAGAACTGAAAACCCTGGGGAACTCTCAGCCCTCGGTGCCCCACAGGCAGACAGTTGGCACGGAGCACATGTGAACTAGAATGCCCTCAGTGCACCTCAGCAAGAGGGGGTGGGGGGGGGCATGCTAGAGAGGATGGTGCTAGGGTGATGGGTGCCACGGAGATGGGTGCTAGGGGTGCCATGGAGAATGAGGAGGGAGGAGTTGGGGAGAGGGTGGTGCACACAGCAGGAAAAAGTACATCTACACTCGCTACCAAAGGGTTCTTCTTCTTTTTCTGTGCTTTTCATGGTGAAAATGGCCTTAAGCCCATGAAGCCTGCACGCCTGTTTATGCATGTTGCAGTGTGTGTGTTTCAAATGTCACTAGTTGTAAGACTCTTCACCTTTACCCCAGTAATGTATTCATAAAGGTGTGGATCACAAACGCTTCTTTTCAGTTGCAAAATCTTTTGGGAATGGTGTTAAATGTGCTGTATCATTAACTTCATGTGTACAAAAGGTGCAGTTCAGTCCAGATGGGCTTCGCCACCCTCACTAGTTCAACAGGCGTCCTGAGCGTAGCTCATTCCACAATTCCACAACTGACCTCCGTTCGCCTGGTCGTGCGTGCACACAAACACACACACACACTCTCGCACACGCAGCAGTTGACCGCGCGCTTGCCCTCCTGCTCGGGGGAAAGATTTGTCTTGCTAAGTGCCGGCTCATGTCTCTCTCCTGTGACCGGCACCATCCATCACTGCCATCCATCTCCATGAGTGACCATAAGAGAAGAAAGACGAGGGAGGGAGCTGGAGGGAAAAGTGCCTGGTTGTGTGCAGCATCACCTTTCAACAGCCCATCTGACAATTTAAGAACTGCCCAGCCTATCAACGAGGAACATGAATGGTGAGAGCTAACTGTGTTCGGATGTCAGGCAGGCAAAGCCCTGGAGAGAGAGTCCACCTGAATGGGCCTAAACAAACGTTCGTCGAGACCACCTGTCTGTCTGTCTGTAGCCTTTTGTGTGTTAAAATTTGCACTGTTCTTTAAGACTGAAAGCAACAGTGTAAGAGGACTGTGCAAACATGCCTTCCGACAGCTGAAATCTTTCCTGAGGAGCTCTGTGATCTTTGCGCAGACAACTGCAATGAATACTGCTGAGGTAGTCATGATAATACCTCACCAACATGTTACTCACTACCCAGGAGGCTGAGGAACGCAACAAAGCATTGGACACAGTAAAAAAAAAAACACATACATGGGGTAATTCTTCCTCCAACATTCATATTTTCTCACCATGCTTGTTTCTGCGCCATCCTGCTGTTAGCCGACTATAGCTAAGACCCCAAAAGGTAACATTTGGTTACAGAGGTGCTCTTGTAGTGTCCCGTGTTGGCTGGTGACGCGCCACCTTGCGTGTGGGCCTCTGTGACAGCTGTGTTTGAGCTCTCCGCGCACAGTTTACTGCGAGGTGGCTGAGTGCTGACTTCGTCCCCTCTCCCCTCCCCAGACCTCCGCCTCTCTCACTATCTGGGGTATGCTGTAAACGAGACCACCCATAGGCCAAACTGCGTCTACATGCCAGTATATGTTCGTGTGAGATAGCATCGGTCAAGCTCTCGAGGCTGATAGCACAGCCTTTTATTTCATGTTCAGGTGTGTACCAATTCACCATGTGAAAGTGAATTCTTCTCTTTTTTTCTTTTTTGCCTGCCACTACTGCCCATCTTCAGAAGACTAATACGCCTTTGTTATTGGTAATGCACAGTTCAAGCTGAGTCAGTGATACACAGCAGATCAGGAGTGGTCGTGGGGGGGGCCCCCCCCCCCCCCCCCAGGGAGATGACATGTAACCCTTGAGACATCTATTATCCTGGTAGATAAGAAGACCTAGATTTGACCCTTTGAAAATGCTCTGGTTGTTATGGATGGAGGAAAAGTATGATTGTGATGTAGAGAGGTGTGACCGAGAGAGAATGACTGAAGTCCAAAGTGATATTTAAACTTAAAGTTTGGATTCAACTATTAAATTTTTAATGTTGGTAAAGGAGTATATACATAAGGAGTAAAAGTGCTGAAGGAGAGGATAGTCTGAGTCAAGGATTCCATTATTCAAGACATATCTGTATTTAATTTCTGAAACCGTAACCAATAATTTACAGTACAAAAGCTGGTAACCCAATAACAAAGTTTAAAATAGGGTAATGCAAATCTCTCTAAGTATAGTTTCTGGACTCTTGGTGACTTCCCAATCCAATCTGCTAACAATATTCATTTAAAAACAATGGTAAAGCTTGAAAAAAAATAACAGAAATTTAGGAAAAACACTCATCCTTTAAAGTTAGGAAAACTATCTGAGATAAAGAGCAACAGATGATCTTCACAGAGCAAGACCTTCTGCTCAATTCTGCCTCTACTTACCGGATAAACGTAAAGGTACAGACAGGGGTGTAGTTTGAGGAGACAATGGACAACCCTGCATGGTAGCATGTAGAATGAGAAAATACACAGACTGTGAATTATTAGACCTTTTCAACAAACTAGTCTGAGTTGTAAAAAAAGCACTATAAAGCTGAAGTAATCATTTATTAATTTTGGGTTAGATGTTAGACTTTTAATTTGCAGGATTTAAGAGCAGTGGGTCTCTGATTTAAATGGAGTTCATATTGTTCATATTTAGTATATTTACATGGATGCACATGATGTAGTCCTGGAACACTGGGCTACATCCCTGTGCCACATCAACGCGAGCGTGGAATCTCCACCAACTAGACGATATTATCAAACAGAGGATCCTTGAAGTGTAGGAGTGAGTACACTCCTCAGAGTCAATGAAGTATTTTTCAGAATAAGATTTGCAGAGGATTAATTGAATAGACCTACAACTGGGACTGAAGCACAGGTGGACTACTAATCTGCTGCACAATTTGTGGGTACTGTCATTGTGACAAGAAGACTATGCAAGGAGAAAAACAGAGGTTGTTAGAAGAGTATTATAAACACTGTATTATAAACACTGTTGATCTTAAGTATCAGTCTAGTTTCCTTCAGCGTTTACACTTCCATCTCCTTGAGCACTCAGAGCGTGGCTATAAAGAACATTTATAAAACCTATTAAATTGGGTTTATGAATGTTCTCAACAGCCACGCTGAGTTTTAACATTGCCTTTGCAATATTTTCAGGTTTTCAATGTAAATAAAGATTTACATTTATTATTTTTTTTTATTTATCTTTGCAAACTTAATATGTAAGTGCCTAAAGGCCATAAAGAATGATACTTTAAAGAACAATATTTAACCCAAAACACTCACAACATAGGTAATGACAGAGCAATGAATACTAATTTCTTAACTATTCAGCAGAACTAACAATACAATAACGCTCTCCCTGCAGGTTCCTGAATTCCCTGGTAATAAAAGTGCGTCAGTACCTTTAATTAGTTCTGTGACTTCAATGAATAAATGCTTTGATATACATATAGACTCATACAGAGAGAGAATTTCTCCTAATGAAATCTGGTGACATAACATTTACAGCTGGCGAATAGAGGCTGGTGCGTGAGAAGACAGGAAAAATATTAAAGGAGGGGATTTACCTGCACCTCTAGGGATTTACCTGCACCTCTGTCTCACATGCTGAGGAATTCTAGAGAAGACTAAAGGCTAAACTCAAGCATGTGTAAGAGTCTGCACATGCTCAGTGCAAGAGGGGGATGGGTTTGAAACATACTCTGCTTTGGCACGCCCAGGCATCTTCATACCTCAGGCTAGTGATCTGGCATGCCTGACCTATTCTGTGTGTGTGTGTGTGTGTGTGTGTGTGTGTGTGTGTGTGTGTGTGTGTGTGTGTGTGTGTGTGTGTGTGGCAAGGCAGCAACATGCAAATTATCTGTGTAATACATCACAATACTTTTTGAGCTTTGAGCATTCTAATCCGTCTCATCCCCTTAGTGATCAAATAAGCATACATTTTTGGGGTAAAAATAACATAGACATGATTACGATTAAATCATGGGTCACCAAAGTGTTTAATACATCACAAATCATATTACAATGTCAATATACAACAATATAATATTTTTCTAGATTTTGCGTACCGCTAGTTACATGGAGCAGAGCCATGAGTTTGGCCTTTGCTACTGTATCCACAGTGCTCTCAGAATAGTGCTCACACGGCCCTGGAAGTGCTAGCCAGGAGAGTGATCACCACCCCATCACAACCAGGGTAGGAATCCAAGCCCAGCGAGCCCTCCACCCTGCTGACGGTCTAACTTTAGCCTCCCAGCGACCACGGAAGCAGCCATCACCCATCATACCACAGTGTCAGAATACAAGCTTCCTGTTCACAAGAGCTGGACTAAGATGCCACACTGAGCTATCGACATATTCACAAGTAACGCTACAAACATGGGGAATACACAAATCATTCAAACTACAACAATCTTTCAAAAACCCCATCCTTTGGCACATGAGCCTACTTGAAAGTTCTGGAATTCCAACACAGCTCAGATCACCACTTAGCCTGATGAAACACTATTTAATCATGCACACGCTTCAATAGAGATAATATCAAACTCTAGTCAATTTTGCCCATAAATCAGTTTGATCTATTTATGGCTGATTGCTAGATCAGTAGGGTTGATTTTTGATCCACAAAAAACCCCATTAGAATAAACTCTTAACAGTTCGCTGGCATGTACACCTGCTCTCATGAAACACTCAGTGAGTAGAATTAATAGCCCACTTTCCTGCTTGGGAGTCTTGCAAGATCACCCCAGATTTCCTTAAATCTCATTAAAGTGTTGAAACAAAGGGCTGAAAGTACAACCATCACATTGTTACCAAATTTCATTTCATCAGTGGCTAGAATGCATTACAAAGTGCAGCCCATCAGTTTTCATTGTTTATTTTGATATCTGTTTGGTCAACTATATAGGAATCACAGCCCTTTATCTACACAGTGCCCACAGTTGAGAGGATTACATTTAAAATGCATTCCATTACTGATTACCTCTTTAATATTTATCTGTAATCTGGTCCAAAGAATTGCACTGTAATGTGATTATTTACTTTTGGTTTTGAATGACTGCTTAACTCGTTAACTTCCAGAATTCTTAACCCATTAAGAATTCTGTAACATTGTAACTGTAATATTCCAACTGTGAAAATTAAGTTAATAAATGAGATACCAATTCTCTGATATTTGACATAAACTGTTCCACTATTCCCTGCATTGGACTTTCCCTTCCCAACACTAGCCCTCTTTTTAAGTTCCCTACTGGCTGTCTAAGAGTTCCAGGCACCAATAACGAGCTGAAAAACTGGAAGTCTGAAGAACTCCACCAGAGATACAGCCATTACAGTTTGCTAAAAAAAAAAGTACATAGAATCCATCTTTCTGGGATAAAGGCTTATGGATATATAAGATCATAAATTCACTCCAATCACTGCAATCCACGTCTTTCACTGAAGTTCAAAAGCCTCTGCAACAAACAGAAACTGACTGACTGGTGATGTCTGTAGGACACTTCAGACAGTCACTACTAACAAAGCACACACAGCCAAGTAACAAACAGGACAGTGTTATCGTCGATTACGTTCAGCTGCCTCCTGAAATGGTTACTCAGTAAAAATAAAAGCAAATTCTATATGATTTACCCAGTGAAGATGCTGACATTCAACACACGCATTGTTTCATTTCAGATCCAGCACTCAGTTCGTCATGGACTGCTGCTCTCCCTGCAGTGGAGGCACTAGAGGCAGCATGGACATCAGCTTCCGGCCTGAGACACTGGAGAGCGTGGCCGTGGCTGCCGGTGTGAACATTACCTCCTTATGTTCAATCTCACTGATGAAAGGCGAAGTGGAGGCCTCTCCTCATGGGGCTATCATTACCTACACAGAGTGGTGTGGCACTAATAACGCTGTTTGAAGTGAGGAGAAGAGCCTTGGGGAAGTTAAGCTTCCAAATGTTACACACAGAGGTAGTGGCAGAGTTGCCAGATGTCCATTTTTTATTCTAAAGGGAGGCTTGTTAATGTGCTGCCATGGAATTTGGTAAGTAACTCTAAACTCTGATGATTTAAGCTGATGCTTATAGCTAGGTGTTCTGTTCTGTTATGAGCATTACAGCTGAGTTTATGACCAATCAGGGAGCAGAGCACTGACACATGAAGACCTGATGGTGGGCTCTACATCTGATGTGGGTTCTATTTCATTTATTCCACTTAGCCCTGGGAATGGCCATAACTAGAGAATTCTGGGAAATACCCCTCACCTGCTTTGATTGGTATACTCAGAGGTATGGAGCTGATGGAATATGGGCTTGTTGCTCTCAGCCTTTTGTCGAATTCTTCGTTCTAACCAATAGGCTAGTTGAGGTTTCTCTCTGGCTAATTTCTGAAGGGTTAAAAAGCAACCCACAGGAATGTGTTTTTCATGCTCCATGGTACACGACAAAGTTCAAACCTCAGTTTGAAGGATTAAAGGTTTAACTTTGCACATACTCAATCCTTTCAGTGCTGGCCAATGAATGACAAAGCGTACTAAAGCATAGTGACTGTCCTGTGTTGTACTGCACAATCATTATAAACACACAACAAGTGCAATCTGTATTAGCGGGTTTTCTTTACAGTATATGTTTCTCTTCTCATGTATGTAAGTAACACAAAGCTATTGTTGTTTTATAGTTCAAGCAACTACAGAACTGGGTCATCTTAAAGTGTGTGCATGAGTGCATGTGGTTTGGTATGAGTGCATGTGGTTTGGTATGTGTGTGTGTGGTTTGGTATGTGTTTGTGTGTGGTTTGGTATGTGTTTGTGTGTGGTTTGTTATGAGTGTGTGTGGTTTGGTATGTGTGTGTGTGGTTTGGTATGAGTGTGTGTGGATTTGTATGTGTGTGTATAGTGCAGTACGGCAGTGGTTGTGAGCGGTGGGTCATTCTGAGCTCTGCCAAAGTGCTCCCTGTTCTCTGAGGCTCAAGCTGTGCCAACTTTGCTATTATTAGAAAGCGGATTTCTCATTGCTCAGGGATCTGCTTTTGGCAGGTGAATGGAGCTGAGGGTGAGACTGAGGGAGGTTTAACAGACTCGGGAAGGCAGGCTGGTGTGTGCATGTCTGTATATGAAACATGAAAGGATGAATGCTGTGTTCATTGATCATGACCCTGTGTGTGTATGTGTGTGTGTGTGTTTAGACCACTCAAAAGCATGTGTGTGGACACGTGTCTACGTCCATGTACATACCTTGGGTGTAGATAAATTGACAAATCCCTCGCCCCCTAGACTACAAACAGCGCTCTGGCAAAGTAGGAATATGCTCTCTCTCTCTCTCTCTCTCTCTCTCTCTGTTACTTATTTTCTCTCTATTTCTCTATACACACTCACACACAACCCATGCAGTCTCAACATCGCAGGAGTCCTGTTTTAGAGGTTCTGACTCAGCTGTTACCTCACGTCTCAGCCAGACTCAGACAGTACAGGGAGTGATCCCAGACATCACAAGACACCTTAGCATCCAAAAGCCTCTCTCGCACGGAAGCCTGAGCGAGTGGGCAGGAAGCATGCTGCTACTTGTATGCAGCCACACCCATGGCCCTGTAGGGGGCGACATATTGAGTTGAAGTAAACTCTCTGCTTGCTCACCAATAGACAAGAAATTCCAACTGCACAAACATACACACACACACTCACACACGTGCCACCGAGCATATGCATAAGGGTCTTATCTTAACAGGTGGTCATAATCTAGCTAGACTTTTATTAAACTTCCTACCCTCTCTTCACAAAACAGAATAAGGAAAAAAACTTCATCCATTCCTCCCAACCCCCTTGTCCTCCTCCCTCGATGTGCCTCATAACAATGTCCCCTTTCACAGAGGCTGCAAGAGGGCTAAAAGATCTCCCTGTCTGGCATGTCTTTTGTTAGGGACCAACTTCTCTTCTCTCTTTCTCTTTTTTTGTCATGGGCAGGGTGAATGCCTAACAACAGAGTTACCTACACTCCATTAAGCCAGTCTGCCTTTGATGGCAGCCAGTGAAAAACGCCCAAGGCGGTGAATAGAGAGAGGTGGGGTGAGGAGGAAAGGAAAAGAAAAGAGGGTGGTGGAGAGGGAAAGAACGAAAGAAAAAAGAGAAGAAAAGGAGGGAACCTCACAGAAGATGAAAAAAGTGCCGTCCTGAAAACCAGTGGAGTGTCTGATATTGATGTTCCTGGCAGATTGGGCTTCTCAAGGTGACTGGTTTTCATTTTCATGTTTATAGGTGCTGTGGGTGAAAGATCTCAGTAGTGCATCTTTAGGGCTGTAATACATCTGTACTACAGAATTACAATAAACTGAGAAAATAAAAAAAACATCTATGTTCTCCCTGGTGAAACTCCTCCAGAAAGCATTGCTTGGTAAAGCAAGTGATCTAATCAAGTGTGTGTGTGTGTGTGTGTGTGTCAGAAGCCTGGTTGCTTGCGTAACTAGTATGCAGAGGAATTTTACCGCCTTGAGGTGCGTTCATTAGGACAGGTTTTGGATGGCCTGGGGCAATGCAGGCATAGCTTTCCTTATTACAAAACCATCAGGCTGCTTCGAACGCTCCCGCCAGTCATTCTTTTGACCACAGCCCCTCCCCAAACCTCCTGCTTTCTTTATTTTCTCCGTCACAGGCAAGTTTATACAGATTGCAGTCAGTCTAAGATCCACTCCTTTCTGCCCTGTCAAATGTATGAGTGCCGATGATTCCTGAAGCTCCACTAACAGATTGAAAAGAGTACAGCTGAGAGAGCTGCTGGGTTACCTGACACTGATCTCTAATCACAGCATTTATGCACAGAGATTAATAGGAAATAGGACAAATACAAATTCCTTGGAATTTGTATGAAACAGCGTAGATCTCAGTGGGTAGATCTTGTGAAATGTATGTTTTGCTTTAAACTACATTTACTTAATTGATAATAAAATGAGGTAGCATAGAATAGAATGACATGGAATGACTGGTTGACTGGCTGTTTCCAGGACAAAACAATTGTACATGCGTGTGCACATGTGCATATGTGTATGTGCGTGCACGTACATGTGCATAGCTCACACTGCCAGTTGTCTGACACTTTCTCACACACCCCAAACCAGATGTGGCAGTCTGCCAAAGGTCAGAGGTCGCTGGCCCAATTCAGCTACAGACGTTGTTTGGGGGAGGAGCCTGAGAGATGAATGATGACAGTCAGGAAGTGAAGGTTTATGAAACCAGGTGTTCACTCCCAGGCCTCTCCTTCTCACTTATACGCTCTACTGCTCAATACGGTTGGCCATCCATCAGCCACCTAGTTCTTCCTTTTTTTGAAACACTGTTCGGAAGCAGCATCTGCAAATCCTTCAGTCAGCTACTGACATCCATAGCAAAGTGTTTCACTTAGGGAGTGAGGGAGCTGTTGGCAGAGGCCTTGTAGAGCAAGTATCCCAATGAACCAGGGTCAGTCCACTTGTTTGTCTACAAGCAATGACTTATGTTGATACAGATCTACTAAAAGCAATATGTGGAACTGTATGGTGATTCACTAGAACTTCCATTATTGTGGTAATGGCAATTCTGAAACAATTCTGAAACATTCTGGCCACACCCAATCACATGAATCACAGTTCAACAGCAAGTACGACTCACCTTTCCAAAATAAAGAAACCCGTTAGCTAAACTTGTAGCAACAGGAACTCGTTTTGGAGCACAAAAGAGTACCTCATTTATCCGTGTCTTGTTGGGATGTGTATGTCCATATACACAAAGGGTTTAAGTATTCAAGCAATTACAAACTTTATCTGAGCAATAGATGTCATATTTACACAGATACATACATAAATAAAAATTTCCGGGAGAGTATTTGAAGTGTACTGCAGTGAAAGATCACAGTCAGAATCACAATCGGCCTGTACTGGCTTAGTATGTTTGCATATGCAAATACAGACAATAAATAGCACTAAGAATAGAGCTTCTTGTGCAGTAACAGAAGTATCCATACCTGAATTCTACCACACACACACACACACACACACACACACAGATATACACACACATACGCTGCAAAGATTTTCTATAATCATACACACATACACACACATATTTTGTGCAGAGATCAGCAGCTGTGTGGGAGGTCACACTGCTATAAAAGAATTTATATAAAATAATATAAAATAAAACTATATAAAATAATAATATTATAAAATAATTAATTAAAGTACAAGAAAACTGAACAGTACAAAATTTGGAGGGTTATGTACAACACTGTGTCAAGTAACACAGCACTTATGTGCTGTGGTTGTTCATAAGTATGATGGTGTGGGGAAAGAAGCTTATCTGCAGTCTGGTTGTTTAAACCCTCATTTGGCTGAAGCACCTGCCTCAGGGGAGAAGATGAAACAGGTGACCTGCTGGCTTCCTAGTTCTATACAGACTGGATTCAAGACCTTATGGGAACGCAAAGATCTTCAAAAAAAACTTCACAAGGACGCCACAGTGTCAGTTTATTCATCCAAACTGTTTGTGGAATATTCAAACACACTCCAGTCATATATTCATATATTCAAACACGCTCCAGTCATATATTCATATATTCAAACACACTCCAGTCATATATTCCAGGCAGGCTTGTAGCTTTCCTTTTGCTTTATTTGTCAATTTATTTACTGCGACGACCACAGGTATAACAAACGATCGATTCTGCATGTAGGATGGATGAAGATGAATTAGGTAGTGATGAGAGAGGGCTGTGTGGGAAACAGTGATATGTGTTCTTTAAAACTGTGGCAGCGGTCCACTGTGTTCCTCTCCCTTGTGGGACAGCTCTTATATGCAGGTCACGTGTGCAGAGGTGTGTGTAAGCCTCTGTCTGTTTGCTGTACAGAGCTGCCAACCCATTATTAAAACATAAAATATTTGCTAGAAGATGCCTGATATTCAACAAAACTTCTGCGCTATCTGTGAGGCTCACAGACGACGAAACAAATGCACATAAAGTGTCAGAAAGCCGTCAACCAACAACCTCATCCATGGTGCATTCTTTGAATACTCTCATCACCATGAGGAAACCCCATGTGGTTGATGGTGTTGAAATACTAGTTGAGCATCAATGATCATGCCTCATTCGAAGTTCCTCAGATCGTTTAATTCTAATGTGGATTCACACAGAAACTGATCCATGTAAAACTTGCACTTTGTCTAAGAAACATGACATAAGTCCTTGGATAAGTCCTTCATTAGCTGCACAAGCAAAGTCCTTCAGAATTACAGGTAAATGATGCATTCTGATCTTGCAGGATTATGACATTAAGAGCCAAACATACTTCCACACCTACACCTGTCCCCTTACAGAGTGGACGCGGAGCCCCGCCCTCCACAAAACTGTCTATTTACATAATGCACGCGGAGCCCCGCCCTCCACAAAACTGTCCATTTACAGATTGGGATCACTTGGGTGGGAAAGGTCAGAAGAAGAAGCTATGCAAAATTAACCATGGTGCCTTTCATTTTGTTTGCTTAAACAAATAAACACTTATAATTTGTTTTCAAAAGAATTGTCTTAGGTGCCTAAGACTTTTCACAGTAGTCTATACCTAAACATACCTCCATGAAGAAGGACACGACAAGCAAGGTTCACTACCATCTCTTCTAAATGTGTTGAATAGCCCTGTTTGTCTGTTCTTGCCCTGCAGAGGCCTGACTTACAGGAGGAGCTGTTCACCTCCACCTCACCCTGTGCTCACCACATAGTCCTCCACCTCCTCCACCATAAGGACAGAAAGAAACAGACAGCGACACGGTCAGAAAGCAAAGAGCCGTCGTCTCCTCAAAAATAATGTATGTGGGTTAAGACCTTTCTCCACTTGGCATTTCAAAGGCCACGGAGAGAGTCGAGTGGGTTACACAGCACAGGCAGACCTGAGGAATGGTGGGAGAGAGAGAGAGAAAGAGAAGTGACAGGGTGGAACAGAGGCCAGCGTGTTGTGTACATGAGCAGACCTGTCCGCTCTTCGCTTTGAGGATTTGGCTCTGCTGCTCAGTTATGGCTAGATGGAAGAGATCTCCGATTGACTGACCCAGAATACAGTGAGGGGAAGGGCGCAAGGGGCAGGCTGAGGCGGGGAGGGGCAACACTGGGGAGCACGAGGGTGCAAGCGGCTGCTCTGCTGCAGGCCGTACCGTGTCATTCCGATGAAAAGAAACTGTAATGCTTTAATTAGTGAGACTAGACTGCTGACGGCGAGAGAACCATGAGGGATGGGGTGTAAGAAAGAGAATGACGGTAGGAAAAACATGATACACTGAGTGAAAAAAAAAAACATGAGAGAAAGGTTACATTATGCCCTGGTAAAATCACGGCTTTAGAGAAATGGATTTAGCCCATCAGTGTCTGTATAACATTTTTTTTCCAGGTGCAGATGTGGTGTCAGTGACTCATCACTCTCTCACACACTACAACCCGCTGAGTCCACTAAACATTTACTCAAACCACATAAAACCTGGCGGGTGACCACAGCGCTTCTCTACCAGCAACGGAAGTACCAGGACGGATTACACACATGCTGCGCAGTATCCAGTCATTACGGATGTAAACACTCGCCAATAAAAGCTGACATTCAACATTGTAATATTATGATCATTAGTTTGTCTCAAATCTTACATGCTGGAGCCCAAGAGTAAAAAAAAATGATCTAAATACTTGCGCTGTACCACATATCCGCTTAGTCACAAAATATCAAAAGGGGATGGAACAGAAAAGCCCCTTTGATATGTGTAGTAAATACAGGTTGAAGAACGTTCAGTGTCTTTTATGGTCAGCTGTGATCACACTGCTGAGATGAATGATCATCACCAGCAGAGCCATTATAATGGTGATGGATGTGATTCTGATTTATTTCTAATTGACATAGATAACACCTGACCGCATACTCCATACTCCATACTCTGTGTATGTTGTGTAAAAACACGCTTCATGAGAATTAGAAACTGTAAGATTTAGTTTGCATTCAAAGCAGTTTATCAAAACAAAGTATGATTGAAACTGCAGTTCAGATCATCTCTTACCACTGATATTTCATGAAAACAGCCTCATCATTAATTGCCAAACTCTGATCCCAGATCACGGAAAAAGTCATGCTTTCAAACTTCATTCTAAGCCCCAGCAGAGTTGCATATCCTCAGTGAAGAAATGTATTCCTGCAGTTCTGGAGTCTGTGGGATTCCAGTGTGTGTGTTAACCCTAACTCTAACCCTAAGCCTCTCCGGTTCTGTGGTTCTACTTCTCCACTTCTCTCTGCCTCTTTCTTCAGTGAGAGCTCAGTGAAACAAAGACCAGTGTAAGAATGGGTACATTACACATGGCTTGGCTTTAACTAGAGTTTGGTCAAGAACACAGTGCCATTAGACATAGGACCCCCGAGATGAAGAAATGAAGGGAGGGAGGGAGTAAAAACAAGAGTACAAAAGTGTGGGCAGATCCCCTAGTGGGTACTAAATGCTTCTGATGCAGTGGTACATCACAGCCTGCAGGTAGCTGCTTTTAAAGGAACATGAGCTTAAATTAGACGTGTGGGGAGTGAAATGGGGGATGGGAAGGAAATCCAGCTATAGACATGTGTTTGCTTATGTGTATGAATGTTGTATGTGTGTGTGCATTTATGAGGTTTTTTTTCCCCACCCAGGATGAAGAATTTCAACAAAGAGAAGCACATCTCATTCACGCAGATTAACGGCTCACCACGGTCTCTTCTAAGATCACGGTGATGACAAGACAGGAGAACAGACTGAAAGAGGGGGAACGAGAGGATGTAGGAGAGAGGAAGATCCCCCCTGCCCCACCTCCACCAAACATTCCATAAGCCAGCTATACACCGAGAGCTTTGTGAGAGGGAGACAGAGGCATGGACACTCCCAGGTATGCCATCAAAGAAAGATGGGAAGAGATGATACTGGGGCTGTTCAGGGATTCACCTTCGACATTTCTTATAATACCTTGATTTCATCATCAGCGAAAGTTAACAATTGCACATTTGATTGATTTATATAAACAATTATATAAACCTCATATAAACAACATTCACATTTCAAAATAACTTCACATTTCAGAGCAAGTACAAATTGCATTCTTCTTTGTTTGTTGATAAAATGGCCTTAAGATTAAGATTAAGAAACTAAAGGGTAAATAACGTACAGACAGCATTTTTATTAGAGTTTTTTATTATAGATACGTCCTCAGGTACGAGGACTATCATCTGTTCTCCTGTAAATTATAGCACACATGTTTGACTCCACTTTGCGATGGGATTTTCCATCCTTCCAGCTATGAACATACTGAAGGTGTAACTGTTGTTCTCTGTCTTACTACACATAATCACACACGCATACACATACACACAAACATGCACACTATCAAACACAGGCACACAAGCACAAGTACAAACACACGCACGCTCACACACACACACATACACACACACATTTCTAAGAGATAAAATCTCCACAGTAACTAACCCAACCGTTCATATATCATTAAATGCATTAGCTGCAACTGCCTACATGATAATGAGGGGGATGAGAATGAAAATTCCCTTAACACACCAAAACACACAAACGCACCAACACACACACACACACACACACACACACACCCACTCACACCCACACCCACACACACACCCCATATTACCCAGATAGAGATATATAAGAGTGAAGAGGAAAGGGTGAGTGAGAGTCAAGACTCAGAAACAGATGGTGAGAACTGATGTGTGAGAGAAAGGCCATGTATGCGAATGGCATGGTGCTCATACAGAGTCCCTACTTTGGACTGGCATCTTATGGCCGGTAATGACTGAACTCTGGTCTGATTGTTCTCTGTGTGTATAAAAGAGGGTTGTGACCACAACTAAAGCTGCTTAAAATGAGTATAAATCAATCCCATGCTCTCTTCTTGCCTTTCAAATTAGAGGAACAGGTGGGAGAACACCAGAGATTTAGAGGGAAAAGAGAGAAATGGGGAGAATCAGGACAACAAAGAAGAATTGGACGCCGAGAAAAAGAGGCAGACCTTACGAGTGTGAAGTGAATTATATGGCCTGACAGAAATGTCCGAATCTGACCTTTGACCTCTTTAGACAGCTGGACACAGAGGCCTAGTTAAAACGCCAAACGGGAGGGTAAAAAAACAGAAAAAACAAGGCTTTGGAGTGTTGCAAGGATGATTGAGCAGAGCTGAGAGAACACAGCAAAAACACACACACACACACACATGCACCGCACCACCACCACCACCAATCATCCTCCCATGAGGCCTTTAGAATGATAATTGGATGCTTTCCTTTGCTACAGAAAAACCTTACATTACAATGATCCTCTCTGCCACCAGGCATCATGGGGGGCCAGACAGATAGCCACCATATACAACCAAGCATAATCTCACACCCCACAGAGTTACGTAAGGATAAGAATGTTGCAGTGAGGCCACACACACACACACACACACACACGCATGCATGCATGCACCAAGAGGGGAATTTCTACCCCCTCACTCCATTTTAACCAGTACAGAAGACCGATGGAGGTCTTGCTATTGTTCTGGTATATAAGTGAGGGGAGTGCTGGGGGGGGTTAAGGTCATTCCACACTGAACATTTGAGATGGGAGGCAGCAGGCATCTAAGGCCTGGAAACAAGAAGAATAAGCAACATGGATTTAGCTAAACTTCCTCTTTGCCCAGGAGACTGATCATCAGGACTGGTGTCTCTGAAAGCCTAGTACATACTGCGGAGGTTTCTGCTGCTGCTGATGATAATAATGACAATGAAAATAAACACAGAAACAAAAGACAACAAAACGAGATGTTAAGGTACTTGGGTGATCCCCTCTAGCACAATAGTATGAACATGGAAGTGAGGTAGCATGCATGCCCTCTGGAAGAGGTGTTCAGGAATGCAGACAATAGCTGGTTCAGGCTGGCTGAGATAGGAGCAGTCACAGTAGCTTTAATTATCACCTCCAGGCTTCTCCTAATCCTTCCAACCACTGAGAGGAGCAGCAATTCAAATACCTTCCAATTCCTTTCAGCCTTGTAGTTAGGTAAGTGTGTACATATTGAGTTTCGAACAAGGGTCGATCAACCAAGATGGGTTCCTCTTACGGCTAAACGAGGAAGGATGTCTTTGGATATAAGGGGAGAGGTAAAGCAGGATTCCGTCCAGTAAAACAGAAAGTTCATGACCCACCTTAGAACTTCAGCATGACCGACCCTTAAAGATCAGCTCCCATATACCCTTGTATACCAAACTTGATAGGAGGATTATCTTGGCACAGTTCTTGCATCTCCAGATATATGGAGTTGCTAGGATGCAAGAAAATACATTGTGTCTCCAGTACTTTTAACATGTGTTTGATACATTAAAGACTGATGCAGGTATTCAGTTGATACCACATATGTATCAAGTACCACAAAATATGTGTAAACAGTTTAAACTTGATATATTAAAAAATATTTAATTAAGAAATCTGATGGCATGATAATAAAATGATTTAAAGAAATGACAGTTAAATATGGATAAAAAATACAGATAATGAGAATTATAGACTGGATTGAAACCACTGAAACCCAAAATGATGTGGGTGCTGGACACTTTCCCAGGAATTTTGCAAGAATATTAAATTAACCTTTACACACAAGAGACAAATTGATTGAGGGGTGATTTACGATGGGGGTCTGGAAACACAATCACCATTCTTTCCCTCTGAAAAGAGAGACAGAGAGAAAGAGAGAGAGTGTGTGTGTGTGTGTGTGGTATGTGTGTGAGAGACAGAGAGAGTTTGTGTGTGCCCACCTATGGATTAATGGGAACGTTTGAGGTGTAATATGACAACATTTGAAAGTTGAAGTAAAATACAGTTCAATAAATAAACACAAAGGATAAATGTCATTTGTTTAAGAAGTAAACAATCCTATCTCGTACCTGAATCCTATCTCGCTTCATCATAAATGTACTAATATGAAATTTAAAGGCCTTGGTTATGGTGGCACACCTGTTCACTGATAGTCTGACATACTTCCTTCAGCCCGACAGGCTGCTTAGATAGAGGGTCTTGATCCAGGCGGCCTAGCCGGAATGGTGGGGGTAGTGCCTGAACACAAGGTGAGACTGGAAAAACAAATACTACCCCCCACACCACCACCATCTCGTGGTCTTCTCCTGTACCCACTGAACTGCACTAACTTTACTGAAAGACCTTACCGGCTTCATGCATTTACACTATTCCACCCCCCCCCCCCCCGCCCAAGCAAGGCTGGAGTGTGTGGGTACTTAAGCATATGAAGGGTCTTTCTGAGAGATCTTGCAAAGGCCTCTTATTTTCTTACCTGCAGATTTGGAATAAATTGTGCAGTTCTCAACACGGCCCCTGCCACTCTGGACTCCTGACCTGTATTTCTTCAGGAGCGTGTGCATGCAATCAGAGGAGCGTGACCTCCAGCAGGCAGAAGGCAACGACCTACAATAACACCTATTCACTGACCTAGAGGTTAACCAGGTCACACAGCTACTCCTGCAGATGCACAGTTAAATACCAATCCAAAAAACATTAAAAAAATAACAAGCTGTCATTAAGCTGTCATCCACTATATGTAAATAGCAAATAAAAACATTTTTTTTTACAGTACTGATTCAAAGGAAATCAAAGTGTTTGTGTTTTCCCTTTCACCTGAAACCATTCATTTCACACTTTGCTGTTGCCTGTTTATTGACATTTGCTCCCTACCAAACCTGAGCACGCCTCAACGCACAGGTTCCATTCATCTTGTTTCAGTCCCGTGCTGTTGCCATGGGATACGTGAACCAATGGATACGTTAAACAGTAGCCAACTGCTTGTCTTACACCTCTGAAAAGATACACTTAACTTGAATGCATTCCATTCAATAGAGTGGACTGTTCTGCCCGTAAGATTTCATAATAGGAATTCTTGCATATCTATCAGTAACCATAATCTTGAAGTTAACAAATAAAATAGCTGGAGGGGGAATATGGAGGAAAGCCATCTAAAGGGTTAATAAGTGAAATAAATCAGAACTTTATTTTACCTTTAGTGCAAATATTAGGCCTTGACTAAATCATGTGTATGTGGAAATTGGAATCTTGATCATGAGTTAAGCTACTAACTTCTGCTTGGTGACCAAAGCAGAACAGAACAGGCAATGTGCTTTCTCGTATTCATCATAAGAAGTGTAATAATAGTGAGACAATAACCGCAGTCCCAGGGTGCATTGCACTGGATATAAGAGGACAATGTAAACAAGAAACAGCCAACACTTGCTTTATTCTGTGCTTCTTTTAACTAGTAGAAAAATGTAAGAGTAAGAAGTGGTTTCTATATTCTTGACATAAAGTGGTACTTTCAGGACAAACGAAATCAAACCATCATGGACTGTCCACTTTCTTCTTATTCCCCCTCAGACATTTCCCTCTTTTGACCTCTGTGAACCATGTGAACCATGTTGAAGAGATACAGTCATTATAGAAGCCTGTGACCAAACATGAGGAAAGTTTGGATCAAGGGGGTTTAAAAAATCATGTTCTTCTGAACACAGTATAATTATGCTCTGAATATTTCTTTCAAAAACATGTTTTACTGTTAGATATTTTCTTGTGCCAAAGACTTTAAGAACATGGACGCAAGTAGTGGTAGTATGGGGATGGACAGACTGGGTGGGCAGAGAAAACCAGAACTGGCCCTTCCTGACGCCAAGGTGGGAAATGCTGGTGAAATATAGCCATCTACTGTGACACACTCTTTGGCTGCTTAAACAATCCCCACGACAACAGGCAATGTATGCGTGCACACACACACACACACACACACACACACACACACACACACACACACACATAATTGTAAATGCACACTGAACACTTAGTCTTTCCTATCCTGACTTGAGAACACACTGTTAAAGGTTCTAAAATGGATAAAATGTTAATACGGATAAATCAACTCTGTTCTAACTGGTCACCCTAGACTGTGTCTTATTCAAAAAACATTCTGAGCTGAAACATAACTGAGTACTGGAACATACAAAATCTAAAACCGACTAAAATCTACAATCTAAGACTAAAAACTACTGTTGGATGAATAGGCATGGATATGCAAATGAACGTGTTCTTGTTACATAAGAGAAACATGAGATGTTTTGCAGCACGGGCTCCATATATATTGTATGGACTGGGGGAATGAATGTGTTTTGTGTGTTGAATCTTTAACTTATATTCACATATTACAAAATGTTTTATTTAACGCCAGCCATTCCAGGGCCTGGAGATGCTTTCTTTCTAATTAGTTCAATCTTGCTGCTCTTGGTGTATAATGTAAATACAGATTCTCCCCTTTACACTGGAAAACGGGGGGCTTTTATGGTGGGTGGGTTTACTCTAAACACTCTAAAAAGCCTATGCTCCTCCCACACACTCTAATTTCCTGTTTTCCTCACAGTGACATCTGTGGGATTTTCACCATCTACATAGCTAGCCGTTTGTGCCTCATCCTGCCAAAAAACATTAAAGCATACCATTATATCAGAACCCATGAATGAGGTGCCTGAATTATTTGAATCGTCATCATCAAGTTTGTATTGATATTTGTTTGTGTTACTCTGATTCTCCCTCCTTGTACTTGAGTAGTGTAGTCTTTCATAGAGGCTGTCAATTATTTGCAGTTCTGGAAATGCCAGTCTGTTCTCAGCTTGGACTAATGAGTTTGTTTGGTTCTAGAAATGTCGTTTAGTATCACAAATTATTAAATGTCGTTTAGTATCACAAAAACATTTGTACTACTTTACAATGTCTTCCCTGGGGCTTCAGGTACAGATGCCATGGTGCAGACAGGAAGTTTAAAACTACAAGGAAGTTCAAAAACTTGACATCTGCTTATAATCATCCTATGTAGTGTGCAGACTTAGAATACAAACAATGTTTAATTTAGTTCATATAAATATTTGGCATATCAATTTTGATACCTTCTCAACCTAACAATTCAGACGAGGACAAGCACTAAACTATTGACATGTGCTTTACTTAAAGTAAGGCTAAAGTGTTTATCTTAAAGTAAGGCTAAAGTATTTATCTTAAAGTAAGGCTAAAGTATTTATCTTAAAGTAAGGCTAAAGTGTTTATCTTAAAGTAAGGCTAAAGTGCCTATCTTAAAGTAAGGCTAAAGTGTTTATCTTGGAAAAGAAATAGACTCTACATGCAGAGAAACAGGTCTTGGTCCTCATGTTCTGACAGATGTCAACAGACGTTTCTAAAGTCTCTTCCATTGTCTCTTGCCTCCTGCTCTCCTGTTCTTCTCAATGTAACCTAATTATGGTCACTGAAGGCAACATGTTTAACATGTTTCTACACAGGTCCATTTATATCTGTCAACAGTAAAAAAAGATTCTACAACAATTTCCTGGTACAGCAGATTCTGTGGAAAATGTCAAACCTAATTGGTAAGTAAATAAAGTCAAACTATGATGATGTTGAAGGGAAAGATAATGTAGTGGTTTTTTGTGTTTTTTTTGGAAATTCATCATCGTAAATACATCATGACAGCTGCCTTTTGTTTGTTGTTTTAAGTCACTTCTCATCTCCCTCAGTTACGCACAAATTCAGAGGATGCATTGGAACCAAAACAAACAAAATCCCCACAAATGCTGGTCAAATGTACTTGGCCATGACTTTCCATTGCTGTGACACTCCTATGAAGTTCCATTGGCCCACTATCACCAAGGGCCTCGTTAAACCATCTCACTCCGTGACCTCTTCCTGGAAGTATCTGAAGAGAAGACACCAGTGAGAGATCACTGAGCCATGCATAAAGAGTAATTGTCTTTGATTAGGCTTCAGAGTGTCAGAATTTCAAGGTGTCTAATGTGTTTAGTGCTGACAAAGCACTGCTTGAAAAAGGATTCAGGATGCAACTAGTTTGTGAACATTTCAGGTCCTAAGTCACAGCACAGTGACTGAGGCATCTTAGAGATCTGCTATGCTGGTCGCCCTGAACTGATGAGAATGTCCTAGAATTTGTTCTGAAGGATCTAATCTTGGTGATGTATATGTAGTATGTCCTGTGTAGTAGATATCTGTGTTGTTATTTCAGCACTAAGGTATGTGTGATATGGGAAGCCTCTCTGGCTCTGATGCATCTCAGGAATGAAATACTAATTACTGTGATGGATCCCAAACTCGAGGATCACACGACATTGTTAAATCACCAATCGTCACTCAGCAGCCCATGTTAAGGTGTCAGCATGTCCTTTTGACACTAGACAAAAGAAACTGTTCAATTCTAGTCCTGGATGCATGTGTCAAGAAGTCCATTAAACAGAAGTGTTTCAATCACATATTTTACAACTATTACAGGCATATCATTTTTCTCTGTTTTTGTTTATGTTCACAAAGCAAGAAGTGTATCAGGAATGTAAATAGCTACACTTGCCAGTGTTTACACACCCAGCACACCACAGGAGTGTTTAAGGTTACTGCTGGGTGTACTTAACACATGTGTCTATAATTAATAAACACTTTTTTTCAGGCCCAAAATAGCAGACATTTACTGCATTTGGCTGATGCTTTTATCCAAAGCAACTTACAATTGTGACTGATACATCTGGACTAATTGAGGGGCCCAACAGTGGCAACTTGGTAGAGGTAGAGCTTGAACCAGCAACCTTCTGATTACAAGTTGAGTGCCTTAACCACTGAAGATAGAAGAAATATTCAAATATTTAATTGAGTGTGTATATTTATCCCAGAGTGAACAGCATAAATATGTAAGCATAGTTACTCGTTTAGGGACTACTGGCTAGTGTAAAATACGCTGCTGACTGATAAGTGGCTAACAGTACATGTTTAGCACTGGAATAGAGGGCCTGCACAATCCTTTACTCCCAACAAAACATTCAGATTAAGTTGGTTTATGTCATTTTCACCATGAGATGTAATTTTCACCATGTCTTAACCTATACAAAGAACTGTTAACTGTGACCATCCTCCACCAACCGCAAAAGATATTGTCTAGAAATAAAGGGCCAAACAGAAGCCCTAAATCAATAGTAGAGCAGGCCCCTAACACGCTGTGTGTTTGTATGTGAGTGTGTGTTTGTGCGAACATGTGCCTTTTAAGAGTTTTAACAGTAGAGATGTAGATGACACAAGGTATAGTTTTCCCTTTGCATGTTCGGAAGTGGTACAACAACAATACCATTACAAGTTCTAGGAATCTGGGTGTGTTCTCCATTTTCAACTGCATAAAAATAAACAGCCCTGAAATGTAGAATTATCAGATTAAATATTTACTGCTGTTTTCTGCATAACAAGTCTAAGCCAGTTCATTAAGGTATTTTATACCCCAACTGCATGTGTTGTAGCAGTTCCACACACGTCTGAATGCGGTTGCTTCTGGGATGTGTTTGGTAAATTCCAAACATACTGTACACCAGTAAACATTGTTTTGAGTTCACATCTTGCTTTAAGATGACACTGACTCAAAACGATTACAATTTCAATATTTCAAAATGCGGCTTCAAGCATAATTGACAAACATTAATCATGCTTAGGTTAGAGTGCAGCATAGAGGTTTAGAGTTGACAAGGCATGACGATCCTGTTATCTCAGCAGACGAGGGGGGAAGGGGGCGGAATAGCTAGACTGGGGGTTATGAACGGGGTGTAGGGGGGCTCAAGAAAGACAAACACTTGAACATCTACCAACATGTCTTGGCACTGACTTTGTCAGAGTGCATGAATAGCAGCCAGGTGGGCCTCTCTCCTCTCTTCTCCCTCGCTATCTTAGTCTAGTTCTCATCTGCATTCTTCTCTTGTTCTAGATCTTTACGTATGTCACCCCCACACTCAAACACACACACACTAACACACACACGCACACACATTTTGTCTACAGACAGACCCCCATCAACTACCCTCCTCTCTTTCAGACACAACCAAAACAGCCTCACCCATCACCCTAGGCACACTTTGCCTGATACTCTATTTGATATGATCTGATGGATCTGTGAGTGGGCAGTTTCAGGCACAATCCCCACTCCACAGAGCAATGGAACGTACACATTGTTTACTAGCATGTTTTATATATATATAAGTCACTAATAAGTCACTGGAATGCACATTTTAATGCTGTGAAAACCACTTTTATCACACAAGGTCTAAGGTTTATTGCAAATATGACATCTTGGCAACTACCCAAGGGGTATAATATGGGCAAGAATAGAATAGAACAGAACAGAACAGAATAGAATAGAATAGAATAGAATAGAATAGAATATGGCAGAGTAGACATTATCACTCAAAAATACTTTTGAATTGTGTACTACCTAAATTATTGTAATTATATCTAAACTACTGTAATTATAATAAGTGTCCTTACTTCCCAGGTACACATGCTAACAAGGTATGAAATGCCAGGAGAGACAACACATGACTGATTCTATACTATTGACTGCTTATAAAATGTCACGTCAAATGCAGATGGACACAGACATGGGGACAGAATATATTACTGAGTTTATTAGACCGAGGCAAGAATGGTATTAACACTCTTGGGCAAAACTACATCAGCCCATGATGTGACACAACAGTCAGGGGAGGAGGTCCATCGTGCAGTGAGACCCCATGTCCATCTTCCCCCTACAGCAGCTCAGGGCTGCAGTATATGCAGAAGAACTTGGCTAGGAAGTGTGAAGGCAGCACTTGAAAGTCAGAGCAATATAACAGGGCCATGTCAAGGAAGAGCCTGACTAAGACTAGGGAAAGAGGATGTGGAGAGACCACTGCGTCTGCAGTGTGGGTGGGGGCTGGTGCAAAGCTGACCTTTATTCATGTGGTGCAAAACTTCCATATTAAGCTTTGGTTGGCTTTGAGTAAAATTTTAGTCTATATGATTCTTGTCATAATAAAATAAGATGTTCCAGACCAGTCTGGACTGTGTAACATGTGGTAGTATTTATAAACTATCACTTCTATAGAAGCATTAATTTCAATGTTTTCTATCTGTCTATATGTGGTATAAATATACATCTTCATGTACCATGCACAGATGTAAAAATAAACTATGATTTAGATACTTGAGAAAATAGTTTTAGTGTAAGCAAAAATAACATTTTGATGTATTTATAGAAAACATAGAGCATTAAAGGAATTTTATAAATAAGAAAACCAGTACGGTCCCTTGCAATGAAGACCAGAGAGTGTACTTGACAATCATCAGCTCCAGGTCTGCTGGACACAGCTAGGAGTAAATTATACCTCCTATAATCTATATATCATTTTGAGTTTGATTAAAGAAGTAAATTACATCCAAATTGAAGAGGCCACAACTATAATGTACCAATCCTGTCTATACAAATTGCTCAGTTAACTTTAATATAACATGGATTTCCTGTGTGGTCCATAAGAAACTGTGCATTCAGAACCTAAGCTATGGATTTTGGATTATACAATCCTTTGATTGTATCATAATATTTGTTATATTATGTCAGGCCCAGATTTGATTCTCCTTGAGTACAGTGACTCAAGAACAATTTCCAACCCAATTATTATAATATATGCCTGCACAGTGAGAATGCTTTAAGATGTTAAGACTCCCTATCCATCTCTCTTTAGTGGGTGGGCTTAGAGAATAGTTAAAAATGAGTGAGCAACGTCAAACACTGAGAAGCACAGCTGAAAAACTGTGAATCTGTACTGTCTAACCACACAGTCTCCAAGACAACCACCACCACCTACCCCCACAAAGGAAAACCTTTCCCACACTTAATCACAAGATGTTACAGCATACAAACAGAGATCTACGGTTGGGGTTACAAATCTCTTTAATCAGGGCCACTGAACATACACTGACATTTGAGTCTGAATTTGAGTAAAGTGTATTTTTCTGCCATTTGAAAGATCTGGTCTGTTTCTGTTTACAAGTTTTTGTTGTGTTTAAATAACAATGCTCTGCACAAATAGGAGAAAGAGATCATTACTATATAGAGAAATATAGTAATAGGTACTTTATATATACTTTAGTTGTTGGCTGTCCATGCTGGTATATGCAGTGTGCCAGATACATACATTTCCAGATGTTGTCGAGGGCTTAAGCACACAGCTGGCCTCTGTGGTCTATCACAGTGACCTCGGAAAATGGAGCTGAACAGGCCACCCGCCACAGGGGCCTCCCTTCATCACCACTGCAGGAAACCTCTACTCAGCAGCAGGGAGAAACTGTGGCTTCAAAGGCCAGCCAGCCTGAGTACCAGATCAGTCCGACCTGCTGCACTGCAGGTCAAACACTGGTGATGAGGAGGGTCTCCTCCATCAAAACCACAGGAAATCCACTAAGTGAACCAAGGTATTAAGAGCTCCCACAGGACAACCATTAAAGTTCAGAGCGTGTAAGCGGGAGCTGACCGTTTTCACCAACAAGAGCCCTTGTGGCAATGGTGAGGCTTTCGTGGATTGTGCTTTGGTTGCAGTCTGGAGGCCCTGCCCCTCTAATACAGTCGATGAACCATTTAGCACAGTTAACCAGTAACATCTGATAGCTCAGATAAGTTTATTTTTAGCTAAAGGAAATACTGTTTGTTAAAGTGGTGTAAGTGGGACTACAGCCAGGGGAAATGTCTCCAAACTTTCACTTTATATATACGTCTTTAATCTCTGCAACATATTTTCCAGTCTGCCTCTTTGTCACTGAGTAAAGTTTGATAAAACACATAAATCACCTAAATGTATATAAATGGAGAAGGTCCATTTGTAAACATACTCTTCATTTGATTTGGTCTACCAGCCCATTTTATTGACACATGTATATTAATAACCTGGTATATTAAGAACCACGCTATTATTGGCCCTGGTTGATTTACTGTACATGCAGCAAGAAGCAGCTTTAAACAAATATCCTGGAGTCTCTAAATTAAGCGGTGTATTTATAAATCCAGATACCAAACACCGTGGATATTTCTATGGGAAGATTCTCTTTCTAAGAGAATCCTTGGCAGGCAACTTCTTTAGCATCTTATTTATAATACATTGTTTTCTATTTGATAAATGGTGTCCTCCCCTAAACTCCATCTCAGTCGGTGCACTACAAATAAGGCTAAGTTTATGCATATGCCATTGACAGTCACTGGACTTTGACAGTTTATTTACAGATCATAGCTTAATTGAGTAATAAAACTGAGAAGCACTTGCCAGAACCATGATGAGACAGTAAACATGTCCAGAGCCTGATAGTGAGTAAGAACCACAGATTATCTACCTCTGATCCATTGCTCATTCTGCTCTGAAGCGATGTTGGTAACAACATGAAAGAGAGACTTAAAACAGAGCAGGAACATGATGAACAGACAGAAAAACATGCTGCTCCAACAGATGTGATCTGCCGAATGGAACGGCTGTGCATTCATTCTGCAGGCTGACCTGAACTTAAACCTGTAAATATTAACTTTGTTTGCCCCAAAGTGGATTCAGAAAGAGTCATTAAAGCCACCTTTGAAACACAAGGGTTAAAATAACTACAGGAATGGTTTGTAGAAACCACAGCTAATATGAATGCCAAAAAGAATTATCAGATTACAATCAATGTCTTTATCTTCCTGCTGATCCTTTCTGAGAGCAAGACTGAAATGAATAAAAATACACGATGAGTGTTAGATTTATATCATACTTCTATAAGTGATTTATAGTTCTTTATCTTACTCTGGTCCATGACATCATCTTAAAGGCATGATTTAAAATACCTAGAGCCACTTCTGTTTCTCTTGCCCAGAAGCACACTTGGGAACAGGTGAGCACGACAGGTTCAGCCACTTTGGTATTTACAGCTCTGCGAGGTGGTTTAGAGGTCACAGAGTGGTCTACTTCCAAAAGAGGATCAAAGGAAGCACACAGGGAGACTGAGAAAAAAGGACCATTTCCAGGTAATAATGTACAAGAAGGTATTTCTCTCTTAGCAGGTGGTGGATGGAGACTGGAAGAGATGGGGAAAGGAGAGAAATTGAAAGCAGGTCTCTGGAGGGCGTTAACAGAACGGCAGTGAGTTAAAGGGGCATCAGGTAACTGGGGTCCTCCCTACTTTCACCTTCCTTTAAGAGGTGGGGGTGTGGGTTAGAGGAGGGAATGTGCAGGTGTGGTTCACCTGATTGGCTGAAGGTAGCAAATTAAGCTGAGGCCTGCCCCTGTCACACATCTCCGAATACCATCACGAGAATTTATGTCTGCAGGGGCTGAACTCTACGGGGGGAAATATGTCTCCCTGACCTCATTTCAGGCCAAAGGTCCTGTCAAACTGTTCAGCTCTGAACAGAAGAAAAACGAAGCAAGTGGTTAAACTCACTGAAACTTTAACCTCAACTGTCGTTTTAGAACAGAAAACTTTACTCTGCAAACTTGGTGCTTGAAAGATGGTAATTAAAGTTGGTATTTTTGTTGAATGCAGGTATTTATGTATTATTAATAAGATAGATTTTTTAAGTTACACTAAAGAGTATTTATATAATTTATATAATGTAATACAATTTTTATAATGTAACGTGTCGCAATATTTGACTCTCCAAATTCTGTATTTGGCAAGGTATAAACAAATAAAACTCATGGAAAGTAATACGTGTGACTAATGACTGCATGTACAATGGGAAGACCCATGGAAGGCATGTATCAACCCACTCCAGTGCTAATTTCAGCCAGCACTACCATTGTAATAAAACCAGCACCTTCTCCTGAATGGACTTGCACATTATTGTAGATCAAGTGAGAAAGCTACATCACTGCATTTGGAAATAGGTTCACCGTGCATGCAGTCACCAGCTGACCAC
The DNA here is from genome assembly GCA_028565775.1 of Sternarchorhynchus goeldii. Taxonomy (NCBI): domain Eukaryota; kingdom Metazoa; phylum Chordata; class Actinopteri; order Gymnotiformes; family Apteronotidae; genus Sternarchorhynchus; species Sternarchorhynchus goeldii. The sequence goes on from JAOXYF010000017.1 coordinate 7,124,356, forward strand.
AGAGCTCGAGACTTTACTCTAATACGCAGATAATGGACACTTCAGCATGCATAAACCGAAATAAAACCCCAGCTCAGGGATCAAATGGCAAGACAGAGGGAACAGAGGGGGGGGGGGGAATGGAAAAATAGAGGGATTCCCAATGACATGGCAACATGTTACAACATGTTGCTGCAGAATGTTAAATAGTATTAGTTTCAACGATGTTATGCTTTTTTTCTAAGAAGAGAAAAAAAAATTCAGTGTAGTGCAAATTCTTTTTTTTTTCCTAAAGCAACTGTTCATTCCATAGGTGCAGTAACAAAGGACAAAAAAGAGTACAAGCACTGGACTGGAAAAGAGGCTGGGAAAAAGCAGACTGGTTAATACTGCACCTTAATACATTAACCACAAGAAAAGACATGGGGCCTCTTCTGGATCATCACTGGATCTGTACTTTACTGTAAAGCTCAAGCCCTTTCTAAAGTTCTCTGAACCTGCACAAGGCCCTGATATTCTCTCCTCCACTCTGGACCTCTCCAGCCTCACCTCTCCAGCACAGTTCGGTCTGAGGCAAAGGAGAGGAAGATAACACGTTTACAGTGGAAAGTTTCATTATCACAATCAACAACCAGAGAATGTCAAGGATGAGCCTCTAATTCTCCCCTCTTACTATAATTCCTTTTTTCTCCTCAAGGTATCCCTCTCCTTTTAAAGAGATAAAGAAATTGGTAACAATGTTAGAGTTCTCTGCTAATTTATCTTTCTTTCTCTCTCAACAGAGTGTGGGGCAGAAAGGATGAGAGAGGGATTTAGTTAGTCTCTGGGGGAGTGTAAAAGCAGTCTAAAGTAAACCCATTTATCTTGGTGGTCAGGTAAGATTTATGACCATGTACAAATTACAGTTTGCTATTAAGGCGTCTGGTCAAATATCCATATAAATATATATATATATATTTTAAATTTGTAAAACTGTAAACTGTATTTAAAACTAGTTTATTAAAATGAACAGATCAGGGAGGCACCTCCACAAAAGAAGGAAAAGCCATATGAAATTATCTAGTGTTTGATTCACTTCAAGGTTAGCAGAGACAGAAGCCATAGGAAACACGCTTCACGGAAATTACTGTCTGTCACTGGGCTTTAACTATCAATCTCATCTACAAGCACTTCTCTCACAATACAGAGGGAATACATGAAAGGAAAAGAGATAGAGCAAAAGAGGCATCTATAAAAAAACAGAAAACAGGTTTTAACTAATAGCAAAGTAAAAAAGGAAAGAGTGAGTAGGAGAACTAACAGGAAAAGGAGATGACTAAATTCATTGTAGTTCTTTGCAATGTTCAGCTGAGCCAAAAAGAAAGTCAATGGCTTAGAGAAGGAGTCAAGGCCCAGTCACAACTTTGCTAGAAAGTATGAGGAAAGACCCATTTCTCCATCCATAACCGGCGAACATACAGAGTTGACAGCCTGATATCTTTAACCACTTCATCTCATGTTAGTTGGAGGGCAGTAAAAGCTTCTCTCCCTCGCCAGGGTGTAAGACATTTTGGTTCACGGGTGGAGCTTAGAATAGCTTCAAACAGAACCTTCACCCTTAGGGCAAAGGTGTATTCAGTCAAGAAGAGGCATCAACAAATCAAAGAGCTACGTCTATGAGCCATGGCTTGACCTGCAGGAATGTTCTAGAGAATGGCACCTGCAGCAAGAAAGAAATCTCTTAACATGTCCTGCCAGGCATTGGGGGCTACAGGGAAAACATCTCTAGATAAGCAATTACATGAACACACACCCCTCTCACTGTTCTGAGAAAGTGCTGGCAAAATATTAGAAAGCATGAAGGGTAGGTGTACCAATGATACTGTACGAACGTGTCCACTTGCTTAGGTTTAGGGTTTACATTAATCTCTGCATCACGTCTCTTATTGTGACTTGCTCAATAAAGCATTCAATCACATGGTATCCAACTCAAAGTGTGTTTGTGTGCATATGTGTCTGTTTGTACCTGTGTGTACTTGTTTGTTTATGTGAT
>JAOXYF010000017.1:7141842-7159365 GCA_028565775.1 Sternarchorhynchus goeldii
TATATATATTGTATTTGTAAATCCCATCAATTAGAGTTTCATTGGCTACTGCCTGCTGTATTAATTATTTGTAATCTGACAACACCACTTTTCTCATTCAGGGTGATCGGGGTCCACCTGGCCCACCTGGAGAACCTGGCCTTCCTGGACTACCTGTGTGTATTCTGTCTTCTCCTATATAACTTAGATTACTTACATTAAGGGTTACTTAACTAGACTAATGTAGAAGTTAGTTTAACGTATCTCATTGCTTCTGTAGACCGTCATTATACCTATGATCAATGCCTTGTTGTACTATCAAATTCACTTTCTTAGGAACATTATTAGTCATGAGCTGCTGCTGATTACTGAATAAATGTCTAACAGGACTTATTTTGATTCACAGAGTTTATCTGGTGGTCAGAAAGGAGAGAAGGGAGAGCCGGGAGAACCAGGAAAGAGAGTAAGGGATGAGAAACAGACAGCAGCACAAGGCACATCCATGTTGGTTTTCTGACCTTAATACATGTCATTTTAATAGGGCAAGCCTGGTAAGGATGGGGACCCTGGCCCTTCTGGACTACCGGTGAGAGTTCTGTGTTCAGAGCGAAGTACCGTGGTGCTCCACAGCAGAGCAAATGTCAGGTGACTGGTTGAGCTGGTGTAGGCTGATTGCGTCTGTTTGTTTTTCTTCTGCCTCTGTCAGGGCATAAAGGGAGAGAGGGGTTATCCTGGCCTTGCAGGAAGAGATGGTGAAAGAGTAAGGCTCAAGTTTTTCTTTTAGCTTTCTTGCCTGAGTCGGTGTGATGAGAGGAGAACCCTGAGCACCAGGTGTAAATCTAAAACCCTCTCCCTCTCTCTTAGGGGCTGAAAGGTGATCGGGGGTTTCCTGGACCTCCAGGCGAGGTAGATCATAAATTCATATTAATGTTTTTCAATGTAGTTCCATCATATTTTTAGCAGTGCGGGATTATAATATGGTTATGGTTGCATTTGTTATGGAAAATAAAATGATAACATACTACTCCTCCCATTCACTTCCTTGTTTAGGTGATTGGCAGACCTCCCTCAAGCCCAACAGGACCTAAAGGGGAACCGGGTATCCCAGGAGGCCCTGGGAGGAAAGGAGAAAGAGGACCACCAGGTACAGCTTTTTAGACCCCCTTCTTAATGTATTTGGTGCTTCAAGTTCCAGCTGTAATAACTGTTTTTGACAGTGCCTATAGAATTATGTACTGATAATGCTCAACATGATTGAACTACATAAAAGACCTATTTTGCACTGCAGCTCTGTTTGTGTCTTTCTCTGGACCATTTTCTGGATTCTGTTTAATCTGAAAGGATATTATGTACAAATAATATGCAGAAGTATGTATAATGTATATTTGGACTTGTGACCCCTCTAATCTCTTTTGTGACCCCTCTCAGGTATCACAGGACAACCAGGTCAACCAGGTTCTCCAGGTGAGAGGCAGACTCCTGTCCGGTCCAGGACATGCAATTGTGGCCAACTTAATAATTATTCCTTCTCACTATAGATGCATTGACTGAGGAACAAAATATAGTTTTCTAGGACACAGTCAGCAGTGCAAACAAATAACAAGAATTCCATAAATAAACAATAAAAAACAAGTCATTCATTTTGATACAGTGTGTTCACACAGTGTGAATACATGTGATCATAAACTTTGCATTATATCATAGGAATCGGAAGCCCAGGTCCACTTGGCCCTCCAGGATATCCTGGAGAGAGAGGACAAAAAGGTGAAGAAGGACAGCCTGGAGTATCTCTCCCAGGTTTGCCCGGACATCCTGGTCCACCAGGCCTGCAAGGACCTCAGGGTCCTCCTGGGCCGCCAGGAATTTCCAATGGACAAGACAACTGCATCAGCGGGCCACCAGGACTCCCAGGCATCCAGGGTGAACAGGGTTACCCAGGAGAAATAGGCCAGAAAGGTGGGTCACTGCATTTTGATAACAACCAAAGGTGAACATTTTCAAATTATTGAATGAATTAAATTCCTTATTGTTTCCAAGGAAAATTTCCCTGTAAATGTTCTGAACTATATAAAATGCTGTAAAAAGTCAAACTGGGCATCACAAATTAATCAATAAAAATGCTTGAACAGATACTCAGATATATTTATACATATACTACAGGGGGACAGGTGCTGCTCTTGAAGTGACTCTCAGGAAGTGACACTTTTGTCTCAGCCATGCCCGTGCTTTGGTGTTGCAGGTGAAAAGGGAGAGACGTGTGTGAACTGTTTCTCCAGTGGAAACCCCGTCCCGGGGCCTCCAGGCCCTCCAGGACCAGTGGGAAACCCAGGTAAGAACTACTTCTCCCTCATGCCCTCTGTGTTTGAGGTGGAGTTTTACATGGCCAGAATCAGGTTATTTGGGATAGAAATGTGTTGTGTTTGATGTGTGTGGATGAACATATGAACATGGTGTTATGAGGTGATGAACCACAAACCGTTCTTAGAAATGTAACTTGATGGCGTGTTGGATGCGTTGTTTTTTATGTGTATGGTCCATGAATAGTCAGGTCTGTTGTTTTTTATGTGTATGGTCCATGAATAGTCAGGTCTGTTGTTTTTTGGGTTTTTTTGTTTTTTTAGATGAGCCTGATTTTGAAAGTTGTAATTAGCGGTCAACCAAAATGGAATTTTTTATGGACGATGGCATGACAGATAATTTTTGCTATAGTAATAATAATAAAGACACAAAATATCATGTTACATTACAAATTATTACCTATTATTACATCACATATAATCTTGTAAATGAGTTATAGTACAAGGCTCTAACTTTCACCACCTTCTCAAAGCATAGTTTTGTATGTTTGTTTAGGTAACAAGCCAAATAGCCAATATTATTGATCAAACACATGAAAAAATGATAACTTTGTTTGCACAGCTTGCTCATATCACTTAAGAGAGGTGACAGCCATGTGCTACAGAGTGGAGTCTTACCACCTTCTCTCAGGAAATCTCAAGACGTTATTAATTGGCCCACCAGAGCCTTATGATGTTTGGGATTTTTTGGGATGAACCTCAATTTTTTAATGGTGAAGCTGAAATAGAATGTTTGGTACTTTTTATTCAAGATATTTAATATTTTTTTATTGTTTTATTGAATCTGATTTTGTATGTTCAGTGTTTTGTTTTTTGATGATGTAATAATGCTTTGGTGATTTTGTGTGTTTAGTGTTTTGGGTTTTTTGATGCTGTAATAATGCTTTGGTGATTTTGTGTGTTTAGTGTTTTGGGTTTTTTGATGCTGTAATAATGCTTTGGTGATTTTGTGTGTTTAGTGTTTTGGTTTTTTTTTTGATGATGTAATAATGCTTTGGTGATTTTGTGTGTTTAGTGGTTTTTTTTGTTTTTTTTTGATGATGTAATAATGCTTTGTTGATTTTGTACAGGCATCCCTGGGACACCTGGCTCAAAAGGAGACAGAGGTTTCCCTGGCAACCCAGGGCTTATGGGCGCACCAGTGAGTGCCTTTACTTCAGATGCCCTTATGTCTATATGAGCCAACTACTATGAAAATTAATTCGCAAACTTACCACTGTGCTCTTAAAATCATTTCAACTTTCTGTTTGTTCCCCAGGGTTTACCAGGACCACAGGGTATACCTGGAGCTTCTGGACAGAAGGGTGATCCTGGTGATGCCATCCAGGTTGGTGGTATGAAGGGAGAGAAGGGAGACACAGGCTTTCCTGGCTCTCCAGGTTTACCTGGGTTGGTTGGAAGACCTGGTCGTGATGGCATTCCCGGACAACCTGGTCCCAAAGGAATTCCAGTGAGTATCCATGCTTACAGACTGGTTATAGTTTGTTAAGTAACTAATGACCAACAGTACATTGGCTGTATCATCTGCAAACAATTAGACAGTGTTTGGATTATGGATCCCAATTTTGTGTGATTTCATCAGAAAGAAATCACATTAATGATTATTATGCTGTTAAAAAGCATTTAGAAAAAAATTATTATAAATATATTAATGAATAAAATGATAGTAGTTGACTGCCAAGCACAAATTATCCCTGCCACAAAATGGCAAAAAAGAAATATACGTACATATATATAATATAACTTCATATATATATATATATATTATATAACTTTATAACTTTTATATTATATATAATATATATATAAAACTCTAGTCTGAAACTGTAAAGACAAATTCCAAAGAAAGAAATTCTGCCTTAGGAAGGAGGATGTAACAATGATTGCTCAGAGAGCTGGTGTCGATATAGTTAATAACAAACAAGTCCACGATGTAATCCAGAGAGGGCAAAGAAATAACAAGCGAAGGTTAGAACATTCAGTAGCAAACAGCCAAGCAAACAAACCAAAGAGTAATCCAAAGGGCAAAAAAGGGTAACAACAAATCCAAGTCAGAAAATAACATACACTGGAGAATACACAGTTTAGAACACCTCACCACTCAGTGGTGGCAATACTTCACACAGAAGTCTACAAAGAGTAGGTTTAAATAGACAGACTTAACATGGTGTAAACAAGGTGGGGAAACATACAGGGTGAGGGACTAGTATGCTGCCGAGGGTGACCTCCGGTGGCAGGTGATGGTATCTTCTGGAGCTGTTGCAATAGAGGAACAGGTGTTGAGAGTTGAAGCTTCCTGATAAAATCCTGTAAAGCCCCAGAGCTCACTTTTATACTTGAAAATCTTGGCATCTAAAAGATGTTTGGAAGCAAAGCAAAGCAGAAGCATAACATGGTGTTACAAGATGATGAGCAGAAAATACAGAAAACTTGCACATAAATGTATGTATGTCCCATAGGCCAGCAGTATGTGTTTAACTTATCCTTTGTGTATAATGTTTATTTATATTGGTCACCTGGAAATTTGGGAATAATTTGTTGTACTTGTAAACACAAATGTGTTTTCTTGCATGGCCCCTGACAGGGATCTATAATGGTGAAAGGTGAGCGTGGTCCCCCAGGTGAGCCTGGTCCCACAGGTCCTGAAGGAGACCGAGGCCCCCCTGGTCCCCCTGGGTTTGGTCCACAGGGACCACCTGGAGAGAAAGGACTCCAGGGTGTGTCAGGAAGAACAGGAGCTCCTGGGTCGCCAGGTGAGATCAGACGTAAGGCTCAGATCAGACATAAGATTCAGATCAGACAGGGTGCAGAAGCTGGATCTGAAAATACAGTTAATGCTGTTTGTTTTCACAGTCAAAGAGAGGAACTTGCTCCACTGTCAGATGTTCAGACTTGTCCACTGTCACAGTGACATAGTTATAGTTTTATATTTGATGTCATCTGGTAGGTACGAAAGGTGAACCCGGACACTCTATGTCTGAGAAAGGGGCACCTGGACATCCAGGACGTGATGGAGAACCCGGTCTACCAGGAATGCCAGGTAATTGAGTAGATATTTCACTCATCCGTTCAACCAGTTTGGAATAGTCATGTAATTTTGTATATTTGGAATTTTATGTCTGCAGTTTCAAGGGAACTCTGTAAGAGTGCTTCAAAATATTTCTGAATAATAATCCTCAAATGAAATATAAAAATGTTCTGTCAGTTTAGGAAAATGTCACCTAGACAAACATGCACACACACACACACACACACGCACATGTATACGTTTGATGGTATTAAAGACAGTTTGGCTTTATTTTAAAATTCTTTTACCTGTACAGGTAACCCTGGTCCACCTGGTCAGCCTGGTATCCCAGGACTACCTGGACCGAAAGGAGAGCCTGGTCTCATGGGCACTGGTTTGCCAGGACCTCCAGGTGCAAAAGGTAAACCCTGAGACCCCACGAAACTGCTGCCAGCAATTGCTAATGCATCTTACCTGGAAACATTGGGGATGGAAAATAAACATTATTTAACACATTTTTCAGGATTCTCAGGTATTCCTGGCAGTCCTGGTAGCCCTGGCATTCCTGGGCCACCTGGTGTGGATGGACTGCCTGGTCAGCCTGGACTACAAGGGCATAAGGTGAGCAACAGAAACATCTACTTACAGGGCTGCATAAAGTGTATTGGCATTGAGTAGTGGCATTTACCTTGAGTGCCATGGGACTGTGGATCTCAATGGTTAACTGCACCCAGTTACGCATAATGAAATGATTTTCAGTTCAAAACGCACTGAAGCCTACACATATGTGTATGCGTGTCCACAGGGAGAACCTGGCTTCGGTATTCCTGGAGCTCAGGGGCCTCCAGGCAGTCCTGGAAGTAAAGGTGTACCTGGAGCTAAAGGTGATTCTGGTTTCCCTGGAAACCCTGGATCACCTGGCCGACCAGGTGTTGATGGTGTTCCTGGGTTTAAAGGTACAGTGAAGAACAAGGTTCAACCAGTCATTAATACAGCGAAAAAGTCATCATCGCATAACAATAATGTCACCCTGTATGTCATTTTTGTAGGAAGTAAAGCACTAATCATACAGCAATTATAAATAGTAATTCACATGAAGCTTTATTATATATTTATTATTATATATACTTTTCACAGGTGATCCCGGTTATCCTGGACAGCCAGGCCCTCCTGGCCTTCCAGGCCCCCCTGCTTTTGGTGTACCAGGACCACCTGGTTTCCCTGGACCTCCTGGCCCGTCCGGCCCTCCTGGTAAGCCTAAAAAGTCTGTGTATAGACAGGTGCCCTCTATAAGTTCCCTTAGCTCCAGACACAGAGCACAATTAAGCCAATTAGTCAACAATAAATAATTAGCGTTGACCAACGTCTTGTTTCTTGTTTAGTCACCTTGGCCACATTGATTTAGGTTAACAAGTTGTTTTTTGAGAACAACTTTTGTTTTTGTATTATTTCTGGTGATTATAAGTAGCTAAGCAGTTTCACTTATAGTTGTGCCACCTTTTTGACACAGGTTTCCCTGGTGTGAATGGCGAGAAAGGAGATACTGGCCCACCAGGTGTAGACATTCCAGGCTTTCCTGGAGACCCTGGAGCCCCTGGATTCCCTGGATCTTCTGGGCCTCCAGGCCCCCCTGGTAACCCTGGTGCTCGTGGCCAAGATGGACTACCTGGAAACCCTGGTAATATAAGCTTATGACTAATGCATTGCCTCTGTTAATGTCTAACAACACATATCTACTAGACCTGATGAAATATGAACTCTGAATTCTCTTTCTTTTCATGGGTACAGGAGCAAAAGGAGACATGGGTGTGATGGGTGCCCCAGGACCCGGCGGCAATCCTGGTAGCCCCGGTGCTCCAGGCTTCCCTGGACCAAAAGGTATGTCTTATTTAACTGTTACCATCTTAAAAACCATTATCCACAATCGACTGCTGGTCTAACTTTTGTGTACATTAAGGTGAGGATGGCCTACCAGGACGGCAAGGCATCCAAGGTGATCAAGGACCAAAAGGTGACAAAGGTGAAAGTGGTTTACCAGGCCCACCTGGCATCTTCAATGGTCATAAAGGTGCCAAAGGAGAACCAGGGCCTTCAGGTGGGTGGAACTGCGTGTCTTGTCAAACGGGCAATACTGCCCATCAGAGCCAGCTTGTCCTATGAGCAAATTTATTTCACATTTTGCACTGATTTACTTCAGAGCTTGCGTGTAGATATAAAGGGTTTTGCATGTATAGCAATTTAAGCGGATAACTGATAAAGCCCTGTTAAAGAGGTAAGGAAGGAAATACATATTGTACAATCAATCTAATTCTCTCCTGAATGCAACATAGTTCAGGCAAAATAACATTTAAACCATTTAGAAATTTTAGATGCAATATTTAAAATGCAGTTTCTCCCTTACAGGTTTAAGTGGTCTTCCAGGAGCAAAAGGTACTGCTGGTCTCCCAGGCGATAAAGGTCTCCCTGGGCAGGATGGACGTCCTGGATCACCTGGACCGCCAGGTAACTCAACAAGCAACTATTTTATTACTTTCTTGCTTAAGTTTTTGCATCCATTGCAAAATCAATTTGTAAATGTTTAGGGATGTTCTCAAGTAAACATTTCTTGAAAACGTTTTCTAGGTCCCAAGGGTGATCCTGGAAATCCAGGATTGGCAGGATCACCCGGCATCCCGGGACCAAAAGGCAGCATGGGCGAGATGGGATACCCTGGTAAAGTCTTCCATGTGGCTCTTCCCAAAAAAGAAAAGGAAAAGTTTTGACCAGGCGAATGAGATAATGAAGCCAGGCTAAGGTTGTCCGATTTGTGATAGGTCCTGCAGGAATTAAAGGAAACCCTGGTCTGTCTGGATCACCCGGACAGCCCGGATCACCAGGAACACCAGGGTTCCAAGGACCCAAGGGAGAGCCTGGAACTCCAGGATTTGGACAACCAGGAGCTCCAGGGCCCAAGGTTAGAATAGTATACAGTCATGTGAAAAACAAAGTACACTCTCGTTGAATTCTATTGTTTTATTAATGAGGACATAATAAAAAAGTCATCTGGTCCTTAGGTAAATATAGCCTCAGCTCGATCATGTTTTTATTTATTGAACAGAAATAAATCCAAAATGGAGAATCCATGTGTGAAAAACTAAATATAGTCCATGAAACAATAGATTGAAAAATAATTTTTAGCAGCATTAACTTGAAGTAATAATTTTCTGTATGACTGTCAGTCTCTCATATTGTTCTGGAGGAGTTCTGGCCCACTCTTCTTTCCAACATTGCTTCAGATAATTGAAGTCTGTGGTCATTCATTTATGAACAACTCTCTTAAGGTCCCACCACAGGAGTTCAAATTGGTTAAGAGTCATTGCAGCACTTTGGGACACCTTTCTTTTCCAGTCATTCTGTTGTAGATTTGCTGGTGTCTTGGGATCATTGTCTTATTGCATGTCCCGATTTTAGTCAAGGTTTAGCAAGGTTTAGGAGTTGGTGGTTGACTCAGTAACTGCAAGGAGCCCAGGTGGCTGCAAAGCAAGATCAAATTACCTCACCACCACTATGCTTGACGCTTGGTAAGGGGTGTTTGTGGTGAAATATTGTGTTTGATTTTCAGCAAATGTTTTGACTTTGCAAACATAAATCATGTTGCCATGTTCTTTTAAGAAAAAAGAGACCTTTTTAAACAAGCCATACTTGTTCAGTCTTCTTCTAATTGCACTGTCAAGAACTTGAACATTTATCATGCTAATTGAGGCTGGTAGTGTCTGTAATGTAGCTCTTGTTTTTTTTCTCCAATTTCTCTGATTTCTCTCAGTTTCTCTTGACAGTCTAACCTTGAAGTGAATTTACTGGGACATTCACTTCTAGGAACATTGTCTTGAATGTTTTTCTCACTGTAGAATGATGGACTTCAAATTGTTTGGAAATGGTCTTATCACCCTTCCCAGATTTGTAGATGATTCCGATTATTTTTATTTAATTTTTCTTTAAACAGGGTGACACTGGGTCTCCAGGCTTTCCTGGTAGTCCAGGGACAAAGGGTCATGTAGGGCCTCCAGGCCTTCCAGGGTTACCTGGAAACACTGGCCAAAAGGGTGAACCTGGACAACAAGGATTCGGAGGTACAGTCCTCCATGATTACAGTGTTTCCAATCATGTAAATAAGTCAGCATTTGGAAAAAATGCTGAAATATACATATAGCATAATCATCCTTCTCTTATTGCACTGGTTAGATTTATTATGGGTTGTTTTCTCATATTGATTTTATTCAATGTTTCCCCATTTTGTTATTGCACAGAAATTGTTTTATGCACAGAAATGAGTCAAATGGGTAACACTCCTGCTGAATTTAGGTGCACCTGGTCTTCCTGGGCCCAAGGGTGCAGATGGACTGCCAGGTCAACCTGGCCCTAATGGAGCCCCGGGAAAGGCAGGGGGGCCTGGCTCTCCTGGCCCAACAGGTTTACCTGGAGAAAAGGGAATAGCGGGTCGTGATGGTATTCCTGGACCTCCAGGAGCAAAGGGAGACCCAGGTAAATGAATGCAACTGCAGGTGGCATGTTTAATATACATTCTTATAGACTGTAACTTGGCACAATTCTATCTCATGGAAAGTGAACAACTCCTACCTGCCTATTGTTTGCTTATGCTTCTTGTATATCTCCTCAATCGATCTGTCATCTTATCTAACCTATGATTGCCATACATGCAACAATAGCTATTTGCAACCTGGTCTTGTTTTTTGTTTGTTTTGCCAATACTGGTGGGCATTTTTAATTTGTGCTCAATGGAACTGAGATAAGATGGTCTCTGGCACATTTTCCTGAACATTTTCCTTTAACTGACAATGTAGGACCTTTTTTCTCTAGTTTTGGAAAAATCTTGGTGCCCTGTTCTTCATCACTTAAACTTGACAAGTAAATCTGGTAATAAGAACCTAGTTTTTATCAGCTCAAATCAAACATCTTTAATCACATGGAGATACAAGGAAAGGAGACAGCGTTTCACCCAGTTATACCTTCTCTAGATTGGCTTCCTGATAAGTATAGGATTCATTTTAAAAATTGCATTATTTGTTTTATAGGCATTACAGGTGTCCCACACATGTGTGACACATTACCCTTTACATCTCTGATAGGTCCTGCTGATCTGCTGACAAATTGCTACTTACAGCCCCACACACTTCACTATAAATAGGGGTGACTCTGCCTTTTCAGTTGCCGCACTGAGGCTATGGAATTGCCTTCCTCTGGAACTGAGACCAGCATCAATTTTGCCTTAAACCCTACCTTCAACAGAAAAAGACTTTTCCTTAGCTTATGACTGTGCCTGAACTGTGTAAATTGTGCAATATTTTCAATATTCAGTATTCAAATTTGTGATTGTGTATTTTGTGTTACTGTCACTCTGTCCTTGTGTATTATTATAATTTTGATCGAATCCTTTTTCCCTCCCACTTCATAGGTCCTCCAGGCCTTGGAATCCCAGGTTCTCCTGGTTTCCCAGGGATGCCAGGTAAAGTATACTATTGTAGATTTCTCATCCATAAACCTCTTATACAGGAATATCAAGTTTACCGAACTAAAATGGCCTCTTTCTGGTATAACACAGGTCCCAAAGGAGACCCTGGTTCACCTGGCTTGCCTGGAGGCCCTGGTTTTTCAGGACCAAAGGGTGAGATTGGAGCTCCTGGTCCACCAGGTGTCCATGGTCGTCAGGGGCCTCCTGGTCCTCCCGGACACCCTATGCATGGATCGAAGGGAATAACAGGTCCACCTGGTCCACCCGGAAGAGCAGGTAAATTGTCCCATTGAAGGTTTCTTGTACTCTTTGAGATCTTGTACTCTTCAGAGTTGAAATCTAGCTCTAATGTAACTGGTTCTAATATTCAACATTAATAGTTGTATCAGGCATATTAGATAGAGCTACAGCCTAACTCTGCAAGACATGAGATCTCCAGGAGACAATTTGTGAGTCTACTGTGTCAACTCAGCTCTCTGGTTCTCCAAGTGATACATTTCCTAATGTGTTTCTGCTAATGGATAATGATGTATAGTCAGAATATCATCTCCATCAGAAAAGAAACTTCAGTCAACTTAATTTAAAAAAAACCCAGTCCATCTGAACCAGACAGTAGATTGGCAAACTTTGATGTCTTTAGTCATTTGAATAATTTGCATGGGATATGACAGAAATATAATCACAGGTGTGTGGCATTTTACTTCACTGTGCATTGTACACAAAACACTGAGCACAACAAAGAGCACTGTGCACACACACTGTCCACCTCACCCAGTGCAACGCACAACTTCCCATCACTCCCCTCCCACCACTGTATGTAGAAAGCAAAACTGTGAGGGGTTTGCACGTACCAATCAGTGTGTTTCACAGAGAATCCACCATGGGTCCCGACAAGCATGGATCAACCTGCATTCTGTCTTGAGTTTTTTTAAAATGTTTTCCTGTTCATCCATTCATTCATTTCATCCTGTATTTGACATCACTTCTTTCTCACTCTTTGATGAAATCTTTTGCTCTGTAAACAGGCATTGTCTTTTTCTACTGAAATGCTGAATTCAGTGTTTGAAAAGCTACCGTAGTGCTACTGACTCTTCTAATTTTATGCATCTTCACCTGCATGGGAAATCCGTGTCCTACTGTTTCAGAAATGAAAGGCCATTACAGCACTGACCAACAAGGGCTCTGTCGGCGAAAATTAACTGACACCATGGCTCCAAAATCTTCAATAAAGAAATTGTTTCAAATTAATAGTTCCAAGAAAAACAAAAAAAATTTAAATCTAAAAGAAAAATCAAAAATTTGAAACAGTGTAGACCACACTACAGAGCACTATTAAGAGCCCAGTTTTGGCTAGTGTCTGTCAGCCTAAATTTAAGACCAGATGCATTCTGGGTATGACTTGTAATTCCTGTTTCCTGCGGGATGGTTCCGCCTCCTCACGACGACGCCTGATGGTGACAGGCCTGGCAGGTCAGGCTGTTTTCATTCTAGAGCTGAGAATCCACCTAGAACAGATGTAAACTTTGAAATTTTCTTTAACTATTTGTGCATAGTACTTCTGATGCCAATTATCATTCTTAGGTAATGTTTTAGTTTTCTGTAGACATGTGAGGATCAATGTCACAGAAATAAGACGTCAGAAGCAATATTTATGGATATTGTTAGCAATATAGTTCATTTCCTTTATCCAAGTGCTGTTATTCTATGCAAACTGGGAATTTCATTACTTGGGAACATGCTGCAAACATTGATTTCCCGGTCTTGTGTATAATTATTAATTGTCTGATTAAATTATAAATTTATTAATAATTATTACATAATTATTCATACGTTATTGTCAGATTAATTATTATTATTGTCAGATAATTACTAATAAATGTTATCATTGTTGTAATCATAGCATAATTGTTGTGTTGCTCAAAATGAGTCGAAAGTATGAAGATGTCCAGGTTTAATATTAAACAATTTTAATATTGTTAATCACTTTTATTGAGGTTTGATGACATAGCTGTCAGTAGACGTGATGAAGCTTAGAGTTTGTGTAATAACAGGACTTTGATCAAAGAAATGTAATCAAGTCAAATCAAGACATCTTATTTGAATTGGTTCTTAACTGTGTCTAGAGAATATTCAGGTCCAGAAGGCTTTTGAGGAATATTTATAAACAGAACAACCATCTAATAGTTTGTCTGCCTTGAATGGTCAAGAGTTGAATGGAGGCAAACACAAAAGAACTTTGTGTTTCTCCTGATGTGATAGAATGTTACTGATGCTACCTTAACTGTGTTCTGTGCTAACTCTTGCTCTTGTTTTAAATCTGCATTTTGTTACCGGGCTCTCTCTCTCTCTCTCTCTCTCTCTCTCTCTCGCTGGAAATTTGGGAACCTGTTGACCTTTGACCCCCATATAGGTCCCGCAGGTTAGCCTCCTCGGTTATCAGCACTTTGTTTGGTTTTCAAAATATATTTGATAAATTATAATGTGGGGTGGGAACACATCTGTTGTACTATGTTCTGTCTTCCTCTCAGGGATAAAGATATGAATCAGTCACTGACCACATGCTGCAACACATCAGTATCAAACAGGAACACATTTGCACACACAAACCCTAAGGAAACATATGTATGATTCTAGCATGTTGTTTTGATATTTTGTTGTGGTGTGTTTTTTATGCCATTTGTTTTGGAATGAGGTTAATGGAAGGAGCAGTGGCCTTCAATAGAGAACAGAAGAGCAAATATCTTAATTTTCTTGATACTTGGGAAGGTCCTCCAGGTCCAGAGGGGCCTCGTGGCCTACCAGGCAGCGGAGGTCAGAAGGGTGAGCGAGGCTTTTCTGGAAGCCCTGGAGTACCTGGCTCTCCAGGACAGAAAGGAGAATATGGACCTCCAGGCCCAATGGTGAGATCCCTGGATACTGAATTAACCAGACAGCAGGGGTAATAGCTCTGTAAAAACCTTACCTAGTCATATTTTGTAATTCGTGTTTTGATAAAGTTGGTACTCTAAACTGTCATTTGTGATACTAAAAGATAAGTGATGTTTGGCCTCTGTTTCTGAGCAGGGCCCTACTGGCTTCCCTGGCACTCCTGGCCCTAAAGGAGATATAGGTTTTCCAGGCACACCTGGTGGCCCAGGTAAGAATAATGGCCAACACTTGTAATTCCCATCCAGACAGTGTGCAGGATACTTTTGTTTAATCATATTGAATCATCTTTTGTATGGCTGCATCTTGCAGGTCAGAAGGGTGAGTTGGGTCCCAGAGGGAACGCTGGGCCTCCTGGTGACCGTGGTGACACCGGTCCTCCAGGTGAGTGCAGACCTGCAGTTCACCATAGAACATTTGTGAATCCATCATCACGTCTTCCTCCATCTTCACTTCACCTTAATCAAAGTGGCTCCTCTAATGTTTTTCTTCTGGTTTAATTGGCAGGTCGTCCTGGTGAACCAGGTATAGCTCCGAGACCAGAGATGTTGAAGGGTGAACCAGGGCCGCCAGGCCCCCCTGGCCTTCGAGGTCCCAGTGGTCTACAAGGAAAACCAGGGCTGCAGGGACTGACAGGTGAGTTTTCTTTAGTTGGCAAATATGTGCACTGCGAACCACTGCTGGTGTGTGACTGATGTCATATCTTTTTTGTAGGTCCACCAGGCCTTCCTGGTGACCCAGGTCCTGAAGGACTTCCAGGGATCATGGGTCCTCCAGGAAGGAAAGGAGATGTAGGAGAGACTGGACAGCCAGGTAAAAGATCTCATGCAAACCTGTGAGGCTTATGTTATGATTGTTTCAGCGTGGACAAAGCCTGTGTGTTTTTTTGTATGTAACGGAGAGCTGTAACTAATGATAAATGGGTTCAGTACAGAACCAGAATTAAACCACAGCAGCTAATATCCTTACCCATGACCCATGCTGTAAATGTCCTCAGGTTTTCAGGGAAGTCCCGGGCCTCCTGGTTCAGACGGGCCCCGAGGGTTTCCTGGGCCCCCTGGCACGACTGTGGCTTCACATGGCTTCCTGATCACACGTCACAGCCAGTCCACAGAGGTGCCTTCGTGCCCTAAGGGCACCGCACCCATTCATGATGGCTACTCTCTGCTCTACGTGCAGGGCAACGAGAGGGCCCACGGCCAGGACCTAGGTAAGACACTTGAGAAGTAATCCTTCATTAATGATCACAGTCTTACTAAACCCTGTGACACATACACCATATATATTGATACACAACCAAAAACTTTTCATACTACCGTTTTCCTAGTTTGCACATTATTTATTAAAGCTGCACCCCTGCTCCCTATAAGTGTTTACCATTAGGCACAAAAATTAGCTGCAGTTCTGTTTTTCTCCTCCTCATATTTCTCTCTCTCTCTCTCTCTTTCTCTCTTTATCTTGCTCAGGTACTGCTGGAAGTTGTCTGCGTCGTTTTAGCACCATGCCTTTCATGTTCTGTAACATTAACAATGTGTGCAACTTTGCCTCGCGGAACGACTACTCCTATTGGTTGTCCACTGCTGAGTCTATGCCTATGAGCATGGAACCTATCAGGGGAGAGAGCATTAAGCCCTTCATCAGCAGGTCAGTGTGCTAGAACATGCACAGTAGAAGATTTCACTTAAGGCAAGGCATGGAGTTCTGGAATGGACAAAGCAAATTTACTAATGTCATTCTTTTTGTAATTGGCTTTGTGTATGTGCATGTGTGTGTGTGTGTGTGTTTGTGTGTATATGTGTGTATGTGTGTGTGTGTGTGTGTGTGTGTGTGTGAAGATGTGTTGTATGTGAAGCCCCAGCGATGGTGATCGCAGTGCATAGCCAAACCATCCAGCTGCCACCCTGTCCAGAACGCTGGGAGCCCCTGTGGATTGGCTTCTCCTTTATGATGGTACACAGTGAACTCTCACCCTTCAGGCTACAGTCTGAACTGTGTGCAGCAGCAACAATTTCTGCTCCCTGCACAAAACATTCTGTAATCATGCTATTCCAAATCTTCTCTCTCTCACCCCCAAGCACACTAGTGCGGGTGCAGAGGGCTCAGGGCAGGCTCTAGCCTCTCCGGGTTCCTGTCTGGAAGAGTTCCGCTCCACCCCCTTCATTGAATGTCATGGCCACGGAACCTGCAACTACTATGGCAACTCCTACAGCTTCTGGCTGGCAACCATTGACAGGGACATGATGTTCAGGTATGTGACCAGGGTCCATGACATATACAGTGCTACATCTACCCCTGTGAGGGGTGAGGGGTGGGGGGTGGGGGGTTCAACAACCCTTGAGGGAGGGCCAGGTATTGTACAGCATATTTATGATTTAGATGTCTGCCGATGTTGTTTTTATGCCACTGCACATATTACATAGGTTTATTTAAAATTTCCTGTAAATAGTGATCAGGGAAAAGTTTCCCAACAACATTGTGACACAAATGTTGAGTCTCTGCACTAACGAAGATGACTTCAGTACCACGGTACTTTTGTTGAAGAGATCTGAGCCCACTGACCTGACACCTTCCCATATGCTCCTAACAGTAAGCCACAGTCGGAGACGCTAAAAGCAGGAAACCTCGAGACCCGTGTGAGCCGCTGCATTGTGTGTATGAAGAAGACGTAACGTAGCGACGCTAATGCTAATGCTTATGATAGCGTGACCACTTGTCACTGTGATCAGCCATCACCATAGTGACTGCAAATGTTATATCGAAGACAGGTGGAATTCCAATGGTGCATTACCTTAACATTCAACTCCATGGTGCTACTGTGTAATACAGCAAAAACAAACTTCTTTTTAAATAAGTACCTCAAAAGGCAACTTCAAAAAGAAAATCAAGAAAGGTGCCATGATGGATGAGTGACAAAAAGTGCTTTTTTTTTGTTTGGTTTTTTCTATCCTTCATAAAAGATTTTTTCTGTAAAAGAATTTTCCTCACAGAATTTTTATATTGATGTATGCATTTTTTTGATAGACAATTTTTTCTTTTTCCTTTTTTTTAAAAGTTTTATTGAGAAGTGGAATTGTCTTCATTTTACAAAATCGGCACTTTGATCTTCAAAGAGAAAAATGCACTGAACAGTTCCATTGTGAGACTGCATTTTTTTTTCTTTCTATTTTTTGTCACTCTTTTTTTATCTCCCTTTCCTTGGTGGTACTAACACTGTTGTATCCAAAAACCTTTAATATAATGTGTATATTGTGTAAAACAGCTTTTTAGTGTAAAACATTAAGTGGTACTTTTATTATGAATTTCTAGGTCATTTGCCTTGTGGTTATTCACTCACACCATCACTCACCCACTCACTCATATGCTAGCTCACTCATTCACATGCATATTTGTACAAAGTAAACATTCTTTAAATGAAGCAGTATTTTACATGAATATATATGTATAAATATAAATATAAATATATATATATATATATATATATATATATATCATCGGGTATCTTTACAGACTACTGAGTTTAAATAGGCATACTTTTCCAGAAATCCCTCTACTCCATTTCTTAAAATAACATATTAATTCAGTAATGTGATCCTGTGAAAATTTACCTTTTCCATTCAGTACTTTTCTGTGGTTTATGACTCTTTTTTATTTCACTCATATTTCCTTTGGCCACACATATAAATTCCTATTAAAATCTGTATAATACAAATAATATGAGTCTATTTAGTTCTACTGGGTCATTATAT
>JAOXYF010000017.1:7168810-7184312 GCA_028565775.1 Sternarchorhynchus goeldii
ACACACACACACACACACACACACACACACACACACACACACACACACACACACACACACACACACACACACGAGTACCAAGAACGTGAGATTACATGACTACACATACTCACACACCACCACTAGATACATACACACTTAACAAACTTAACACAGTAAGATTTTCTCAACTGGTCCTCGGAGCTGGTCCCAACATTTCAAGTAACAAACTACATGTGGACGCTATACTACCAGCACAACATCACTTGCTGTAGTCCCAGAGCAGACCGAGTGATACATACAAAATGCTTTTGAATTGTGTGCATGTGTGATACAACTAAATAACTGTTAATATTGACATACCAACATCTACTAAAAAAGTGCGGTACTTCAAGAAGGAGTTACTGGACAGTGGACCACAATAGAGTATCAGTAGTGGATCATGAATAAACCTTGAGTACATAGTCAAAGGGTAATTTAGAACTTTGGTGAAAGTTTTGGCAGAAACAAACTTGTCTACCACCTACAAACACTGCACACAGAGTTCTGGACCTAGCTGTACTCGCCACCATTCACATTTAATTTAGGGCCACAGGGTTTTAAAAAATGTTCGTGCAAAACACTTCCTGAGAACAACGTTTTACATTTTACACACACACACACACACACACACACACACACACACACACCCTCTTCCTCTCCCCCTCTCCCTCCCTCAAAGGGAGAGAGAGAGGGAGAGATTATGTATACACATAGAGATTATGTATACACAGAGATTATGTATACACAGAGATTATGTATACACATAGCCTAGTCTACCTTGCTGGTTTAGGTCTGTAGGTTGTTTACATGTGTAGTTGAGGCATAACTCCTTGTTTGACAGATCAGTGGACAAAGTGTGAAAAACACATTCATGCAGGCATGTTATGAGCAGTAAGTGCAAATACCACACTAGACCTGTCATTAATCTGCATTGAAAAAAACATGGGGTCTCTTTAGGGGCAGGCTGGTGTGTATATGTGTATGTGTGTGTGTGTGTGTGTGTGTGTGTGTGTGTGTGTGTGTGTGAAACTCCTCCAAGCTGAACATGCAATACTGACTCATGCTGGTTTCAGTTTGGACATGAAACGAGAAATTACAAACTGCAAACTACAAAATGTTACTATTTTACTCTAAGATTGGTTTAAGACTGCAAGGAGGTGTTATGGATCCATAAACCCACCGGCGAGGTTCTTTGACATCTGCAATAGGAACAATATTCCCACCAAGAAACTCCACACTCAGTGTTTGAGTCCACACACAAACTTGTCTAATACTCACAAACACTGCACACAGAGTTCTGGATCTAGCTGTACTCGCCACCCTTCGCATTTAATTTAGGGCCACAGAGTGTTAAAAAGGCCATGCAAAACACTTCCTCAGAACAGTGTTTTATATTTTACACACACACACACACACACACACACACACACACACACACACACACTAAGAGAGGGAAAGAGAGAATATGTATACAAGTGTGAAAAACACATTCATGCAGGCATGTTATGAGCAGTAAGTGTAAAAACCACACTAGACCTGTCATTAATCTGCATGCAACAAACATGGGGTCAAGGTCTCTTTAGGGATGGGCTGGGGTGTGTGTGGTGGGGGGGTGTGCGTGTGTACATAGGTTGTGTGTCAAACTCCTTAAAGCTGAACATGCAATACTGACTCATGTTGTTTTCAGATCACACATGCAATGAGAAACTCCAAAAACTACAAAACTCTATCATTTCATACTGTAAGATTGGTTTAAGAGCGCAAGGAGAAGTTATGAGTCTATAAAGCCATCAGAAAGGTTCTGAGAACATCTTTGACACATGCAGCAGAAACAACCTTCCCACCAGGAAACTCCACACTCCACAGTGTTTATTGGTGAGTAAGCTGTTCGGTCATCTAAAGAGTGGTCGCATGGGTGGATGTCTTGGTGGAAATAGTTAGAGAAACGTCTGACACATGAGACATTTGTGGTTTTCTTGGGCCATTCTGAAAGTGCTGACAGGATTATTTGGGTCTCATGTTCTATGTTGTGCCCTTTCTAACACGCAAGCAAGACACCCCACTGAGTGAATGAGTGTCTGAATGTGGGCAAGGAAGTCAACATGGATGTCTTGTGCACAGAGGGGACATTATGGTCACAGTAAAGAACACTGCACGAGTCAGTGTTAGCGCACAGTATTTAACACAGGAAATCGAGTCTTAACAACTGTAGTCATTTCCTGTAATAAGACCAGTACTGTCTATGCACCTGCCATAGTGTAAATTATTGCTGCTCTAAAAACAAAGCTGTAAATATAGATATCGTACAGGACACGTTGCATCTGAGCAGAAATCCAGCCTCACCTTATCGGTTGCCAGACGCTCAAAGGGAGAGTATGTCACATCCTAGAGCAACGATCAGGAATCGCCAAACCAGTTCAGTGTTTGCTGACTAAAGCAAAGCCGTGGTTAGAGGATTCCAAAGTAACGGCTTCGCCCTCTGTCTTTCCTCCCTGACAATTCGTCAATTCACGAAAAGGAATTTGCCATTGCTCATCCAATATATAATCCCTGAAGGTATTTATCATCTAGTACAAATATCATGGTGACTACCGGGTAATTCAAATTAACCTCCCAACCCATCGTATCACTGTCTCCCCCCCTACTCCCTTCATTATTTCACTGACTGTATATCCATGCCCTTTGCCCTCTCTGTACCCCCAATGTGCCTCAGTGCTGGGTTTGTTTAGGACTGCTGGGGTAAGAAAAAAAGAAAAAAGAAAGAAACAGCTCCAGCTACAACTGTCTTGGGTAAACTGGGTAAACTGGGTAAAGTGCCAGGACTAAAAATAACTTCTTTCTATTCTTTTTCTCCTCGGCCAAAGTGTCCCCGCTGGTGTGAATGGGTTGTCCTGTTCTCTGCCACCGAGCCTGTTTACCTCAGGCCGTTTGAAAGGCAGAGGGCCAGCAGTCAGAAATGCTGTGTGGCGATGGGCGCACATTCCTGACTAGCTGTGCACTCACTAATTTACATTCCAACACCACGCAGAGCGCACACATCCCAAACCTAGACGGACCGTCACGCCGGCAGGGCCCGAGCAGCGCCGCAGCGTCCCGGCCCTGCGCAAACACGGGCCGCGCGCTCAGACCGGAGCCCGGCCGAGACGTACGGAAGAGGCTCGGTGTGGGCGCGGCGCCAAGATCCGCCGCTAGCAGGGGTGACGCAGGTGCGGCGCGGCCCCGGCCGCGTCGAGGCCTGTCCAGGTGTGAGCGTAGCATGACAGGAGGCAACGCTGGAACATTTCCCAGCACTGATGCGTTTCCTGTAGCATACAGCGGGTGCCACAACATGCTGGGCCAATTAGCCAACTTCAAAGAAAGCAGAAAACGAGTCAGCACACGCATGTTGTACTAAAACACACAAACGAGCGCAGAGAGAGCGAGAAGGCGAGAGTTCAAGGTTTATGTGGTTATTGATTGTTCTTGATTACTGCCCTTAAAAAGAAGAAGCAACACACCCACCCACCCGCGCATTCCTTCCCAGTCCCACACACCCTTCCACTACCTCACTCACACACAGGTGCTACCTCTCCCTTTCTCTCCCCTTGTCCCTCACTCTCTTGTCTCTGTCTCAACTCTACGATAAACAAATGAGTCAGCCAGGGCTTGCTGAGAACACTGACTCACTCTCCCCTCATTTTCTTGCTCACTCCACACACACACACACACACACACACACACACACACACACACACACACACACACACACACACACACACACTCTGCACAACAGGCCCAGGAAGCACCAGGCATGAGGGGATATAGAAGAATATTCAGGGAATGAAAAAGAAAAGGACAGTTAACACTACACTGTGGGGCTCAGTAGTATTAGTACTGCAAGTTTTAGAAATCACTGGAAATTTGCTCAGTAATTAAAGAACTACAAATTGCTTTAAACCCAGTCATCAACATCTCAAGAGTCAAAGCAGCTACTGAAACAGGATTGTGGAATTAGACTGAATCTGCTGTGTCATCTCTAGTGAATGGAAAGAGGTCACCATAACCAGCACAAACAAACTCCGTCTCCTGACAACATCACAAACTATGACACAAAGGGTCTTTGACCCCTTCCACTCAATATCTAACTTAATACACTCTCAAAGTAAATTTTAACCTTTTTACTTCAAGTAACACTCTTTCCCAGTACAGTTAAACTCAGCAGTCCTACAGTGAATAAACTGTAGTGACAGTAAAAGGCACTGTCACACACACACACACCACGTTTAAGGTGAGGTTCAGTGAATCAAACCTGTTGGAAGCTTATTCACTAGCATCAGACAGACTCAAAGTCCACTAGGAGAGTGAGTGTGGAACCATGTAGAAGTATTAAATCATACAACTTTAACCAAATCACAAGATCAGCTGACCTGCACTAATGTCTAAAGATATGCAACTAACAGGCAAAGGTTGGATAAAACAAACAACAGTCAACAGTGGTTTTGAGGACTATTAGGACTATTAGAGGACGATTAGAACTATTAGGACTATTAGACCATTAGAGGACTATTAGGACGATTAGAATAATAACAAAAACAACCATGATAAATCAAGTCCAACTGTATCTATGTGTTTACAGAGATGGGAAGCAGTTGCATGTTCTACACTTGCATACTTACCTTTAGAAGCTGCAGTGAAGCCTTCAGATTTGGTGAAGTCTATACAGGCGTAGGCCCTGTTTTCAGGGAGGGGCAGACCAGAGGGTGACAAGGGAGGTGAATCGTGGGTGCTCCCAGGCTCTGGATCCTCTTTCAGCTCCAGGGCAATGTAGTTGAGGCCGTTCTGATGTTCCACAGTCCGTCCAGTCCTCAGAGAGGAGGCACTTGCTTCAGGTCGGTCCGAGGAACAGCCTGCCGCCTCCCCCATGACGCCCGCTGCTGGGTCCACATGCATCCACGTGCTGTCAAAGGATGGCGAGCCCTGCCACTTACTGCCCCCCGCCTGGGAGGCGCCGCTGGGCGCCGGGGCACCCACATCTGTGCCGTCCCCACCTGCCACCATGATGAAGGTCTCGGAGCTGTGTCTCCGCCTGCCCTGGGGGTCGGCACGGATAACCTTTGGCTCAGAAGGGGGACTTGAGCTTGGGAAGCACTGCTCCAGAACTCGAAGATGCTGCAACTTGGCCGTGGGACTCTGGGAATCCTCCGGCTGACTAAAGCTCATCTCTGTGTAGTCGCCCGGTTGACCCACAGTCACCCCATCGTGACGGGAGGACGAAGAAGCCGAGGGTCTGATGTAAGCAGGGGGGTTCCAGGGGGCCACCAGAGAGGGCCGTGGAGATTGGCTTTTGGGGGGAAGGCCATTCACCTCCACGCTCATGTACTCTTGGGGAAGTGGCGAGCGGCGACGTTCCCTGCCGGCACTGCAGGTGGAGACGGTATCCTCTATTGCAATGGGGCAGGCAGGCTGTAAGCCCTGCTCGCCAAACTCTATGTTGATGTACTCTCCAGGGCTGGAGGGACGACCCTCTCCATGAAAGCTGCGTTGGCTGAGGGGGAGACGGTTTGGGCGCGTCGCTCTGTGGTCCATCGCCAGCTCACTGCTACAGCCATTGGCTGCAGTACCAGGGGAAGATGCGCCACCCCGCTTAGGTGTGCCAGTGGTCAGGGCACAAGCAGGCTTGGCAGGTGAGCTCATAGGGACGTACTCATCATGCTCGGCCCGGTCCCTTGCTGGAGCTTTGTACGAACGTGGAAGGGAGAAGTAGGAGCTACAGGACTTGAGAGTCTCAGGAGTGGTCAATGTGTAGTAAGTGTCGTTAGAGAGTTTTCTCCCGCATGTCACTGGCCTACTCTTCGACATGTCCATGTATTCTCCGCTCTCTGGGCGCTCGGTGCCTCTTCGATTGAGAGCCCTGCTGTTAATACGAGGGCTGGCTGGTGCTGAAGAGTCAGGCCTGCTACCCCCACCTGGGAGCATCATCATATAGCCATGCGAGTCCACATGCTGAGAGGAGGGTGAAGCTGTACTCTGGACTGGCTGGCTGGTAGAGAGGAGAGCACTGGGTTGCATAGGCATGTAGTCTGCATCACGCTGGGAGGGCACCACGCCAGCCATCATGGGCATGTATCCGTCGTCCTTAAAGGAGCCGGCAGCCCGCAGGGCAGGAGGTCGGTCCTGGCTGTGTTCGGAGCTCAAACTGCAGTCAGAGCGGAGCGAGGAGGAGGCGGAGGTGGTCTGGCTGCTGCTGCCCAGAATGCCTACTTCAGCCGCAGCCTCGTCCAGCGAGAAGTTGGTCTGAGTCATCTTCTGGTACACAGCTACTCCTCCTGCACTGCCACTCCCCACCAGTCTCGAGAAGGAGGAAGTCCGCCTCCTGAGTGAGCCGGTCCGTGAGTCTTCCTCTGCGCCCTCATCACGGGCGGCCTCCCCATTGCTACCGCCGAACATGTCACGGTTCCAGCCCATAGCCATGTAGTCGCTGAAGCAGTGCTCCTCCCGGATTGGCGGAGTGTTGCCCAGTGAATCAGGCGTGTTGCTGCGTACTCTGAAGTAGCGGAGGTCTCCAGGGCTGGAGCCGTACTCGTCAGAGGAGTTGAAGCCTCCGTCGCTGGGCGAGCCGCAGATAGAGGCACTGGAAGGGCGGGTGATGGTATCGGTGACAGAGCCATGCCCGCTGCTGCTCGACACACTGACCGGACTGGTGGTGGACGGGAAGTGAGAGACAGGAAGTGACGCGGATCGCGCGTGGTAGTTGGCAGCACCAGGTGGGGCCCGGACATATCGGCTACTGGCTCCACCGCTGCTCTCCTGTCTGCCCAGGTTGGCACGGGCTGCACTTAGGTGGATCAGGCTGCCTGTGACTGACCGGAAGGGCCGATTCATGGTGCCCTCACCCTCACTGGAGGTACGAAAACGATATCCACTCGCCCCACTGCTCTTACTGCTAGGTGGCGTGCCCACCACAGACTCGGTCCGCGAGCGCCGCTGGAGTCCGGTCTGGCTGGGTGGCAGGTTTCCCAGGTGACGTCGCGTGGTGATGAAAGGCAACGGGTTAGAACCTGATGACTGGCTTTTACTCCGTGGTCTGAATTCAGTGAAGGCTTTTAATGCCTTCATGGTCTCCAAAATGGTCTCGTGCATGTTCTGAGCCACTACAGAATCATCCACCTGCATCCATACCTCCCCTGGGCCAATAGAAGAGGAACGGCCAACCTCTATGAAGAAGAAGCTTTCAGAATGGCCGCAGCGTCTGATATTCATCAGCTGCAAGTTTACACATGGAGTCTCGGAGTTCAGTTTTACTAAGTGGATGGTCTTTGCAGAGAGACACAGCCTATATACACCAGTAAGATTTTTTGTTTGACCTAGGCCTTTGGGCTTTACATTTACCTGCCACACCTCCTTGAAGACGGTGCCTGGGGTTACCGTACCATATCCATCATCGAGCTCATCAGCCTCTATGTGACCCTTTTTGCCTTCACTCATCAGCTCACTCAGGGCTGTATACCAATCATCCTGCTCTTGCTCATTCTCAGCTACAATTGCAAAATACTCATCCTTAGTATACAGAGCTATGAGGTGTTTGTTCTTAGAATCCGCCCTTTTATTTACAGTGAAGCACTGGTAGAGGTAAATTACCCTTTTGGAAGGCGAAGCTGTCGTCGCAGCTCCGGCAGAAGAGGTGGCAGCGGTCACAGCAGCAGCAGAACGAAGGCTACTACGAAATTTCTTTTCGCTATCATAGTACTCCAGTCGGCTCGGCCCTAAATGACTTGACGACCGCAAGACAAAAAACCTCTTATGGCCGTGTTTTTGTTTTCTCAGGTAACCGCACTTCTTAATGTCACCCACTCCGTCTGTAGCAGCGGTACCGGCATTCACAGCTAGAGCAGTGGCAGCTGAGGTAGCCTGTGTGTGGCTTGAAGTAGTAGCGGTGTCCTCGTGTACCGGTTTCACAAGTGTAGAGGGTTCCTGGTGGTTTTCGTTATCAAAATGTTGCTGCGCCTGGTAATGGCACTGCTGTTGCTGGAGTCCCTTTGGATGTGTGGTCTGTTGGTTAGAGGGCGGTAAGTGATGAAAGCGAGCGCCACCGCTATTAAGTAGGGAAGAAGGGGGTTCCCCAACAGAGGTTTCGCCGTTGGCCGCCGGTTTATTCCCAATAGCTCTCTGCTGTGTCTCGAGCATCAACATAGCGGCTTTACCTTCTTGGTAATTTGCGAAATTTGCCATTAGAGAACTAAATGTAGTATCGTTCTATCTTAACCTCAGGATTGTGGTTTGAGACCCCATTCTTGTTTGGGGGAATCGTGTCTCCAGCAACAGCGCAGCGCAATTTATTCCTTCCAGTGATGGTCTTCTCTAGGCCGCCTCATGAAAACAGGTATCCAGTCAATGCAACTCGAATTCAAGTCAAGCGACTGCAACATGACCACATTACCAGTTTCTATTATCGGTAGACCCTCCTAGCGGGCTGCCAATCTGCTTCTCACTCCCTCTGTACACATCTCTACGGACCATAGCACAAACAACACGTGACCTTTGCGTCATTACCCAGTAGGCGTATAGATGCGACGATGTTGTTCGTAATTGGGCCGAATATGAGACTGAAAGCTTCTGCTGTAATTCTGAGCCAATACCAGCACAGGATGCGTATTCGTCGTCAATAATTTTGCCCAATGATGGCACTCGGAGTTTCATTCACGTCGAGAAAGTTACGCCCATAGGATGATTGACAACGTATTATCAAATAGGGGTAGAAGAAGTGATGGTTGTCCCTCAGTCAAACTTCATTCAGTGGCTCAACGTATTGAATGAAGTTTAATACATCCAATCGCAGTTTTCCGACCTCTTACGTAGCTTAGCTACTGCGTTTACAGGATGAGCCATTGGTATTTTGTTTCAGCCTAGCCAGCTGGCAGGTTGAGAATTTAAAGTTCATTTAGCCAGCTAGGCACTCCAGCAAAACATTAGATTTTTTTTGCTTAGTCGGCGCGCAGCGATGTCTTTAATTTCAAACAGATTTACTTTTACTAGTAAAAAAAAACTAGTAAAACCTTTTACTAGTATGTAAACAACGGTTCGTAGCTGCAATAGCTTTACGCACATCTACAACCAGCTGACGAGAGTCAGCTAAGCTAGCTAGTGTTGGATGTTTTAGCTAGCTAACTTTATTGTCAACAGTAAAATCCTGTCATGTAAACATTATCCAACATGTTGTTATGTTAATATTATTATCTGTTCTGTTATTCCGTTACTAGGGTAGTTGAACATCTTAGCTGGGATTAGCTTGGCTTGGCGTAATCGATGTAGCTAACAGTGGTGCGCGCGAGTTGGTTAAAGTTTTTTTTTGTCACAGTGACACTGGATAGAAAGTGTTGTTTTCATGTGTTGCTTGGGTGGGTGTTTTTTTTATGGTTTCACAGAGCGTGGGAAAGAGGAATCGGGTATCTGTGGGAAAATGTTTATATCACCTGAAGTTGCTCTGCCGGTTGGTCAGCCTTATTTTAGCCAAAATGTAAAACTGTCATTAAATAAGCAACTGGCGAGTGCGAAATAATATCTGCATTATATGGGAAGAGGCAAGGGATCATTTCACATCTCGGGTTTAGTAAAACCTTTATGACTTAAATAATTCGTTATGGAGATGCGTGCCCTAGAAGAACTAGTTCCCTTCATGATATGTATTATGAATGATCACAATTTTGTATGTTGTATATAGTTGTAATGTATCCATACAACATTTGAGTATCTTGCTATTTCCCCAAATTTGTTTTTAGATAATATTCCATGTTTGAAATGAATCCAAGCGTATATGAACATGACTTTTTCTCAGAAGGTATATACCAAAGAGAAATTATGTAATTTTTGAATTGACTGACAATTTTTGTGGATTTATCATGTTTAAAATTTTATGTGGTGGGATGTATCTTTGCAACTGGATAGCTCACCAAGCACAACTGACTGAAGCCAGTGGCGCCTGGCGACCTGCTAGCAGGAGTCTTGGCTTCATTCATGGTGTCTCACTGCACTGTGCGGTTTAGTTTTCGTATCCCAAGCCAGCTGAAATGATAAAGATCTTGACCATTAGCTAATACGCTGAATCAGATGCTGGGAGTATGGAAAACTGGAAACTGCAAGGCAGTTGGTCTTCATGGCTGAGAGCCATGCTGTTGCAACAAGATATTTGAATAAAACGTAGGTTGATGTACAATCTGCATTACACGTTACATGTTTAGCTTCACAAAGTGAGTATTTTTACATTGTCTTCGAGAGTCAGAGAAATCATTTAGCTAATTCTTGGGAAAGCTGTGTTCTAATTCCTCATTATCTTGGGTAAAAGTAAATTGCTTTTTGTAATCATTACATCTTATATTGCACCGTAACTGTTTTGTGAAGCTGTTCCCTGGGTGTTGTAAGCATATCAAAGAACAGTATGGAGCATTGTGGTGCTTTATCTTTCCAAATAAAGTTTTGTATGCAAATAAAGTTCTGCACTTCTATTCACTGGTGTACCAGTGTGGTGAATACAGAACTGTTCCAATTTTTTTCCTCACCCATCTGCAGTCAAACCAGTTAATCACACTGACAGCAAATTGACTGTTAATGTGGACACATAGCATGAGATGTACTATACAGTGTGCTGCCCACTATGTCTGGAGTTTGTAACTAAATGAACAGAATGGTTATTAGAATGTGCAGGAGAAGAAAGGTCTTACTAGAAAGGCTCCAGTATATGCTATGTGAGCACACACACTTGTCTCACCAATGTAGAGAATTTAAAAGATCTGTCTTTAATGCTAAACAAAAATATATTAATCACACGTCTTCTATGATGTTACAGTTGTGGTGTGTAGCATTAAACTAATGATGTGTTAATACGATGTAATCAAGTAGGTCCTTTTGATACATTCGTTTAAGTTACAAGAACCTGGGAAATCTGCAAATAAGTACATTGGGAGGCTCAATTGCTCCCCAAGGTGGTCTGCAGTGGGAATGACCTCAAACCTGCTTTCACGTACAAATTCAGGATTTGATTTTTATCATTTGCACATACAATAATGACAGATAATGTTTACTTCTAAACATTATGGTATTTTATAAGGAACGTATGTTATTTTTGCTATATACGCATTGCAGTCCGCAAGCAATCCCCAGTACATGTGTGCCAAAATACAGTATTTATTTATTCATCTAGACTCCCTAACCCTCATTCTAAAGTCATTTATTGTGTGATACCTAGTCAACACTTAGTCTGCGTTCTTACCATGGGCTCCAAACCTGTCCAATTCATACTTGTAGTTTTCAGTAAATATTCAGTCCTTTATAAACGGAAAGCCTGTATTCATGTAATAGAACCATACACAACAGTAAATCACTTTCCATAATTCCTGCATGTGTTTTCTGGTAACCCATCTGTCAAAAGATCACCCTGGAAGATGGCTGATAACATTTTATAGGTTTTTTTGAATATCTGTATTAAATATTCACATGAGCCTTCAGATGTGATTACACAGATTATCACAGTATAATCCCCATGTTAGAAGAGTGACAGGCTTTGTTAATCTGGCTAAGGATGACCTCATCATAACAAATTGTTCTTATGGAGAGCCAGGCCATCTCTTGGAGTAATCCATGATAATCCATTCAGGTCACCATCTGCTTCATTTACAGCTATGGCCAGAATAGAGTGTTGTTTCAATGTATGTCAGTGGTTTTAAGACAGAGTTTTTACCCTAAAGCAAAACTATTGAACACATATCTGTTAAAATGCTTTTCTTTTTTTAACAGTGAACATTATAAGCTCACACCTCTTTCGTTTCCCCTCCTGTAAGAGCAGTAGCACTGTAGACCTTCATCAGCTGTGAACTAGGCTGCAATTTTACTGCCTCTGCATAATAACATTTGCATACATAATACATATATATGTGTGTGTGTGTGTGTGTGTGTATGTCTCTGTGCACCAGTTTGAAACTGTTGAAGTTGCGACTGTAGTGCTATCTGTGTAGTTTCATGGTAGCACAGTGATTTTACCTTTTTATAGTCTTTCACACTTCATGCTATAGGCTTTCACATTTTGTTCCATGTGATATTTTTATAACCATGAACTTTTGACATGCAGCTATACCACAACAATCATAAACAGATACATATTAAACAAAGCAAGAATATGACTTAAAAAGGGCATTAATAACATCCATTAGGGTTCAGATGAAACCCTTCTGTATGAACAAAATTGTCATCAACAGTCCCTGTTAATAATCAGTTGCCAAAGTCTGATGCCAAATTCAGAAAATTAGTTTTCTTCATATGTAGAGCTTTACATGTGGCTCCATTCACTATATCATCCTGTTTTAAATGGAATTGTTATGTAAACAAACAGTTTAAACACTGCATGTTACATTGTGTATTCTTAGGATGCACTTTATTTTACTGTATATTTTACTTTTTGCAACATCGTTCAGTCAGAATGCTTTTCATAGGTGACAGGAAGTACCAGAAAGACAAGGAACAATAATGCAGTACTGTAAAACATTTCCATGGGATATCAAATCTGCTTCCCACCTCAACCCTGCCCAGATCCAATCCTTTTGCTGAGTGGTGGATTCCCAATCTCTGTTGGATAATTTTAGCTCCTCATGTGGATCATGTCACAAAGATGCTTCATGTTCAATAAGCCTGTAATCTCTCTACGCACAGCACTGGGGTCAGACCTGTAATCTCTCTACACACAGCACCAGGGTCAGACTTGCAGATCCTCACACAGGGCTGACAGCTTCTTGTGAAGTGATTCCAGAATATTTTGCTGAACTTTTTATTGCTGCAGTGTCATTAATTGAGACAGGACAGAGCACGGTGAAAGCCTTTCCAGTGGCCTGCACATGTGTCCTGTGGTTCAGACCTACAGCCATCTACTTCACATAACATCATACATATAGCAAGAGAAAAGTGTGATTCCCAGCCTTGCAGAAGAACCAGCTCAGCCACAGACTATAGCAAGTATCTCGATGGGAAGCAGAAGAGAACTGAAGGCATTTCTAGCTCCCTTCCTCTGTGTCTCCCATGTTTTTTAAAAGGAATAATTCTTCACTCGTTCCTTGTCCCCCATGTACAAGTCAGAAGGGCACAGGTAAATGGTCGTCAGTGATGCTGCATCATGACATTTCCATCATGGGTCATGAATATTTCAGACATGGAGCAGCTTTTGCAAAGAGTTTTTATCCCTGTAAAATACCACACAGCAAGAAATAGAATAGAATAGAAATCAGCTTGTTTTGTGTAATACATCATAGTGTGATTTGATCAAATGCCTGCTTTGAGAGGATTTGTCTTTTTCTCATGTTGATTTAGCAAGATTGTACTTAGCTCTTCTGGGATTGCCATTTTTAATCCAATTAACACACAAATGAGTTCCATACATGCAAAAGATCACAGTGTGCTTTATAGTAAATATTCATAGTTTGTTTAGATCAATGTGAAGATTTTGATGTATGGAACAGGAGGAGGACACGAGACATTCAGAGTCTAAGAGCACACGCAAATAGACACACATCAGCATGCCAAACGTAGCCAGGCATCCGGTTTTCAAAAGCCGGCCCCATTCACAGCTATCCATATCAGAAGAGTGCCATGCCTTCTGAAAGGGGAGAGCGTGTATAATAGCTATCTTTGGCTCCACTTGCCATGAATCTTCCAGGTGCAAAAACGTCTGTCCAAAAACAGAGGAGCTGAAATGTCTCATATCGTGACATCACATTAATGTATATGAAAAGTTTGTTCTTTTATCTGAGTTTGTAATGACACGAGAAAGACCTTCAGACAAGTTTGCAAGACCAGTTTGCAAGACTACTGTGACACACTGGTTGAACAATATAAATGTTTTCCAAGAAAAGTGACAGCTGTTACAGAGAGAGAAATATAACTTGAAAGTAGAAGAACAGAGTTGCCCAGTTGGTAAAGAATGTACTCTATATAATAACTAATATAACAACACACACAAACCTGTCCAAATGCAACAGATCTGAAAAGCCCTATAAGAAACACCAATGCCATATTTAAAAAAACATATTTAGTTTAGAACTAGTATACATATATTTTATAGTAACATTTATAAAAACCATCCTAGCATACATCAGCTTGTAGTAATGTATGTAATGAAAAGGGAACATATAAGAAATATACTGGATGTTACTGTATTCAAGTCATAATAATGTAAAAATATTATGTAGTTATAATAACAAGCATATATAGTGTATGTGAACTCGTGAACATAATTTGTAAAGACCTTTTTGCATGTAGGATGCCCTGCGTTCCAGGCCTCCATCCCTGGTGAGTAACTTTATACATTCTCCATGCATAACATTACCTCAGTTATTCTGCTTTGCAAGCACTTTCTCCACTTTCTGCCTCTTGTATGCAGCTATTTCCTTCATCTGCAAACCATGCGCCATTTCCCTGCAACACATATTGGAGAGGATGAACAAGGAAGACGCGCATGTGCACAAAGAGGCCACAGGCCGTGGAATGGCCTTGACTTACCCTGACTTGAGTTCAGGTGGGATGGGGAGTGGTTTGGTAAAACCGTCCCTGCCAGTGAGCCAGTATGTCTCTTCTACGCCTTTGCCCTGGTGAGGAGAGAGGAGCAGTGTGGGGGTGAGACGGCGTGCCTCTCCCTCTAGCTCATCAAATGCCTAAGCACCAGTCCGTTAGCCCAGTTCAAATTAAGTTTTACCTACTGGGAGCAGGAGTAGAAAGATTCTGAATGATGTGATTCATTTTCTCATTTTGTATAATTATGTTGGGTTGAAATTGTTAACTACAGATGAAACCCAACTGTCCCATTTTAACCACAAACATGGTAGGTGTTATGTAATCTTATGTCATATCAGTATAATAAACACACAATAACAAATGAGATTTGCTGATTGGAAACCATATCTTGTGTGAACACAATAATAAATCTCATTCAGAATATTTTCAGAATTAACATTTTGTATTTAGTATAATGCATATTTTCATAATTTCATGTAATTGGTACAGTGCGTTTCAACCATTTCCTTTTGTATACAACTTTGAACAAGACGAGGAGCCATTGAAACTGAAGAATCATTTGCTTGTTGATTCTGTGCTAGAGCATTGGGTCATACCTTCAGTTCAGTCCTGGATCTCAGCTGCAGCTTATAACCTGCCTTCAACTGCAGCAGGATTTGTGCAGTGCTGGAGTGGATGTGGATCCGATATGCTGTAAGAGTCCAAGTACACAAGGCATTTGTAAGAACAAAACCTATAGAGATAAATAGTCCTCAGTAAATGTTCAGACAAGCTGGGGAAGCCTTCCACAAAAAGTCTGGGTGGAAGGATGTTAACTCACGCATGCCTGTGGTCTCCATTCTAGAAGGATGGTAACTCACGCATGCCTGTGGTCTCCGTTCTAGAAGGATGGTAACTCACGCATGCCTGTGGTCTCCATTCTAGAAGGATGTTAACTCACGCATGCCTGTGGTCT
>JAOXYF010000017.1:7184412-7206857 GCA_028565775.1 Sternarchorhynchus goeldii
ACTCACGCATGCCTGTGGTCTCCATTCTAGAAGGATGGTAACTCACGCATGCCTGTGGTCTCCATTCTAGAAGGATGGTAACTCACGCATGCCTGTGGTCTCCATTCTAGAAGCAGTTGTGACAGTGTCTCCAAACAAGCAGTATCTTGGCATGGTCACGCCCACAACTCCTGCTACACAAGGACCTACAGAGTTTCATTAATGTTTATTTTTCTTGACCTTCAGAAAACCTTCAGACTTTACTCTTTTACCTTGCTAAAAATGTAATCACTAATTAATTGTCATGTATTTTACAGTAGAAGTGATCTGACCTGTATGAAGGCCAATTCGAATTCGAACTGGGACATCAGACATGTGTCTCATCTTGAACGTTCCCACTGCACTGAGGATGTCCAGAGCCATGTTTCCGATCTCAGCTGCATGGCGGTTGCCATTGGGCACAGGCAAACCTGATGCCACCATGTAAGCGTCACCTATGGTCTCTACCTGAACATAGCAGACCAGGGGATGCAAGGGGATGCTCAACACTGAAACATACATTTTGCTTCACTCTCGTCTCTGTGATTTAAAAGCTGGACATAGAGAATATGAGTTCAGTTTAACATATAGATCCATTACAGATGCAGTAAACCACAGAGCTGGTGTGTTACACTAGTGTCCATCACACAGTGTGTGGTTACATTAGTGTAAAGGTATAATGGCAGTGACTCACACTACCGAGCTGGATGTTGTCATTCTGTGGACGTATGGATGTCTGAGTGATACCTTATATACATCGTGGTTGCTGATGATGGCGTCGAAGAGTGTGTACAGGTCATTAAGAAGGTCGACCACTTCAATGGGCTTGCTGTTGGCTGAAATGGTGGTGAAGCCGACGATGTCACTGAAGTAGACAGTGACGCTGTCAAAGTGCTCCGGCTCCACGGTTTTGCCCATCTTCAGTGCTTCAGCCACCGACCTGGAGCAGGGGAACACCAGATACCCTGTGAACTTTAAGAACAGAAGGATTCAGGGAAAAGTTAAAAATGTATGAGAAGAGGTTTGAAGGCAGAAACAGCCGTTGGACACAAATTGTGGAGGGTATGGAGCGTGTGGAGGGTATGCAGATGTGTATGTGTGAAATATGCATTACGAATGTGAATGTGTTCTGCTCACGGGGGCAGCATCTGTGTGAGCAGTTTCTCTGTCTTTTGTTTCTCCACCTCCAGCTCCTCTGTCCTCTCTCTGATCAGCTCCTCTAGGTTTGAGGAGTACTGTTCCAGCATCCGCAGCATGGAGTCAATAATATTTGTCTTCTTCCCTTTATTTATGTTCTTGAACTATGGGAGAAAAGAGGCAAAAATCTAGTAAATTTTAGTAAATTCGAGTAAGTAAGTAAATAAACAGATGGTTCGTTTCTTCACTCTTAAAATTCAATACAACAATAAAACATTGTTGGAAAAACTTTGAAATAGAGCGTCATTGAAACTCTTACAGATGCAGAATCTCTAACTCATGCAAAATCTGTTTAAACTGAACTTTTTCCAGGTTAAGAGAAGCCCACATTTAATGCTAACATTCTTAATAGCTCAACACAAGGACATGTTTTCCTAGTCTAGGTTAAATAAATGTATACCTGATCAAATATCTCCTCAAAAGTGGGTCTTCTCTCAGGTTGTTCATTCCAGCAACGTTTCATGAGATGGATACACTCTAGGGGGGCGTGGTCTCCACACACTGTGGGCCGGCACAGAGGTGGGGGTTTCTGGACTTTCTGAACAATTTCTGCAAAGACATGTAATGTCTGTGACAGAATTCACAATTGTACATGAAAAAAAACATCACTAATAAAATTAATTCATCTATTTAATCAATTAATCTAATTAAAGCATCAACTGTTTTATTTGACAATTACATTGGTTTACTGTTTCATGTTAGAATTTTGCCACCCACCAAGGGATTTCTTATACAAATTTACAAAGGGAGAAATATCTGCTAAATCCTTTCCATGATCTACATGACTTAAAAGAATGTTGTACATTGTAAATTCTGTGACTATATTAATGAATTCCACCACTGAGTTTAA
Source organism: Sternarchorhynchus goeldii (assembly GCA_028565775.1). Lineage (NCBI taxonomy): Eukaryota > Metazoa > Chordata > Actinopteri > Gymnotiformes > Apteronotidae > Sternarchorhynchus > Sternarchorhynchus goeldii. The sequence goes on from JAOXYF010000017.1 coordinate 7,186,478, forward strand.
ATTGTATTGCAATGACATTAAGAAGCAACCTACCCTGAGCAGACTCCTCTAACATGCAGAATGGTGGCCCTCGTACAACCACTTCCTGCATGATGATGCCGAAGCTGTACACGTCCCCTGGGAGGCTGCCACGCACACTTGGACAGGAACCTCTCAAGATCTCAGGGGCCGTCCACAGCAGCTCTGTGGATGAGGCAGACATGGTTGATTTCTCTCATACGTGTAGAAGAGCAGTGATGTGAACAGTGGGGCAGTGGAGAACCAACAACCACCATCAGAAAAAATGCACACATGCACTTACCTTCAGCTCGGGGCTCCACGTAGGGGAACCTCTGGGCCTCAAACACTTCATTGTAGCCATAGTCAGTCACTTTGAGCACAAACCGTCCATCAACCACACAGTTCCTAGACTTAAGCCTTCCATGACATACACTCCGATGATGGAGGTATTTCATACCCTGCATGCCCGGAACATTCACACACATGTAACTGGCCTTTTTACTGAGAAAATATAATATTCTTAAAATATAAATAGAAAATAGAAAATATCCCTTTACCAATTCATGGCAGTTCACCTCATTGCACCTGTTAAAAGCTTTAAGCTTTAAGCCCCATCCCAAGCCCACTCCTCCCACAGAGAACACTACCTTAATGAGGTCCAGCAGGAGAGAGGATTTAAACATCCAGTCCAACTTGACATTGTCATTGAGCAGCAGATCCTCCAGGCTACCACGGGAACAGTACTCTGTCATTATAGCAAAGACTCCGCAGTCGTGGAAGAAGCCCATGAAAGGGTTAACATTCTCATGTCTCATGTCCTTCATCTGTGGGAGGAGCTTATTTTATTAAATATTCTACTTGCCTGCCACTCAGATGGTGGAATTAATAAGAGGAAAGGGTTGTTGTTGATCTAAAGGGATGTCAGAATAAAGTTTAAACTGTTATTCAGAACATTTGGTTCTTCACCAGACAGATGGGAAAGAATTTGTCCAGGAAATATTTTTAAACAAATATGACTGTGGTGTCAAAGGTCCGTAGTCAAGGTCAAAAATGCAGATGGTCCTTACCAGTTCAAACATGTCACTGGTACGGGGGCTGATGCTCTCAAAGTTCCCATGGGGAAGTCGTTTCAGCCAAGCCCAGTCCCCCTTCAAGCAAAAGATGCAATCAGAAAAGGACCCATTTAAGGGGGTGTTTCAGTCTTCTGGCTGAGATGTTCAGTGAATGTTTTTTACCTCATGGATGCAGATGTTGGAGTTCTCATAGGTGGCTGGTGGCAGACTGTACTCTGAGCTACTCTTCCTGGTGTCACTGGTTTTACTTTCGTCCAAACTTAGTTTCTGTTTTTAAGCAAGATTGTTAGTCCTTGTGTGTGTATTTGTGTGTATGTGTGTATAAATAACAGAAAAAATTACTTTGTTACTCAGTGATGGATTGATGAAAGTGACATCAGACAAAGTCATTAAAATTTTGCTTGGGCTCTGAACCAAACGGATCTGGTTGATTCGTCGCCTGGAAAACATGAAAGCAAAGAGAAACTCCTGCTAATAACTCATTCCTACTATATGAGTGGTTCCGTGATGTTATATAGAAGATAGTTTTTATATTAAATAAAGACTAGATTACTAACTGTTACCTTATAAAGTAAATGCAGGCAATGACAAAGAAGGTTAGTAGAAAGACACTGAAGACGATGATAATTGCATACAGAAGATCCATACCTAAAAAATGTGGGAGAGAGCTATTGGTGTAAGCCATGCCATCATCCCTATGTATTTATATTGTATGCATGTGCAAGTGTGCTGTATTGAATATTTATGCAGATTTTGTAGATCCAGGTGCTTATGTCTAAGGGTATCAATATTTAAGAGTATTCTGACTGTGAGAGTGTGCTTAGGTTTTAGAGCGTATGTGTTTGTCATTGTCTTTCACACCTTCACCACAGATGATCCCAGGTGCAAACCAGCAGTCAGAGTCCATCCTGGGTGGCCCCTGTGGGGGGAAATGAATATAGTGACCCAGGAAGCGCACCGTGTCTGTCTCCATCTCTATGAGGTAGCAAGGCTTCAGTTCCCATGACAACCCATCCGTGTCCAGCACCACATAGTCCAATACGGCCGAGCCGGACCCTGTGGTGCGGATGGGGTGGCTGAAGCCTCTGATGGCCAGGTTGCGGGTGTGTCGGGTCAGGGTGGACCCGGACCACCGTTCCCTCGCTGCATGCATGCTCTGCACAGCATGGGCTATGAACAGGATAGAGGAGTAGATGGTGCCAAACAGAGGAGAGACCTGGGGATGAGGAACAATTACAACATATATATAATACAATACAGAACTGAGGTTGGAAAATTAATGAGAATTAATATGATGAAGAAACCGAAAATCCCACAGATGTTATACAACTAAATGTTATACATCTAAAATCCAGCAGAAACCCTTCCCAAAGACTTTCACTGCCTTGGGCCCTTTGCTCCCTCCCCACCTCCCCTGTCGCCCCCTCTCTCAGTGCACCTGGTGGGGTTGCACATCCTTGGGCAGCTCGCCCTGCTCCTGTGCCTCAGCATAGGCTCGGTGGAAGGAGTGCTGCCCCGGGGACTCGACGGTGAGTGTGAGCACGGCGTCGTAGGCGAGCAGGACTTTGCTGCTGTTGTCGTAGAACATAGCCTGGCCCAGCTCACGGTAGGGCAGGCTGTATAGCAGCGTGTCGTACGGCACGAAAACCAGAGAGCCATCTGTCATTTTCATGTCATAGGCGACCTCCAGGAGCGTCTTCTGAGGCGTGCCCCCCACAAAGACAGAGTGCATACAGAGGATGACCACTAGGGGAAGGTAAAATAAGATAAGCATGACCTTTCTCTTTCAAACGGGGCAAAAAGGAATGAAACAGTGTCAAAACAAACAACAATGTTTCAGCGGCTCAGCCAACTCACGGCGGAGGTGCTCTAGTTTCTTGACACTGGTCAGGGTGTTGTGTACGCTGGCCTGGTCGTCGCCCACGGATGCCACGACGTCGACAGGCACGCCGTGACTTCGTAGCGCATCTGCCAGCGTCCGGGCCGTTTCCCTCCAGATATCGTCGTTTGAGAACACGATGCCCACGTGAGCCCAGCGGAAGTGGCGTATGAAGCGCAGCAGCACCATCGCAGGCGAGGGCATGACGCGGGCGAAGGTTGGGTGAATGCAGTTATTGTCCAGCTCGTGGGTGGTGCAGGACCAGCCAAACATGGGCGTGGACCAGCTCTTCCCCGCCAAGGACGCTGCATCGCAGATGCCGGGGTTGGTGGGTCCGACGAAAGCGGACGCCTCCGTGTAGAATCCAAAGAAGTGGGAAAGAGCCCGTGATGTCTCGCAGTCCTCCTCCAGGATGACGTAGTCGAAGTAGGCCGCGGACGAGAGGGCTGTGTCCTGGTTGATGCGGTTCACAGCAAGCCGCACTGCTGTGCTGGGGTGGGCCTTGGCAAAGAGAGGGTCGCAGGACCAAGGCCCGATCACCCCGACTCGGAAGATGACGGCAGCGGAAGTGGGAAGGATGAGGCACAGCAGGATTATGGAGGCCCAAAAGGTCCTGACGGAGCAGGAGGAGACATGGCGGTGCTGAGGAGGAGGCAAAGGATGTGGATCGGGGGTGTGGAGCTCTCTGCCACCCCCTTCTGGTGGTAAACCGTAGAAAGGATAGAGCCACCAGTGCATCTCAAGGGTGGACTGGCACTCTTTTAAGTTCACTGGCTGTCCGAAATGTGCAACCTTGCCATAGTTCTGCACCGAGAAAAAGTCAAACAAATTAAATTACAATAGTGCCGAAGAGCTTCATAGCTCAAAGTGGACTGTTCTTCCTCTAAACTGCTTTGACAGAAAATGTTTAAAGAGCATATCCAGAGTGTTCTGTTGGTTTACAGGTGGCATGCGATATAGGAATTATGGCTAAGAAGATCAACACAATTCCATCAAGACTATTGCAGGTGCTATGATTCCATATTGTTATGAAATATTCATTCGTTCATAAATGAGATGTTGAAATATGATCCTTTTAAGTTTTTTGAAAGCTGTTTGAAAGCCCATGAAAACCCATGCAGTGTTTTGTTAGATTAGATTAGACTCTTGAGTGCTTCAGTGCAGCAACATACAGTACTGTGCAAAAGTCTTAGGCAACCATTAAATTTATTGTTTTTATTGATTTAATAATGATATAATAACCATATATAATTACTTCTCAGTCTCCTAATTAGAATACAACCAGTAAAATAGAGGACATTTCTATGTAGTGTTGAAAAACAGAAGAGAAATCAGAAAAAACAAATTTTTTTGGCTACAGTAGCAAATAATTATTGTGACCTCATCTTACACTTGAGCAATAGTAGGAACCAGGCTCTCTTCAAGTCTCTTAAAGCCTGTTATAATATCTCAAAAGATTACAGAACACCTCAGGACAATCTCTGCTAAAGACTTCTAGATGTGCTTAATGCCACAATGGGGGTGGGGGGTGTTTGTGTGTGTGTGTGTGTGTCTGTTTTTTCTTTTTTAATAAAGAGAGAAATAATTTATATAATAAATCAATTATATATATAGTCATTATACCATTACTAAAACAACAAATCTAATGGTTGCCTAAGACTTTTGCACAGTACCGTATGTACTTTGTATTTTCTGTACTATTGTGCAAGACTGAATCATTCAGTCAGTACATAATACAAGATTAATTTCAGCATTTATTTCAAATACTTTTGAAATAAATATGAGATTTCTTACAGAACAAATGATAACATCAAAGAGTAGGATTATCTAAGTGTGCAAATAGCATTTCAAGTAATTCCCCTCCATGAAAGGACTTCAGAATATTTACCTCAATCATACTAAATACTAAATCAAGGAAACCTGAAGGTTTTGTTTTGCTATAACCGGAGGGTCTTGTATTGCTAACTAAAAAACTTAAGTTCATTGAGCAGTTGAGGGATGTCACAACATTCATTTGGTCATACATAAACAAATGGAGCTTACTTACCAATTTTCATTAAAAAATGAATTTGTACCAGTTGTTTCCATAGTTTATTCATCTCAGCCAGGTAGGTGCAACCTATGGCCAACTATCATTAAAATAAATAAATAAATAGAAAATTTCTCACTGGAGCAGGAAATAAATCCAAAAGAAATCAGCTCTTCAATATTCCAGTTAAGACACAAATCCAAATATGCATGAGCAAAATGTCCATAGTTCAGTATTGAGTCATTAGTTCTGCCGAAAGCCCTGGCAGAGCTCTGGCTATATTTTCAGTCTCCTCTGCCTTGGGTGATTGGCTGAGCCGACCTCAGATGACCCTCAGATTAGACCTTAAGTCAACTGTACCAATACAACTGATTTCATTCAGATGTAGACCCTTTACTTCATGCTGCAAAGTTCTTGTGTGTTCAGTGTCAGGGCTGGAATGAATACTGTTACTAAAATCTGCTTTAGTTTGAGTAAGTAAGTCTGCTTAAGAATATTCCTTTAACAGAGCATCAGTACTCAAATAAACACAATACGACAACGGTTATTAATTTTGATTTTTAAATGCCTTTTCCTGTTATGAACCATGCATCAAACATAAATATCTGAACAGGACATATACTAGCATCTCATAAAAACAGTGTGTTTCACTGCACATCAGGTCATTGGCCATGAAAGCATACTTTCAATAATATGCATGTTATTAACTAACAAGTTATTATAACAAGTCTATTTTTTATTTTATTGGCTAAGTAGAATGAATGAGTATTTTAATTCTAGGACATTATTTTAAAATGAATAAAGTACTGTTATTGTAGACACAGATAAAGTACTCAAAAGAAAATCTGCTACTTTATTACAGTAATGAGAATATTTGCAATTTGCTACTTTATATCACTGTTCATAAACATTAGTTTATTCAACAACATTTAGCAAGTCTCTAAAAACAATAAATATAAAGAGTTTTTCATAACACCTTATAAATTATGTAGTTTATCATTACACATGCTCTTGTTTGGCTAGAAGGCATTTTGGAAAAAAAAAACCCAGAATACTGAATCTATTAAGTGCTGAATCTATTGTAACATTGAATGGGCTTACAAAGCTTGCCAGGTTCCCTACGGATCAATAGTAAATTACATTCGGCAAAAAAGATGATCTTGAACAAGCACAATGACTAAGCACATACAGCCTATTATGGGAGGAATGGAGCAACACATGATGGAATGGCCTTGCGGTTTTCTCCAAACCGGATCCCACAAGTTTATCTATTGGTTGCAGTTGTTTTGAAGACCTTCGAGTGTTTTCCTTAAGGAGCGAAATGTCATACTTAAAGCAGAAGCAGTTGGCCTGCTTGCAGGGAGTGCCTGCACCGCTGATGTCCTTATAAAGTTGCACCAGTCCTCAGAGCAAATTAGTCGGTTAGCTGTGGACTATGGACAAACCTGGTTCCACGAGCAGTTCTTCGTGGATTTGTCTGACCAAAATATTACGGTATCAATATCAAGTATCAAGTAATATTTGCAGAAAGTACACTGAGGGTTTTGTATTTTATTTAGATGCATTGTGAATACATGGAGAGATAATATATTTCACTACCAAGCTCTCTGCTGAGATTAAATGCACAGTCACTTTTTAACCTGTAATCATGTTGAAACCATGGGAGGTTTTGAGTGTGATTAACACCAATGTCATATAATGTCATACTTTAATAATGACATTAGATCATTGTATTTGTATTAAGCCTGAATCTAGACCAAAAGACATTTCAGTTAGTTCAGTCCAAGGAGGTTTTGCATGATTTGGTTTCAAATACATTATAATTTATTTTATTAATGATTTTTTTATGTTGATGTTTCACAGGATTTCTTGTCAACAGGTATGAGACAGAGAGAAGTAATTCAGAGAATTCAACAGTACATTATCTTTACTAGGCCAATTGATAAAACTTTTTTCAAATATGCTTGCAGTACCAAATTACACAGAGTGGAGGCAGTAGAATACAATTTTGTACTTTGTACAGCAACACTGGGAACTGAATGGCTGTTCAAATTTACTGTGATGCAAACCTTGTAATGAGAAATACTGTGTATTAATGAGTAGGAACATTCACGAGTAGGAGCATAACTTACATTGACCAAAATGGATGTTATTTTTTATTAGCTGTGTCAGAGTTTTTATTAACTGATGTGTCCCCACTCTGGAACTTGCATTATCTCTCTCTCTCTCTCTCTCTCTCGGTCTCTCTCTCTCTCTCTCTCTCTCTCTCTCTCCCTCTCTCTTTCTGTTTTTTCCCCATGAATGCACACACACACACACACACACACACACACACACACACACACACACAAAAGCCTTGAACAACAAGTGCTCTTTCCCTTACCAAATAATTGCTTTCTTATGTTGTTAACCAGTGAGATTCTTGAGACATATTAAAATGTTTTGGCAGCGCTTTACGCCAATGTCACATCATTCACTGTTCAAATTCTAAGATACGGGAAAAAAATAAAACATTTTTGAGATAAAATATTTTTCTTGACCATTTGTCCAATAATTTCACTTCAAAAGCCTTGTGGACTTGTTTTGTTATGGCTGTGCTCCAGGGCAGAGAGAGAGAGACAGAGAGAGAGAGAGAGAGAGAGAGAGAAAGAGAGAAAGAGAGAGAGTATGTGAGAATGTGACAGATTATTGGGTACAACGACGTGGAGAACTCAGACATTTATAATGTGTAAGATATATATGAAAATATGTTTAAAAATACACTAAATTCTAAACTATTTTAAACTCTGACAGTAATTCTGTAATTAGTTCTCCAGTTCTGTCAACACAGATGTTGTGAAATGTGCGTCCCCATTGTCACTTGGTTAGAGCAGATCTATCAACCATAACTGCAACAATTAAATCCTCTGCTCTCAGTAGGTTAATCCTATTAGAGATGTCACAGGAACCAACCTACCCATGAGGCTCTTCTGTTCTGCATGAGCTGGGTGATGACATAAAAGAGATTTGCTTTAAGATGAACCTCATTTGCTGGGTAGGCATGTTTGAAGGGAGCTGCATCTCATTCCAGTCTACTTTTAAGCACGTACGGCGTACTGAAAAAGATTAAAGCCCATATGTGAGAAGCATCTGAAGTATGAATGCTGATTTAAGACCAGGTGTGTCCAATTAAGATAATTTTATTCACCAACACACAAAAGGTTAAAACCGATCTTGGATCAGCAAAGTGAGTAGCAGAGCAGCAGATTAGGCTAAGACTCAGAATAGGACAGGCTCGAGGACTCTCTAAGGATGTATGCTTTTCTCTTAAGGAAACAGAATACTTAACTCTAGACTTATTTAAAAATGTGATAGAAACTTTCAGGTTTGGACACAATTTCTCCTCATGTTTATACTTGTTGTAATAGGTGTAATATTAATGTCACTTTTGAAAGAAAAATTATAAGTGCATGAGAGTTTTTTTTATTATATGGGTTTTTTTATGCAGCATTGTAGCTTAAGTTATGAGGCATTATGCTGAAAGTGAAAATGGAGGAGTGTGTAGAGGACACACGTATGATCATGTGAAAGGCAAAACCTATTCTCTGATGGTCAACCAAAACAAATGATGGTTTGGCTCCAGCCTGATAACCCCATGTTCTCACTGACATTTCTTTAAGGATTCAGTGTGATTCAGTTGTGCAGCACGTACTCCATTCTGACACTTTACACTTAGTCCAAGTGGGGTTGATACAAGATCTAACGATGCTAGAGAGTTCAAAATCAACTCTCTAGCATCGAGAGTTGCTAATCGTATGGCTTATGATCACATTACATTATGAATGTTCAATCTCTTCCTTTAAATAGTTATTAGAATCATAACATCTATTAATCAGATGCTTTTGATCTGAAAGCATGGCAAATTAACAAAGAATAAATGTTATTTCTATTAGCACTCATTACTGCCAGTATTGTTCACCATAGGAAAATAAATAGTGAGTGAGTGTAACTGTTTTTCTTGGGCAATTAGTATAAGCCATACATGATGCAGTAATTTAATGCAGTATGTAACACCAAAGCCAAGAAGGGAAACTTGTAACACCTCTTAATATCCTGAAGTCTTCCAGCTCTCAAATCCTGCTAAAGAGGGAAAAATTAAAAGAGAAGCACAAGCACATTTGAATTCCTATGCTAATAAACGGGACTGTGCACATGCACATTGTTATTTTATACTGTGCTGGTACTTCAATCATCTCTGTCTATCACGTTTCAGAGGGGCTTAGGATTGTCTTTGGAAGAAAAGCTAAACACAAAAATGCAAACTGAAACTTTCAGAGAAAAGAACCTGGAAGCAGACACAGAGCTATATGGGCTACAGTTTATTGACAGGAAATATTCTCGAGCAGGGCCATCTATGCCATTCATCCAGACAACCACCACCGCTGCTGACAGTCAGCTGTCCAGGCTGAGGAATCTGTACGCATCATAAATCCAGTTCAGATCTGTCTACATTCCTCAGGCCTGCTCATAAAACATGCTAAGCCAAGGGCTGGCCAACTATTAGTGATTTCTCAGTAAACAGACTGGGGCAGAAAGACATGGAAACATGTCTGCATGCTTTACCAAGCGCCTTGGTAAAGGCAAACCATGTGCGTTTTTATGATTTGTTTGCAGTCACAGTAAAACTCAAAGGCTACAAACCACGAGTCATCCTTCATCCTGCAGATCTGCCTTTGGTCAGCAGGCCAAGCCTGACATTCCTCCTCAAATCGTGAACCTTAAGGACACTGCTTCTCTCAGGGCTTCTTCACTTACTCCCCCAGCCCCCACCTCCATTTCTCTGTTTCACTTCCTTCCTCAGCTCTCCCACAAGTCTTCTCACTCTCCCACATCCCCCCGTCCTCCAAGTCTCCTCCACTGGGAGTTACTTCTGGTCAAGTTTCCTGCGCCTGTGATAATGCAGGGTGACAAGCAGAGAGAGAACACATCCTGTAACTGTTCTACCTCACAGCTGCTTCCCAACAAAGTGCTGAGGGCTCAGATATCATTGATCAACTTTCCCATATCAAAGCATGTTTTCTCAAATGTAGACAAACAACCCGTTTTCAATCCCACTGTGTGAGGAGATTATATGCTTGTCTGCTTGTCTTAGAAGGTATTGCTAGCAGAGCTTATCAGAGTTCAGGAAACCTTTCATCGCCAGAATGCCAAGAGACCTCATTCATTCGAAAGAGGAAATAACACAAATTCGTAAATTAAGAACTTACAGTTTGTATGTGAAGAACTGAGATTCTATGAGGCGTTCCTAGTGGCAAACCAAATACTGAACTATGCAGCTGGATAGCTGGAGAGCTGAATTCATTCAGATCAAGTTCAGAAGACAACCAACAGCAGGGTTTGGATCTATGCTTGACAGGGTGTAGTCAGACTGTCCATTAACATTAAACAAGAGTTGAGATATAAGATCAGTAAGCTGACTCTGTCAGAAGGGTATCTCAACCGACATTAACTGGAACAGCGTCTAATTTCAATAGGGTATTATTCTTCATCACTTAATTCTCCTTTAAGAGGTAGTTCATATTCTGGATCATATTCAGTGTTGTCCTTTGCATATGCTTTCTTCAGTTGCTCCAGTTCAAAGTTGCCCAGGAGTATTTCTTCCTAATCATGAGTCATGAGCTAATATTTAATCGAGAACCTCATTTACATTAAGTCTTAATTTTGCTGCTCCGGGCTGAAATGTGAGCAAAGTCAAAAAGAAGCAGAATAGATTAGAGCTGCTGGATGCATAATTTGGACACAAAACTCGTGAATCTTTCTGCCAGTCAGATGAGAGATACCATAATTATGATGGTGAAAAACTTGGTCACATTTGACCACAACACTACATGGGGACTAGGTCCTATTGGTCACATAAATCTATCAAATAGATACAATTGTCAAATAAATACTACAGCAGAAACTGGACTAAAGTGATCCAGTTCAGTACTGAGACACTAAACAGAAATCTGACCATCGATACCAATCATACTGATCTCTATTAGTACCAAAGATACCATCCCCTGTACTACTGTCCTGTGTTCAGGATGAACATAAACCAAAACTTAAAATTAAACCCTGACATATTTTATGTCTTATTAAGTCCATACATTCTAACCTTGCTGATTTTTTTTATGCCTAGATGTTATTGTTAAACCCTCCTCAGAAGTTTGTAACCTTGACTCTTCACTTTCTTTTTGAGTCTCACTTGTTAAAAATGCTTTTTTCTACTTCTGTAGTATTACTCATCTCCAGCCCACACTCACAAACAAGATGGCTGATTATTGCAACTCTCTCTAATGCAAACAAAACCATTCACTCACTTCAGCATGTCCAAAATACAGCTGTTAGAATCCTCTCACATTCTAAAACATATGCCACAGCAACCCAGTCCTATATCAATCACACTGGTTACCCATCCTACTACACACTGGTTACCCATTACACACTGGTTACCCACTACACACTGGTTGCCCATCCCACTACACATTCTTTTTAAACTCCTCCTCATGTACACACTCTCAACCCTCTCCATGTAACTGAACATTTAGACCCCTCCTGCCTTACCCATACACTTTGGTTCTTTTACACTCGTCACCCCTCTGTTACTAAATTCAGATTTGTCTCTGCAGGGGGCAGATCTTTCAGTGTCATTACGTGTTTTTTTATGGTTGGAGGTGGTTTGTAAAATGACCTTATTATTATAGTTCATGGAGATCTGATTTCAAAGGTCCTCTCTGAGAGTAGTGAAACCACTAATATCAGCACAGGAAACCAGTCATTAAGTGGGTGGAGAAGAACGCCTGTAAGTGGGCGTGTGAGTTTCTAAATATACCAAGAAAGATAACAATTATGGAAAGAAAATTGAGATACAAAAAAATGTCTCTTACTTTTAGAAGCTTTTCTAAATAAAGTGAGATATTACACAGCTCTCACTTCATCATCCAATCTGTTTTACATCAGTCAAGGGATGGAGAGAGAAAGGTGAAAGGTGAAAAGTCAAAGGGGAAAGATAAGGGGTCATTGACCATTTGCAGTATGATAGGGCAGTGGAAGCATTCCTAGCTTTGCTGCAGAGGAATGTAGCTTCATCTGCATGATGTGGATGCTGTGTAGGAACCTTCACATGCTGGGGGAGGGGCATTGAAGAAGAATGAGCAAACAAGCCACTGCTCCAACTTCTTCTGTGTCATCAGAATCCCTGACACAGCAAACATAGGTCATAGGTCATGAGAACCACCATTCTATATATAACATCTGGATATTATGTTCCTCCTATACATGGAGTCTTAGGAATAATGCCTGTTGATAATCAGCCATAATTGCTCTAAAATTAGACATTATTCCAAATATCAGCCCCCAAAATTGTTTCATTATTTTATCAAACATTGCCATAGTACTGATAAACTCTAAAACATCTTAATGATTGTTAGCAGCTAAAATCTCAAATTGCCAAACAGAATGGGAAAAAAACAAAACCCTTATGGATGAACCACATTGTTTAGAACTTTATTTATAAAACATTGTTAATAATCCCATTATGCGCCCATCCACAGAAAGGATGTCTTTGAAAGAAAGTTATCAGCACAACTCAGCAAACTGTCCATGTGAACATGTCCATCTGTACACCTTTTGACTCCCTGGCTAAATACTCCTCAAATAACAAATATTACTGCAGTAATATTAAAAAGGCTTCTGACCCAGCTCCCTGGTGCAGCCATTTCATCACTGTTATAATCATCACAGGGCAGTTGCAGACTTCACCTTGGATGACAGTACTTGCCGGAACCTTCTCTTCAGCTCCTGCATGTTGGGGCTTTTGGGGCGGGCGAGATGCAGGCCTCCTCTCCTCTTTTCCCCATTCCCTCCCCCTAGCGCCCGACTCACCTCCTGACACAGGTGCAGGAAGGCGGCCTGCACGCCCTCATGGTTCTCCCGGGCTGAGGCCTCAAAGTAGGGCCCACCCAGTTCAGCGGCCAAAGCCTCACCCTCGTGGGCCGGCACCTGCCTGGCCCGCAGCAGGTCGCTCTTGTTGCCCACCAGGATGACGGGGATGTTGCCGCTGGGGTGAATGCGCCGCACGTGCTGGTAGAGAGGTTGGATGGTGTGGTAGCTGTGCAGGTCTGTGATGGAGAAAACCAGCACGTAGCCATCAGCCCAGTAGATGGAGCGGTTGATCTGCTCCTGACAGTACAGACCCTCTGCATCATCCTGGAACAGAGCAAAAGAAAGAGACAGCCAGAGTGAAAGACATAAACAGAGAAAGAGAGAGAGAAAGTTAATATTCCTTTATTATAAACATCAGTTAGTTACATTTGGAGTCTGAGAACACCGGTCTAATGCTTTGCTTATACTGTTATTGGGGAACAATCATATTGATTATATCATTATATCATTTTATTTTTACAGTAAACATCAAACAGCTCAGAGTTTGCCACACTGAAAGAGAGAAAAAAGAGACAGAGTGGCTGGAAAACAACACTAGAACTTCAGCAATCACACACCATGTGAACAAGAGTTAGAAAAATACACAAAGAAACAAGAAAGAAAGAAGAAAAAAAGAGTTGGAATAAGAATTACTAAAGCTGTAGCAGTGAATAATTAGAATGACTACACCAAGGACACTGTTTTACTGATTGCACAGTAAGGGGAGAGTTCATATTCTCTTCACTCTCTGTTTCAACATCATGCTGGTCTCATGCCTTTAACACAGACGTCAATGAGACAAAATAACACAAGGTTTGCCAAGACAAGCAGAGTAAATGAGCGAAGGGTAGACACTTAACTGCTAAAAGCTGCAAGAAGTCATGTTTAATGTCAAGCGTGTCAACATCCTGCTACCATAGCAGCATATGCTAGTGCTCTTTCTTGGCCACAGATTAACCCGGTGCTGAATAATCAGGCATTATCAGTAGGGAATAACCATTAACAAGGTCATTTAGAGCAGAAAAGGTTTCATCTGTGTCTGAAAACAGGTTTGTGTGGTTCTAGACCTCCCTGTGTTACTCTATACTCCCTCACAGTGTTAATGAGCTTATGACTGAACCCACCCTCTTTATCTCCACTCCCACATTCTTGCCTTGCAGGCCAAACATCTGAACCAAGATGAAGCCCATGAGAAGCCTGCTGAGGTCCCAGAGGTAAAGAATGAGTAATCTACCTGGCAACTAGATAATTCCTCACACCAGCATTACATTACCTTTGGATGGACATAGAGGGAGAAAAAGCACTGAAGGAAGGTATTGGTGATGTGGCACTGAGATACCTGCAGTGAGACACAGGGAGTGTCCTGGATTTGTAAGGAAACTTGTTCTCCATCTAGACTGATTTTTCTTGAGTACAAGGCCCCTGTGGGATAAAACAATCTGTTAGGTGTGTGTGTGTGTGTGTGTGTGTGTGTGTTACAATGAAACATAAATCTTAATAAAAATGTTTACAAAAGATAATGAATTACCTGTGTTTGCTTCATAGTCTCCAATGAATCTCTTGGTCAAAAATCTTACTATCAAGGCTGTAAATTTACATCAGAGACTATTAGATTTTATGTTTATTGTAAAACCATCCATTAAATCCACAGAACAGAAAAAAGCAAAGAACAGAAAAAAACAGAACAGAAAAAAGCACGTTATGTATTTGTCGCCCCCCGGCGAAAACTGCTGATCCTTTTTCTGACATTCCAAATTCTCAAGTTTTAATTTCAGATCAGAATATTGCATTAATTATGTACTTAAGTGAAACGACTCTACTACCGAATTTGAAAAGACAAGTAACTATAAGGGAAGAAAGAAAGAAGATGAATGAATGAAAGAAATATGCTCATTTGCTTTAGTTCAATACACAAAGCGCAACATCAGATAAGAACTTAAGAGAAAACGTTAGATCAGATAAGAATATATGCGTTTGGTTTACTTCAGCATTTACTATTATAGAAAGGTCTATATGAAATGCTCCTATATCCATATAACAACGAAAAGTTTTATTACTACCTGTTTTCCCGACGTTACTTGCTCCAAGAACCACTATTTTAACGTTTTTATTAGGTACACAGTCCAGTACGGGGTACTCCGGTATAGGAACTAGCAGAAAGTTGCTAGAACCACTGGTCATTGTTCTTGGTTGGTCGATAAGACGCATTTAGAAAGATTAAAAAGTTGTAAACCTTATCAGGATGCCTTTAAATACATGTCTATTCCCTGACTACTGCAAATAGCCCTTTCCAAACAAGTTTGGGTATATCTTGTTCATATTGTGAGTGCCGCCTGGTCGATTATATCCGTTTGAAAGAATATCTTGACAAATCCTTTGTATCAAAAAACAATTTCCAACTAAAAGTATTTCCCATGTATTTTATACTTTTCCCCTGTTGGTTCCGTAAATATAACACCTTAGATGTAAACACACCAGACACCGAAGAAGACAGACTTCAGCGAACTGGACAGGATAGCAATACCTAGACAGGAACTGTTCCCTCGCTTAGGGGAGCAATAGAGTCTGGAACATACTCCGCCAAGCGGAGGCTGCTGTTTGCGAGGGGTGGACGATACCGATGACAAAGCACAATGATACTTCAAAAGTGCGGGTGTTGAAGGCATCTGGATTTTTGTGTGACGAAATTTTGATGCTTTTTGTTTTAGGACGAATCATGCTTATTAAAAACGGGTATTAAGAGTAGTCATTTGCCTAACTACTGCCCATTGAAGGATGGATGTTTTGAAATGTTAAAGCTATTGAATGACTGATTTGAAATGTTAAATGTTAAAAATGTTAGAGTCTTTAGTTTTGGTCTTTTCTGCTGTACTAATCTAAAATACTTTATGGTAATAAGACAGACAGACAGACAGACAGATAGATAGATAGACAGACAGACAGATAGATAGATTGATAGATAGATAGATAGATAGATAGATAGATAGATAGATAGATAGATAGATAAGAAATTGTATTGAATTGTATTGTACTGTGTCATTTTTTAGCCTTCATTAAAATCTTACGTGATTAAAACATTCTAAAAACAACATTTAGTTAAGGTTTGAAATATGTGCTTAATGTGAATCAAATTTATTTATTGTTCTGTGGTGGGGTTTTTTTGTTTTGTTTTGGGTTTTTTTTTAGAAACATTTACCCTGTTTTTTATTACTTAATGAAGATGCGTGCGTATATTCCGACCTGGTACGGAAATAGTCGATCTTGAGAAGTGGCCTATGAGATACTTCGTGCACTGCGCCGATGTCAAACCCGACAAAGTGACACTCCCTCGTTTCGTTTCTAGGCTGCTGGACGGGTAAATAGGTTTCCCCGGAACTTCAGCCTTTGCGGCTGTCATAGTTTTTAAATTGGGGTTCGGTCCAATATGGCGGCAGACGGATGGAAATACTGATGACAGTCCGAAAGATCGCCTCGATTTGTACGATGGTAGGTTTTAATTTTCTTCCTCAGTTTGTCCTCACCTGCTAGCCCGATTGTATGTGTTTTTGAAGTAGCGTTGTCCTGTCCACTGCGTCTAGCCTCTCTTTTAGTAGAGCTTGCTAACAGGCTAGGTAAACAGCTAGCTACTCAGCAAGAAACCATATCACGTAAGAGCAGATCTAGCTAGCTAACGATACAGAAAGTTTGCAAACCAGTAAGGTCGCGCTTACTAGGGATACAACAGTAGAAGTATATCATTTTCATTTACATGGCTTTCTGTTGAATTTTCAGTTAGTCTTTTTAGGGGTCAAACGAAGCGATAGCTAGCTAGGCTTAGCAAGTTAGCTAGCCAGCATCCTAACTAGTAGGCTAGCTGGTAAGCTTAGCTCCCTAGATGAGACTTGGTACACACAGTCTGTCCAGGCATGGGTAGCCAGGGCGGCTCCACGCCAGACCTTTCGAGTATCTGACGTTAACCTGGCTGAATTGTTTTCAAACACGTCTAGCTAGCTATTTGTATATTTATTTATAGGATTTTTGTAGCTAGTACATATATCTTTGCGTGTGTAGAAGCTTTTAAGCAAGCGATCATTTCTGTGTTTTCTTTTTCTTACCTTTACTAGCTAAAGTGTGCAGTGTCTTAGTGCTGGTTTACGCACCGTATCTAGCAGCTATGGCAGAAAATAGTTTATACCATTTGCTGAGAGCAAGCAGCTATTCAAAACTAGCTTACCGGGCGGGGCTAGCACTGTTGACTGCATCACTTGTGCATAACTTTGGTCTTGTTTGGGTGTTTCTGTGCTTGAATGTTCCGTTAGTTGTAAGCCTTGTTATTGATGCTTCACAACTGTGTAGTCATGATTGGCAGGTCTGTGGCCTTAACGCTATCAGAGCAACCTGTTTACGTCAGCACTTAGCTGACAGGTCCTCTCTACAGTATGTCTAGACATCTTAACAATACCCCCCCCGTGTGTGTGTGGGTGTGTGTATGCCTGTATTCAAGCAAAGTGCTTTATCAAGCACATCAACCTATTGTTATTGTTTTCCCATTTCCATTTGCCTTTTTTTTAAACATCTTACAGCCTACATTTAAGATGCACTTTGCTTACAGGGATTCAGAGATTTTGTTGTTGTTGTTGTTTTTACACCTGTTAGACACAATCTTTGGCTTTTAGTCCTATGTGAATAAATGCTACTTCAGAGGAAGTTGCAATCTACCATTGTTGACGTCACTATTGTACCCTGAAATTTGATGACTGAAATTTGTTGAAATCTGGAGACTTGTCCCATGCTGTAATTGTCTTTTTTTAATGATTAACCTGGCTTTCATCAAATGGCACGTGTTACTTGGTTGCTTTTAATATACTGTTACACTTAATGCATTTGTACTTTAACAATGTTAAAGTAATGTAATACTTACAGCATAAACCGATGTTAGTAAAGTAAAATACTGGATAACACCTTTCCTTAAAAAAGAGAAACAGGTACTTCATGAAAGAGGTCAGTAAAAACATGGCAACACTTTGCAGAGAGCAAGACACAGTATAGTTATTCAGTTATACTCAGTTCTGAGTATACAGAACCGAGTGAAAAAGAATTGGTAACCTGTGAGTACATCTACCCTGTTGAATAGATGTTCATAGACAGGTCAATATCCACAATACATTGTCATGTAAATGTAAAAGCCATCGTTCACAAACAGGATGATCCTGTTAATCCTAAAAAGTACCAGGACACTCCTATTTATTTTGGACATTTTTGGTTGTCTGACTTTAGGGCGCCAATGCCTCTGCCTTGGAGAAGGAGATTGGACCGGAACAGTTCCCTGTAAATGAACACTACTTTGGGCTGGTCAATGTAAGTTAAGCCACATCATTCAGTAAGTGGAGAGCTTGGCTAAATATAACAGATATGCAAATAAAGTGCTGATCTAATACATTAGTCACTTTAACGAAGTGTGACATTAAACAGGCTACGTTTCCTGACCACACACTTAACAGCTCATTAGTTTTAGGTATGCATGTTTCACCACCACCTTCTCAAAATGACAGGTTGTAATCTTTAAGTCTTTACTTTTTTTTGATAGGAAATTCCACTTCTCACCACTAAATGCTTTAGGTAATAAGTGTAGGTAAAAAGGCGATTATCTGACACTTCATCTTCCTTCTCTCCCCTCTTCTCTCCTTGCTAATTTCCCCACCATTTCAGTTTGGCAACACTTGCTACTGTAACTCAGTGCTTCAGGCCCTGTACTTCTGCCGGCCCTTCCGAGAGAAGGTACTGGCCTACAAGGTCCAGCCACGACGCAAAGAGAACCTGCTCACTTGCCTGGCCGACCTGTTCAACAGCATTGCCACGCAGAAGAAGAAGGTTGGGGTTATCCCTCCCAAGAAGTTTATCTCTCGCCTGAGGAAGGAAAACGGTAAGGCCAAAGTATGGACTGGGAGGCACCGCTGGGAGCGCTGGGGTGGTTGGTGTTGTCAGGTTTAAATGCTTGTCAGAAGTGATAATAGTGGCTGGACCATGCACCTCAGAGCACATAAAACTGATGTAGTGAAGGGGGGAGTGGAGCAAAGTGCCTTTGAAATGACTAATGACTACAGGCTTATCAGACTTACTTTCTTCTGTACTTTATTAGAGCTGTTCGACAACTACATGCAGCAAGATGCTCACGAGTTTCTCAACTACCTGCTCAACACCATCGCCGACCTGCTGCAGGAGGAGAAGAGCCAGGAGAGGCAGCAGAACGGGAAGCTGGTGCAGAATGGAGGAGGTGGAGGGGGCAGTGGGAGCAGCACAGGCGAGGCAGAGCAGGATGAGAAGACCCAGCAGACCTGGGTGCACGAGATCTTCCAGGGCACGCTCACCAACGAGACGCGCTGCCTCAACTGTGAAGCGGTGAGCTGCTCTGTCGGAAAATTGCAGAAGTAGAAGTTTCACAGAAAAATTGGACATTTTGAAAAGAGGTCCTTCATCAGCTGTGCAAGCAAAGTGGTTCTGAATTTGTAGGAGGAGCCAGTTTATATTTGAAAAGTATACAAAAGTTATATCATAACTTTCATTCTATGGAGTGCTAAAGTTATTAACGTTGAACTGAACCCTCTTTGGTATTATGTTGCCAGTCAAACATCTTTGAATAAAATTGATATGACCTGGTTAGTCTGGTCTTAGTCCAAGTACATTTAGGCAATTTAATCAAAAGTTGAGTTGTGAAATTCAGAAGCACATTAGTAGCACAGCTGATGAAGGACCTCTGTCCCAAGTATCCTGGTTCTTTGGATGCTTAGTGTACTTAAGTACAATTTTGAATGTCTGACCATCCATTTGTGTACACACACATTTATCTGATAACGGGCGATAAATTGAGCATATCTTAAAATCTTATGTAACAGTGATTTTGACTGCCCTTTGCTCTCAGAAACCTTTCAAGGAAAGCAATGAAGTGAGTGTGTTCATTCATAGAGGATTAGGTACATAATGTACTGTGAAAAAAGCTTGGACATGTTTTTAAGAATCAGTGTCAAAAGGCATTAATTTCATAAATGAGAGGAAGCTGGTCTCTCTTTTGGCTAGGGCAGGGATTGAAGCTTCATTCACATATGTTGTGGTCTTTTTAAACAGTAAATAGTAATGTGCTGGACATTTCAATAAGTTGAATGAGAATAGAAATCCATAAGTAGCTTTGTGCCTTTGGAAAGAGGGAATGTGGTGGTAGTGATGATGATGATGATGGTTTTTCTGTACTTCCCCCCTAGGTGAGCAGTAAGGACGAGGACTTCTTGGACCTGTCTGTAGATGTGGAGCAGAACACCTCCATTACACACTGTCTCAGGTAAACACAACCCTGACACACAGACGCAGGCCTTCCCAGAACACCTCCATCACACACACTCTCAGGAAAACACAGTCCTGACACACAGACGCAGGCCTTCCCAGAACACCTCCATCACACACTCTCAGGAAAACACAGTCCTG
>JAOXYF010000017.1:7206957-7225154 GCA_028565775.1 Sternarchorhynchus goeldii
ACACACAGACGCAGGCCTTCCCAGAACACCTCCATCACACACTCTCATGAAAACACAGTCCTGACACACAGACGCAGGCCTTCCCAGAACACCTCCATCACACACTCTCATGAAAACACAGTCCTGACACACAGACGCAGTCTAGGGCCTCAGCTGTGCTCACCCACGCAGTATAAATCTTCTGTCTGCCACTTTGTTGATACTTCCAAGCAGCTGTCTTGTTTTCACAATATAAAAAAATATTATTTCTGTAATGGTGAAATGTTATTGCTTTTTTTGTTTGTTTTTGATTTGATTTATTTATTTATAATTTTTCTGTCTCTATAAAGGGGCTTCAGTAACACAGAGACCTTATGTAGTGAGTACAAGTACTACTGTGAGCAGTGTCGGAGTAAACAGGAGGCACAGAAAAGGTAAGAGCCTTTGTCCTTCTGTAGGCTGCCAGTTCTGACCCACACAGACTGGCTCACAACCCTCTTCTCTTTTGCAGCTGTTTTCAGAGCAACCATTTAAATTTGCTGTACAGATCGTGTTCCTCACGCCTCACCACCATTCACATAATCTTGGTTGTTTTCATCTTCCTGACGCTTCGTCCTTTGCACCTTTAGGATGCGGGTGAAGAAATTACCCATGATCCTCGCCTTGCACCTTAAGCGCTTTAAGTACATGGACCAACTACATCGCTACACCAAGCTGTCCTACCGTGTGGTCTTCCCTCTGGAACTGAGGCTCTTCAATACCTCTGGGGATGCCACCAACCCAGACCGCATGTATGACCTCGTGGCTGTGGTTGTGCACTGCGGGAGGTAGGCATCCACCCCGAGCCACATGCAGCACTAAGCCTGACCAACCTTATTAACCAGATGAAAGCGGGGGTCTGTTTTGAATTGTCCGCAGATTTAAAGAGCAGCGACAACAGGCTTTCTGTCCCGGCTCCTGCTTCTGCACTCATTTTGGGTTCAGATTTAACTGCTGTCGGCTCTCATCACAGTCTCGGCCAGGCCAATTGTAGAAAGATGCTACATTAATGCTCCAGCTAGCAGTGAAATAAAAATCAGTTTGCAGGATGAGGGTTGAGATCGGCAGCAGTGAGTGTCCCATTAGTACTGCTCTTTTCCATATGAGCCAGCATCCTGGAGTTTTTAGTTTCTAACAAACGATTATTGGTTTATGCACAAAATTAACTTTCAATTTAGGGTAAACAGCCTATGGAAGCTAGATCATAAATTGCGATCTACTACGACGGTGTGCTTGGTTCTGAAGATAAGTTTAATTTTGTTGGCAGCTTTTGAGTTGCCAAAAGTTAAGTGAAAGGACCACAAGAAAATTATTTACCAAGCTACACTAAATAGGTTCACTTGGGTTATAACAGGTTGGATAATTTTCTTTTGAGTTAAATACAGTGTAATAAAGCAATGAAAACATAAATAATGCTTGAGTCCCTCAACTCAAGTACAGCTAGATACAAATTTCTCTCTAAAGGAAGGTTTGTTATTTTCTCTTAGGACCTAAAATCCTGACAAGTGAGATTGTTGCCCTTAATTAAATAATCTCTCTACCTACATGGGTGGATTCAGTGGCTTTAAACTGTGGCTTTAAACACAATCAGATACCACATTAATATTTTTGTTACATTTTTTTTTGTAGTTTTTTAGTTTAAACCCCTTTAAAGTAGTTGATTTTGGTTTAGTTGTTTACTTACACACAGCTCATGATATGTCTTACTGATTAGACTAGCCTGTGTTGAGACCACTCTTTTCCTTTCAGTGGTCCAAATCGTGGACATTACATCACTATAGTGAAGAGTCATGGCTTCTGGCTTCTGTTTGATGATGACATTGTAGAGGTAAGACCTAATGCTTGCTCTGTCTCAGATTCTCTAGGCTGCTACAGTGCATTCTCTAATTATACTCTTTTGAGAAATGAGAAGAGGAAGTGGAAGTTAAACACACATCAAAAATATAATGGACCGCTTTGAAATCATTGCTGATAGTTATGTTTTGAACTACAGAAACTGTCAAAACTATCTAAATGTGATCTTTATATACATTTATATAAATATCTATATTTTTTTATAAAAATGTATTGTCTTGGATATCGTTTATATTTATATAAATCACAAACACATCTAGAACGATGAATTTGTTTAGAAGGAGGAACCAGTTTATATTAGAAAAGGTTGATGTGATTTAAACATTCATTCCATGGGGTTGTAAAGTTTCAATAGTGCACATCAGTTCGTTTTCTTTGAGTTTACTAATTTCATTGCTGCCATAGCAACAACTGTCAAGCAGG
Organism: Sternarchorhynchus goeldii; assembly: GCA_028565775.1. Classification (NCBI taxonomy): domain Eukaryota; kingdom Metazoa; phylum Chordata; class Actinopteri; order Gymnotiformes; family Apteronotidae; genus Sternarchorhynchus; species Sternarchorhynchus goeldii. Next base: position 7,209,253 of record JAOXYF010000017.1, read on the forward strand.
ATGTAAAAAGAGTGTGTTAGCTGTGCAGGTCACACACAAACATCAACAAAACATTGAGAAGAATATGGATACATGTTTGGATATGCCGTCTTTCTATTTATTTATTTATTTATTTAAACTAGGTTCCTGTGGCCACTGCACACATTTCATTGTTTAGTTTTGCTTTGTAGTTAAGCCAGTGGCCTAGCAGCAAGGCAGAACAAACAACAGACCGAATGTGGATTTCCTACATCAAGGGGATTTGCTACAGCAAGGGGTTTTGCTTCAGAAATAGTGTAACGTCTGGTGTTACTACTGATGGACAAATGGTCTGGCATGAGTCCAAGCATACAGTGCTTCATAAACCTCTGGAAAATCTGAGTGCACAAAATGTTCCGCACTCGCGCCTCAAGGCAAAATTTGCTCAGTGCAGCTCTTAATAGAATAGTGATGCTCCTTTAACCATGCCTCCTCCTGACACTCAGTATGCATTAGGGAAAAGCAGAGATTTTTTTTCTTCATTCCAAAGCGCCTTCCCAGCAGCACATTCAATCAGGGATGGGGAGGGAGAGACACTGAGACTGGGAGCTGGATGGAAATGCAGTGCAGTTTGCACAGATTGAGCACACATGGACCCCGGTCAGATGGTATTCCTGGGCTCCTCCTGTATGGCCCTGGGCCACATGCAGGTGGACTACAGAGCAAATGCATGGCTGGATTCCTGGCTACTCCTGTGCTCAGTGGGAGGATTCAGCTCGTCACAGATGTGCTTCCTTTCGCCTTTGCTCTTGTGTTGTGATTTTACAACTTCTGACTTAAATGCAATTGTGCAGACTGACACAGATCTGATGGAAAATTAATCTCTATCTCACTTTGTCTTTCCCGACAGAAAATTGATGCCCAGGCAATAGAGGAGTTCTACGGGTTGACATCCGACATTTCCAAAAACTCGGAGTCAGGGTACATCCTCTTTTACCAGTCCAGAGACTGAGCCACTGGGAATGTGAGAATGGGACCGTATGACTTTGTGAAAGTCAGGGTAAGGGAGAAGGCGGGGCTTGGGCAATGTTGGCATGCTCCGCCCCCACCTCAGACCCTCTCAGTCGAGCCCCAAAGTCATTCTGGCTTATCAGTGAGGCTTTGCACTGGAGCATCAAGTAAACAGAAGACAGGAGCAGCCGATGCCAGAGTGCCCTGGACATGGCAGAGCCATCTCCAGACAGAAGTCTGGAAGTTCTCCATCTCCACACTCCCCTGCTTTGTGTTGTCGAGTTACATGCACACATTCTCCATCGGTCACAGCTGAGGAGTCACATAGCACCTCGGAGAGCATAAAGATGGACACATTTACTACAGTGTCACTTTGTCATAACAGGATGACCTGATCGAAAACTGATGCAGGAAGTGGGATTCATTTTTTTCTGCATGACACCTCGTATTAAGTTTTGTCCTGGCGGTGTGGCATTACTGCAAAGGGTAATAGTTTTGGCACAGCACCTTGTGTGACAAAGGGATTTGCACGTCTGTAAATGCCATGTAGTCATTGAGGCTGGGTAGAGGACATTCTGCCTTACTAGACTTCCATCTGCAATGTAAAACATCTCACACTATTTGCCACCAGCTATTTATGATCAAGTCTTGTAATTATCATATTAGATGTTGCAGCAAAACAATGCATCTCTGCTCCACCTTCATTTTCATGACTGGGTTCAGGCTGGTTGTGATTACAGTGATACAGATGCCCCGCCCACAACCCCCCCCCATTTATATTTATATTTTTATTGGCCATTTATAGTGTGAACGAGGTTGGTTTGGCTTTTTGGGATTGTTGGTTAAATATAAAGAGACATTCTGGTTTACATGTTAACATTCTGGTGTTTCAGAGTACACAGTTCTGTGCTTGGACTGTTAGCGCACACTTAATGGAGGACACATTACGGACTAATGTGGACTCTGCACATTGCAAAGAGTCATTGAGATTTAGTCATTTTTTTTCTTGCTCAGAGTCCACTGTTTTGCTACCAAAATTGGATAAAATGTCCCTGCAAGATTATTTTTATTCTACTGCTGACTGATTGTTAACTGAAGGGTTATCAAGACTCCATTTAGAGGCTCAGGTAATTTATGGCTTTGAATGACTAGCTACTATCATATACTCATTATCTCCAAGCAAGGGCTCTTTCCTCCTTGACTTCTTGCTTAGTAACTATTTAACTGGATATAAATGGAAAAGGGAAGTGAAGCACAGCACTGGAGGTCCTTTTTCTTTCCTTCATGTGACCAGGAACCAAGATGGGGGCTGGCAGTAGGAAGCACTCTAGCCGAGAGAGAGAGAGAGTCATCGTGTACATTTGCAAATTCATTATAGCAAAAGGAATTCCATCATTATGTGAGGGTGTGATCTGTTATCTCCTAAAACCATCACAGCACTTCCTGAGCACCGTAACATACCGTTATTTAAGCAGAGATCATTGTAGCATTGATATTTGTACGTCTGTTAAGTGGTGACCCCATGTTGTTTTGTTTTTCCGTTTGGTTTTGTTTCAGTCGACTGCCTGGACTGCTGGTTTACTTATTCAGTCGATGGTAATGCGGGTTCATCTGGTGAATGTGTTCAGTCGATGGTAATTCAGGGGCGTCTTTGGTGAGTGTTGTCAGGCTCGGCACTTGCTCACAGTCGCTAAAGATTTTCAAGCATTCTGAGTCAACATGTGGCTATGAAAAACTCTACATAACCAGAATACCCCAAAGCCTCCAAGATGATAGGTTGCCAGTTGTAATTCATCCACCAAATATGAAGGGTAACAGTACTCTCATAACCACCTGGTACTGCGGGAGCAGTATAACAATTGCCTTTAGTTTCCATACCTTTGGTAAGCTTTTCTCCCTGTATTAATATTAACTCTTGTGTGTCCACCTAAATGTGGACCGCAGGAGAATTCCTGAGTTTTTTGTTTTGCTGTTCCGTTTTTAAATTTAATTTCATTTGATACTTTTATTTATGCATCTGCGCTGATTCTGAACTGACTGTGCTGCTGTTTAAATTCCTCACAGCTCTTGTAAAACATGTATTCGGTAATAACTTATGCATGGTATTACAGCTGTTATAAACCTTGTATAAATGTTATAAACATGTAACAGCAACATCAAGCAGTATTACTTAAATCTTTTAGATGGGCCAGTTCTGGTGTAGCACACCTTAAGGTATGTTAAGACTGGACATAGGGTAAGATGTCACCAATGTTTATAACACTCTATACTTCTATAACAGTCTTAATAGAACTATTATTATCACCATGTTCAAACTGCTAGTGTGCTTTAACTGGATATTTTAGATTGTAATGGTCAACAGAGGAACAGGAGTGGAAGGATATCGAAATTGGATGCTGTTTGTTTTTTGTTCTACTTCATAATTTATGTAAAATTGTAACCTTTATTGTTCTTTTTCCGTAGATGTTCACAGTTTTGTATGTTTTGTTCACATTTGTTTGAGCATGTCCGTGATATTTTGGGATACTACTTGGACTGATTGTTGCTACAGAAATGTGCAGTCGGCAATGGAGTAAGATTCGAGATATCCCCTGAGCAACATCATGAGGGCCGTTTTATTGCTCGACACGTTTATGCACTGATCGTTAGAACTGAATATTAGCTAGAGTTAGCATTAGTGAGCAAAATGGCTAATTGCAAATATGGTTAGATGTGATGGTGCCTAATGCTAATTCGTGCTAACGTTCGTTCTGCCATGGTGTGTGGAGTTGTGCTTTTGTGAGCTTCCTCCAACCACTATCCATTGCATACAGCAGCAGCACTGAGTCTATGTTGGGGTTCTAAAAAGAAAAAAAAAAGTGCACTTTTGACAAACAACGTACAGATTGTAAAAGGTAGCTATGCCTTGGGATGAAGTATATGGAATGTATGGAAGAAGGGGCGTGTTCAGCCTGTCCCAAATAAAAAAAAAAAAATCATGAACTTGGAGGTCTGTGTGGATTACTGTCAACAAGATTACACACATAAGCAATAAATTGCACTGACACCTGTTCACCTGTGAGGTTTTCCAGTAGTCTTCGACTAAGTTTTGACATCAGCAAGATAGATTGTGACATCAGCAAGCTTCATTAAATTGTTTATGGAGGGGGTGAGGGTATTGTTATTGATTAAAAGGTTACATAAAATATTGTAAAATGTTATTGTTGAAAAGAATATCAATACAATTGTAATCTTCAGTATGAACAAAATTGTTATATGATTTGATATAAAAAAGCACAGAGCATAGAAGAGTTGTATGCCTAGGCAATGTCAAAGAATTTTTAGAGGGTTGTACAGTGGGGATATATTTTCACGCACATATTTATTTACAAAGCTTAGCCCTCTTCATATATAAAAGCTGCATTCAGGTGGTATATTTCAAAAGCCTCGGTCAATCCTTTATATTAGATGAAGGTAGACAATAAGTCTGTCTAGTGATGGATTTTAGTAAATGAATACTAGACTGCCCCCTTATGGTTTAATGTTGTATAGCATCTTCAGCCACAGCAGAGTCTTCCAAAACGTTTCTCACTGTGAAACTGATCAATGAAGAGACGGCTTCTTTTGATCATGATCACCTGTAAGAAAATAGTCATGGCAGTTTAGGGTTGAACCTACTGTTTGTGGTCCTTTTCAAATAAAAAAAAATCATTGTTAGATAAAACAAGTAATAAATGTTTATTTGAAAGTGCTGAGAGTGGTATACAAGTCTCTAAAAGGAGAAAAATAACGAAGACTATGTTTCAAACAGCTGCCTTGGCCAGCAGACCAGTCATTGAAATGTTAAAAGTGTCCAACTAAAGCATCTTTATCTACAGTCAAAATCAGACTTTTTGATGATGAAGTGATTTTACTGATGAAGTCATAATGTGGCTCTTATGAATGGGCTTTAGTTAAAGACTTTTTCCACTACTTGATTTTTCACTACTAATTCTATCTCCTATTCTAAGGGGTCTGATGCAGTATCAAAAGACGTAATCTAATTACTAAAAAGCAAAACAATTGTGTGCGTATTACTCTAGAACAGTGGTTCCAAATCATATTACTCTAGAACAGTGGTTCCAAATCATATTACTCTAGAACAGTGGTTCCAAATCCCAATTTCCCCCCCTAATTTCCCCCAGTTTTTCTCTTTCCCTAATTTCCCTAACACACTTTCTTCAATTCTTTTTGTTCAGCTAATTGTCAGGCCTGTTCTGAACAGAGTCTGATTTGGTGGAGCAGGGAACAAGGCAAGTCTAGACAGGCCTCTGGGACTGGGGGAAGAAAAGTTATTGTACAATATGTAGCTAGTGAGAAAAGTGAGAGTAGGAATTTGAAAGCTGCGTTACAAGGTCTTGAAAACTCCTCTGTCTGGTTATTTCATATTCATAATAGTATGTCTGTTAAGCTCTGCGATCTTTTGCAGCCTGTTAAAAAAACGATTCCAACTCTTTTACAAGCAATGATTATACACCTAAACAATGCATGCAGTGATTATACACTTAACAATGCATTAAGTTGCAATGTATGAGCATATTAACATTGATATCCACAAAAAAAATGGTATCCACATCCTGTTGTGTGGGTGTGTAAGAGCATGAGTCTATGAAGCAGGAGAAGTATTCAGCAGTCCACAGGCATTATGTGCACTACACTAGCCCATCTAGAGGTCATACTACGGTCTCCGAGCCCGACACCTTGCCAGTGAAAAAGTCCCAGAAGTTGCTCGATTGCTTGCTGTCTTCTGAGGCGGTAGAGGTGTTGGAGCCCTGACGGACCCACACCCTCCTTTCTTTGGAGCTCTGGGGCTGGGGGCCACCCTCCTGTTGGCCCAGGGTGAAGCGCACGCTTTCTGTTGGGCATGTGTGCTCCATGCAGCGCCCTCTGCTGCCCTGGAGCTGTTCGTCCTCAGCCTGGGGCTGGCTGGAGGACTGGGCAAAGCTCAGCAGATTGTGGTGGGAGTGGAAGAGCCGCATCTGGGCCATGCATTTGGATGGAGTCTGGGAAGAGTCTGAGCCCACACACACACACACACACACACAAGCACTCACAAACTGCAGGGCAAGTAGCAACAACAAAAACCTAAAAGCCTATTGAGCGGCTGTGCCTGGCTGTGTGTCCTGCTGTGTGTCCTGCTGTGTGTCCAACACGCCAAGCAAGGTCTCTAACCCTGAACCTGACACGCCACACTCACGCTTTCTGCTGGGTTCGAGGCGCAGGATGTTGAAGAACACCTCGCTGCTCAGGCTGCCTCCCATGGCCAAGTCCCCGAACAGCGGGGAGATGGGGTCTACGGAGGACAGGTCATCCTTGGACCGGCACACAGAGTCCCGAGATACCTGTGTATCCCTGCGGGCCCCCATCTCTGGCTCCACTGTCAGACTGCTGCCACTGTCACAGGCCAGATAAGCATAGATGTAGATTATGGAACATTCATTCATAACATTCAACTCAGGTTCAATGTATGTAAATATAAGTCATAGAAGAAGTCATTCTATCAGACTTGAACAATAAAGAAGCCTCCATCTCGGAGAAGCCTGACAGATCACCTTCCACCGCATCATCTGACTCACCTGAGTTTCCTGCGTAGCAGGTAATCTATGACATCTGGGTCAGACTGAATGAGACTCATGAGCACCTCCTGCTGGAGCTCTGCAGACACCTGTAGTCAGCACATGGAGTCATACAGAAGAAGAAGGCTGATCCGGGCTCAGGTATACGTTTCTCAGGTAAGCAAGAAGTGGAAGAAAATCCAAGGGTAGTCAAATGTGCTACACCACTCAGTTGCTCTCAATCAATTCAGTTTAATTCAAAGTAATTTTTAGAAAATAATGTAAATATTTTCATAATACATAGGTCTATTAATCAGTTAGTAGACTCACACAAACAAAGTGTATCTAAATAAACTGTTTTCAGTATGTTTATCATATTGAGCAGAGTGTAGAGTATAAAAGCTTCCCTTTCTTTCTCCCACTCTCCATCCCTCTCTCTCTCTCCCTCTTACCGTGAAGAGGTGTTTATAGTGCTGGATGAGAGGCAGGGTCACAGAGATTATGGTGGCACTGTCCTCGATACCCATGGCCTGCGGGTTCAGCTCCTTATCTGTTCCTCGCTCCTTCTGGAGCAGGTTGGGACCAAAAATAACTGCCAGGTTCACTGCTGTCATCTTATTGCCTTGGACCTGAGCGTGGAGCAAACTGTGAGGTACACAGGGCAAAGAGCTCCTGAAGTCACAACACTGAATCCATGAATAATAGTTTTGGGATGTACAGCTTTGGAGGAATGATGTTTCGACGGGTGAACGCGGCGTCTGTGACCCTGGTGTCAGGAGCAGGCAGAGGCCCGGGTGGTCCAGGCTGAGAGGAGTCTGGAGGAGAGGAGTGGGGTGTTACCTCCTGCTGGTCAGGTCCTGTGGAGTCATGCGCGTGCTCCTGGACCGTGTGCAGCAGGCTGAGAAGCCTCCAAAGGGAGTCACAGTTACACGCAGGCAACAGGTACAACAGCTGCTGCAGGTATAAGAGCTGATCGCTCCCCTGCAAATCTATAAAACAAACACACGCGCGGCGTGATTTTATATAAGCGCATTTATCCGAGTGTAGATACTCGAGTGTGGATACGTGCGCATGCGCATCCGTGTGTGCGTGTGAATGTGCGTGCGTTCGTACTGTTAGCATGCAGAAAGGCGCAGTAGAGCTCTCTGGGTAGTAGAGGGTCAGGCATGTCCCTCAGGAACTCCTTCAGCAGCGCAGCCACATCATGGACACTGTGTTCTTCATCCAGCAGAACGTCTATCCCGCTGTCGAAGTCGTCACGCAACTGAGAACACACACACACACACACACACACACACACACACACACACACACACACACACACACACACACAAACACGTATTTCTCCCCCGTCATGGCCAGCCTCTAAGGAAACATGCATTCAGGTCAGCCTCTAAGGAAATGCACAAAGTTTCTAAAATACAAGCTATAATACAAACAGTCAAAATTTTCATGTAATAAGCATCAAAGGTTTTCTGTGCCCTGGCACAGAACTTCCACTGGATGTCTGTACAGCTGAGACACTGGCTGTCTTCAAACAATGACTGACCTCTTCAAACAACAATAGAGGACTCACCTCTTCAAGCAACATCTGAGGACTCACCTCTTCAAACAAAAACTGAGGACTCACCTCTTCAAACAAAAACTGAGGACTCACCTCTTCAAACAAAAACTGAGGACTCACCTCTTCACACACTAAAAATATCTACTTCCTGCCTTCTTTTCCACTCTAGCTAGAGCTGTAGCCTGATAATGTTCTTAATCCTGCGTCTATCTTTTGCCACACGAGGACATTCTGAACACGAGCATCTGCCCATTGTTGTAAATATAAATGTAAATTTGTGCACCAGGAAGCCTGTGTGCAGGCTGTAGGGTGGATCACACTGGCAGGCAAGGGGAAGGAAGTGCTTTGTTGAAGGCTTTTAGCCTGATCTGACACTAGAGAGCAGTGTGAGCCCACACTTACTTGACGAACTCTTTTCTTGGAGCTGCCCACGCGGAAAACCCCCACCGTCTGCAGCCCTGGGGATCAAAGGGAGAGAAAAGCCCTGCTCAGTCCGCTCTTCCCATCTCACACACCTTTATGCTTAAATTCGGGTGGTTCAGCACTGAGACAGGTGGACGTGATCCATATTTAGTAAGCAGTAGGTAGGTTTGTTACTGTTACATCATATACTGAATAATGCTGAAAAGCCCGTGGCCACTGTATACTAGTGTATGGGCCTGTGCATGCTCTCAACGGAGCCCGAATACTGCAGCATGAACACTGACCCTTATAAGTGAACGTACCTATGTGAGAGAATGGAAACAGCTGTAATATGTAAAGCGGCTGGACGTCCTGTCTCACCGTAGGTTTGGATGTGCTGGCAGCAGCGCTCAATGACCCGGGGCACCTGGCTGTAGATGGGGTTGAGGCTCAGCTTGGCCTGCACGCGACCCGCTGACGCCTTCTTCATGTCCAGCTCGTTGGGGTGCGAGAGCTGCAGGGCCTCCAGTAACCGAGACTGACTCTCCACCAGGTCTGAGATGGAGTCAACCGACATCCCACCCTATAAAGAGAGAGAGAAAGAGAGAAAGAGAGAGAGAGAAGGTAGATGCATATTTGAAAGCACCACCGATGTAGCTTAACTGATCGGTGGTACTTTCCTTTATTATAATTTTCAACTATATTAATATAATAATACATTTCCTTTATTATAATTTTCAACTAAAAGCATAGCTTGAGATAATAACAAAGTGTTCGTCAGACTCCTGTTTAGTCCTGTGAGGGGCAGCTTCCTCTGCAGATCTGATGGTTTTCCCTGGTTTTCCACTAGGACACAGCGCTCTCATCACGTAAGCAGCTGGCCAAGTAAAAAAGCAATGGAAAATACATCAACATGCAATTACTGTGAGGTCTGCACACACAAAAGCTCACAGGCCAGAATATAAACACATTTTCATAAGTGCTCTTCAGCTGCCAGCCAGTCCTCCGGTGACTCATCACTTGTGCATTCCTTCGTCCCCCGTGTTTTCGGATTTTGGCCGGGGTGAAACGGCTGCTGCTCCCAGTGGCACGCTGGGCGGGGCCACCTGGGCGGGGCCACCTGGGCGGGGCCACCTGGGCGGGGGGTGGTGGTGAAGTCCACTCCCGGCCAGCAAGGAACAGGCACTGGAACCTGAGCTATTACAACCACGCCTCCCCCAATCCAGTGCCAATCCAGCACCTGGATGTTGTTCTCTTACCATTATGCCACCGCTTTGTAACGCAACAAGTGTTACGTTTTATGATTCTATCTCCCATAACTATAACAAACAAGAAACATGCAGAGAGATATTAGACCTTGATTCAGACCCGATCCCAGTGTCACTGAGGGTGGTCCACTGACAAATATTATTGGTCATAATATTGGTGTTACGTTTTATCCGTTAAGATCCAACATCCATCAGCACAATAAATGGAGGTTTCATGAGCAAGAATGAATTTAGATGTGCTTTTCTTCTTGTGTTGCAAATGCAAATATGTTACATAAGTAATATAAACCAAAGAGTGTCTAGTTTAGTTGCACTCATTTTAAGTCTATATTATCTTTATGGACTTATCTAATCAAACACTCCATTCAACAAAAAATCCAGCTGTTTCACCTGGTCCTCTGAAGCATTTTGTCCTTTCTGTGGGTACCTTCATAGAGATTATGTTTCAGATTAGCTTTCTACTGCAGTGGGTGGGATCACTTTAAATAATCATGTCCAGGCGTAATAAAGCAAACACAGCCAAGGGAAAACACCAGGTCCTATCAGCCCTGTACCTTGTGGAGTAGCACCAACATTATGGTAAATAACACTACCTCCCACAGCACCTAATGCAAATACACTCACACATGTACAAGTCCTCCCATAAACATAGAGGAAATCTCAAGGCAAAAAAAAAAACCCCACAGCCACGCCGATGGCAGGGCACCATGGGCTCCTCTACAGTCTCATTTGCCGTTTGTGTATTTTGTTTGATAGTACAAGATCTAATAACCCTCTGTATATTGTGAAAGCTTCATCTTCAGGTCTTTAGTCCTCCAGGGAATAAAACTATGAGCTGAACTTTGCCTTTGTGCCTTTGTGAAAGTGTCCTTTATTTAGTTCTAGATTCTTCCATGGCATGATGCAGGCATGTGGTGCAGTGCTCTCTACTCACAGGCCTGCGAGTTCCTGTACAGTCACTAAATGAATCATGAATCATCTGTGAATCATCGTGTGGAGCAGTGCTCTCTACTCACAGGCCTGCTACTTCCTGTACAGTCACTAACTGAATCATGGATCACGAATAATCTGCTATCCTATAAAATCGAAAGTGCTAAAACATCAAATTCCCTAATGCACACAGCTGCTGTGGCCCTCCAAGAGAGTGGGAAATCAATCTGCCTCGCTACAATACACCAGATTAAACCCATCAGCTAATTAAAAAGCCCCTAACGAGATAGAAGCAGTCTAACCACTGCTGATCCAGCCAGACATCTGTCGAGCCTCTTACCCTTCTGTGGCTGCGTGAGCTGCTGTCCATGAAGCCTGTAGAGTTGGGCTTGTCGGGGCTCTCCAGAGCCAGCGAGGAGCTTCCTGCAGGAGAGGTGGCCGTGCTGCCAGGGACACGGCTGTCGTTCTGCTGTCGTTTCTCTGCACGGAAGCTCAGCACGCTGGCCTCCAGCTCCAGGCAGTGCCTGCGGCTCTCCTTCAGAGCGTCCTGCCGCTGCCTGTGCACCCGGTCGTTGGCGATCACCTGTGTCAGAGGGATCCCGAAAGCCTTGGGGGCTGTTTCTGGGAGCAGGAAAGACAGTATGCTTTATGCTATATCAGCACGAACACACTGCTCCGTTAGTGAGTGACCTCATGATGAAGGTTACTAGAGTAATTGTAAAGTTGGAGAAAATGTAAAGGATGAAAACTGAATGTAAAGGATGTTTTAAAACAACCCATTTGAAAATAACCCAAGAATTTTATTCTATACAAAAACTGAGCCCATACTTCTCATATAAACAGTATTCTGCCTTCAAACTGACGTGTCAAAATGCATCTATACATTTAAAAAATATTAAATCATTATTTTGAAGCTGTGAATTCACTGTTTCCATCCCATTTCCTTTTGATATTTATAACAGCCTCTGGAGTTGTGGTCAAGCTGATTTATAAAGATTATATTTATCTTTCATGCCCATTGTGCAAGAAGGCATTATGTGAAATATGTTGTTCAAAAAAGTAATTTATACACAGAAAGTACATTTTAAAAGTTACATGCAAGACCTCACCAGAAATGTATTACTCAGGGCCCCAAGTCTCCCAGATCATCAGACTGAATGCAGACCCTGTACATATTGCCTGCGGGTGTAGATGCCTGCTGGCATCCACACTGTGCTCGTGTAATCTGAGACACATCCTACTGTTTACACCCTGCATGTTTCTACACTGCACACACTGTAAAGAGAAGCTCTGAGTGGAGGCTGCCAGACGTGGTACACCCAGGGCTTTCCCTTCCCAGCATCCTCAGAGTGTCCATCATTTGTATGCTTGTTCCCTCGTAAAGGAAAATTCAGAGTTTGCTTTAACCCATGACTTTCTGCATGCTGCAAGTAGTACTTAAGAACAAATAAAATCATAAAATTTTCATCAGAGAAATTCAGCCCCATGAGTGAGAAACAGTAAACTGCTGGATGTTTATGTGCAAGACGTGGCTTTGTATAAACCAGCTCTGAGGACACACCCCTGAAAGATCACCAGGGTTGGACTGAAGTCTGTTATAGCAGGAACTCTCGACTCCATGCTTCCCTACCTTCTCTCCCATCTCATCTCTTTTCCTTCCTGCCCTTCTAAAGTCATTTCGTGTTTACCTCACCAGCCTGCCACTAATCTGGAAGGATAGGAAGATTATCTGCTCTTTTTAGACACATTCTGCCACTCTATGTCCTTCCAAGTATCCTTCCAGCCCTCTGTTTAGGCTCCTCCCATCTTCTCACCCGCTCGACCGCCTGGGGTCTGAGAATACCAAGCCCCAGTGGCACCCCGAAGTGGCATCGCGGGCAGCTGGAGGAGGAAGAGGGGCTGGCTGGCTCAAGCATCTCTGCTGTACCTGGTTAAGGTTAATTCTGGCCTTGGTACAGTTAAAGCCTCTTATCTTTGAAGCAGCAAACAGCAAAACCATGATCTTAGCAAAAATCTTGAAAAATGACACCCTGTAAATGGAGTTTGATGGAGCTCTCATTATGTGATGACAGCTTAAATATGATACAGAAAATATGACTGTATCAAAATCAGTATTTAGACATGAAACTTCGGAGCTGTAATAGGAAACTAGAGAGCATGGGTTGCACAGGGAGGCTGTATCCATAAGACAGCACGGGCTACAGCCAGAAAAAACCCACAGTGGCACAGAAAGCATTGCCAAAATGTCCTGCTTGGTGCTAAGGCTGGCTAAGTAATGCGCCTTAAAGGCCTAGAGGAGATTTGCTGATTTGCTAGGACCTGACCACATCTATAACTGTAGCCTCAGTAACTGGAGACAGAGGACTTTAAGCAGGAACATCCTTTTACCGCACCCTAAATTATGCCATCCAGAGTCTGAGAGAGAGAGAGAGAGGGGGGGGGGGGGTAGTGCTAGGCACTATTTTTTTCTTGAAAAGAGGAGGCTCTCTGTTATCAGTAAAGATTACTTAAAATCTGCTTTAGATTTAAAGCTCCATCTAAGTATCATTTGTTTGTAGTTTTAAAAACACCAAGGAGAATTTATAGGAGTGACAAGATAAAGATGGAATGTCTGTTACACTGGCACACTATTGGACAAAGTATGGTAAGACTATGTTTCAGGTGCACTTCAAAAGAATCACTTCCCTATGAAGCTTGATAAGAGATTAGAGTGCGAAACTGACAGACTGAGTGAGAATCCAATTTTAAAACCAGGCATAGGTCAAATGAAATCAGAATAAAAAAATTCTTTAGTGACTTGAGAAAGACTGCCATATTCACACACAAGTTTTAAAATGTTCCCTTTGAATTAGAAATCAGAAACTCCAGCATGAAAAGAAAGGAGAGGAATCCTCCCTTACCTCTCTCTTTTTTTTCTTTGGAAAAGGAATCAAACTTCCTCCTAAGAGATTTCCTCATCTTGCGAGTCTCTAGATAGGAAACAGTAGGGATGTTTTGTGAAATCCAGCCCCAGCAACACGCTTTACTACCAGAAAACCTGGATGTTTGGTAATCACTGATGAACTTGAAGACTTTAATCATTGAGCACTGAAGAGGTGTGTGAGATTCAGAAAGCATTTAATACAATGGTCAAAAACAGTCTGTTTTTACTCTGGGTGCAGGTTAAAGTAACGTATCACATGAAAATATAATGGCATTACTGGAAAGGCTGTCCAGTTTCCTGAAATTTCAAGTACACATTTAAAATGTTGAACACACAGCTCTGGAGATATTCTGTTAGTCTATTATTTAAACTCAGGACAAGAAAGCATGCAGTCTAAGGTATTATTAATGTTAAAATGTGTTAAAAACTGGAAATGGGAGCATTAGTGAAAAGACAACTAAATAAATGAAATAAAACCACTTCCTGGCTAAATGTAATTGTCTCTATTAGCCATAAATATTACTTGAAAAAGGACATTTGTTCCTCAACTGGAGAAATGCTAAAAATAAGCCACTGAACAAAAATGTGTCTACGATACAGCTGGAAGGCTGCTCTCAATCGTCTATACAACCCAAGGGAGAACAGTCAGGGAGCAAGCCTCTGTTTATTAAACTCTCTCTACAGTTTTGTTTGGTCCCAGACTCCTCAGTGCCTGTGGTCATGTCAGCTTTGTATGTTCACACTGCCCGTGCGCTACTTCTTCATCAGGTTTTGGTCACATATGTACGATCGTACATTTGTCCTGAGAAAATGTTTTCTGGTTTGTTTTCAGGGGATTCTCGTCCCTGCAGACTGGCCAAAATAACTGCACTGGTTTTGTAAATAAGCTCAAAAGTTGGTGGAGACATTTGTTCCCGAGAGTGAAGTTTAGGCAATATCCAGATGTGAGAGAGCTACTGTAGTGATGTGTCTAGAGAGGGAGAAAGAGAGAGAGGGAGAGAGAGAGAGAGAGAGAGAGAGAGAGAGAGAGAGAGAGAGGGAGAGAGAGAAAGGGAGAGAGGGAGGCTGTGACATCACAGTTGGGCTTTAGGCACCAAGATTTAGGTGGGGTCATATTCCCATGACTACAGGAAATGAGAATTTATTTACACAGAGAATGACCCTCCCCCTCCCTACACACTAAGGCACCATGAGTTAATCTCCCATCAACACCCTTGATGGGGTGAATTTGAGAAAAAAAACATTCCAAATCAAGGCATGGAGAAGAGAGACCTGCACGCAGACCAATCCCCCAGCTAGAAACGCAAACAAAATGACAACAAACACATTTCAAAATAACCTAGTCAACAGTGCCAGGGATCTGTTAAAAAAAAACAAAGACAAATATATCAGTTATGACAGGCTTTCAAATAAGATCCCTTGCGAACACTTCAGTACGTTTAATTTAGGTTTGACAGAGACATGGGTCAGCTTTCCACCCAAAATATCCACAGCTCTTGTCAGTTTCCTCAGAGGTAGCTGTTAGAACCATGGCAGAGATTCTGAGCAATTACTCTTTGGGGAAGAAAACATAAAAACATAAATATTCCCACAAAGCTCACTGGCCTTTATCCTGTGGGGTCAGCAAGAGTGCTGGGTTAAACCTGCTCCCTGTTGATGGGTTAAAACTCACATCCACGGAAGCACAGGCCAGCTTGCAACTGATCTTCGTCCCATGGAATAGGGTGGAATCGCACAGCTTAGAGCTTCCCAACACGTTCAGCTCCAACACGTGGTAGGGTGCGCAGGAAAATCTTACACACATCCAAGAGAGGCTCATACCAGAAGGTTCTCTCTGCATAACCAAAATGAAGCCCAGGTGCAGAGAGAGTGGGGAAGGAGAAGCCAGCGGAACTGTTGGAGGATGTGGGGTCATTCTCCCTGCCTCACAGGCCCTGCTCACTACACGGAAAGGGTTCATGCAGTTTTCAAGGTCAAATGTGAGGCAACATAAACAAACACTACATTCTCATGTGCTGGAAACAAACCTGAGCCCAGAATGGTTGCATTGATGGCACAGGCTGAGAGGTTCCACAGTCCACATTTACATAACACAATATACAGAACTTAAGGTACATCTCATCCCGTATCATCAAATCACCTTTGTCTTCTTTACCTTTTCTCTTTTCTGTGCATCTTTTGACTCTTCACTGTTTTTGCTCTCTCATTCACACACACACACACACACACACACACACACACACACACACACACACACACACACACACACACAC
>JAOXYF010000017.1:7225254-7264124 GCA_028565775.1 Sternarchorhynchus goeldii
CACACACACACACACACACACACACACACACACACACACACACACACACACACACACACACACACACACACGCCCTCATGTGCATGCGCAAACACATTGCATCTCTTTTCCCTAAACAAAGAATCCACTAGGTTTACTGCCCCCTTGGAATACGATGTTTCTACTGTGGTCTGGTCTTACGTGGGTTTACTGTGCTTTCAACAAGCTCCAGTTTGTTTTTATCATCTTGGTGAACTTCCAGAAATTACCATGCAATGTCTGAAGGCTACGACCAATACTAAACCACGCAAGGCTGGACTGTTTGTAGGGTGGGGATGGAGGTTAGTTGCCCTGCAAAAGGAAATATAAATCTGGCTTAATGAGGCCCCCTGGGTGGTGTGGTGAAGGAGGAGACATCTGCGGCCTGCTGTTGGCCTACCCCTCGGAATACTGATCTTGAAGTCCAGATCTCTCTGCTCCAGGTGGTAGAGGGCAACTTCCTGCAGTCGTGCTCGCTCCAGTTCCGACAGGCTCTGGATGGGCACTGGTTGGAGCTTCACATTCTGCCCCAACATGGTGGTCCACGTGTGCTCTCCCTGAGAGAGGGAGATGGAGAGAGAGGGAAATGGAGAGAGAGAGAGAGAGAGAGAGAGAGAGAGAGGGGTGGGTTTGATGACAACCACTATGATAAACACTAAAGAGCTGTTAAGAGTAGAAAGTTGAAATATACTGAGAAACACAAAACATGCACTCACACCTCTTTGGTTCTGTGGTTTCATTAATGTATGCAGTTATCTGGTAGATGTTGGTGTATGCAGTTATGCAGGAGATGTTAGCATGGTATTCTTTTGTCATAATAGCTCTGACTCTGAAACCAACCATCAAATGTGCAAAAAAGGGGCAGAGAAGAAGGCTTTAATTCAGCCCGGTATGCTGGTAAAATCCCGTGTCCAAGACAGAGGAGAAGCCCTAAAATGTTCAGTCTAAAATGTTCCATCTAGACAGAGTTCTTCTCCAGAAGAGGCAGGAATGACTTCTGATCCTAAACTGGGTTTTATTTTGCCCACTAAATTCCACAGTCAGTTTTGAGGATACAGAGCATCTAAAAATGAATGTTAATGTTAGAGAACGTTAATCCTCCCACATTCACCATTTCATGCAGCTACTGCATGGCTACTTTTAATGCTGGCAGGACAGTTTTAGATAAACATGACACAAGTGGACATGTCAGCGACCACACACAGTCCCCACCGGCGTTGGGCATCCTGTGTGCAGTCGTGCAACGTCTATGACGATTGTTTTTATAGAACTCTGAGTAGGTGGGATGCTTATACCCAAACAAAGGAGCACTAACCACCAGCTGCCCTTCACCACCATTAAGGCTCCCATGAGTCTGAGCTTTTGTACACATGCTATATATGAAGGGACGGAAACCCAGAAGTTACACTGCGTGATGGAAGTATAAAGACTGCAAAACGATGCCATCACCACTCAGGAACTGAAGTGCTCTGTGCCGGACAGAGTGCAGTTCATTACTCAAACCACATGTGGCAAATTAAAATAGACTTTGTACGGATTCACATTGCGTGCTTTGCCGCCATTACTGGCTGTAAACATGTTCTGTTTTACATTTTTGTTGAGAAACAGAGATGGATGAAAGAAAGTGATGTTAGCTTGCTAGCAGGCAGGTCGGACTGGAATCATGGTTCCCTGGTCCTTAGCCCTTAACCCTTAACCCCTGGCCTCAGGCTCCTTCTCCTGTGGTCCATTTTTATGCTGTCCAGAACGCGAAGGGAAGGTCAGAGGGTAACACATGGCAGACAGAGATGCAGAAGATCATTAACATGAGGGTAATATAGAGATGGTGGCACCAGAGTGAGGGAGTGACCCAGAGTGAGGTTACCCTGAGGGGATGTCCCTGCAGGGGTGACCCAGAGTGAGGTTACCCTGCAGGGGTGACCCAGAGTAGGTGACCCTGGGAGGGTGACTCAGTGGTAAGCATCCTGTACATTAGTCATGCTGTATAAGCCTGGAGGAAAAGGTTTTTAGAAAAAGGTACCTATCAGCTGGCACATTTATTTTAATACCATCAAGCACGAATTGCTGTATCCTTATTTGACCAAGAATTTGGTATTTTTTATAACCATTCCTGAACTTTTGCTATTATCTCTGTTCTTGTGTTTTGTTTGGATTTGGGGTTTTTTTGGGATTGACAAACGACAGCTTAATTTTTTTTTCTGGTGTTTTTACTGGTGGATCATAAAATCCTGGTTTCCCATAAAGGAATTTTGGAAAATGGGAAAATAGCCAACAGGAGCACTATCTGCAGGCAGTATTTCCCCAGCCCTACAGAGCATGTAACTCTGATGGAGATTAAAATGATAATGAAATAATGATCAAGTTGGTTAGCTATTAATACTGCACCGTATCAGAAGGCGTCAGTATATGGATCCTTCCCTTAAAAATGGATGGCTCAAATGGATGGCTGAAATGGATGGCTCAAATGGATGGCTCAAATGCCTTAATCTGCTCTATAGGTTGAATTAGCAATGTTTGGCAAAACCCTTTAACGGATTGTTGTAATTGCTGTGGTGATTAGATAGGTGTCATCTGGGGCCACCCAGCAGTTATTATCATAAATGCCCACGTCACTGTTCTCTTCACTGTAGGTCTTCTTTCTGTCACTGGTGCAAGCCTGACAGAGACAAATAGGATGTGCCCTCAGTCTGAAACTGCTGAGTTTGGCCCACTGTATGCTGGAGCATGGCACGTCCGTTTCCCGCTCCCGACTCTGGGGTCGTGTTCCGCTACGGTCATTGTCACAACAGCTGCTGAGCACCAAGAGGTACACATTCAAGTTCAAAGGTTACAGGTTGTGTCCTTTTTCTCTCCCTCTGCTGAAATCCTGACTCTTTGAGAAGTTCAGTGGTGATGGATGGATCTCATTATAATAATCCCACGCTATCCAAGTGCTCCAACAGATTACACAACATAAGGTCTACTAAAATTAAGAGTGATTATCAAAAAGCTCCATCAATGTGAACCATCAATCATGGTTGCAGAATCAGGCTACTTCAGGTTTTATAGTAGCATATGTTTCAGGCCCTCACTAGCCTTGAGCTATTAGCTGTAATCTATTTGATAATTGTATGCCATCCACACAGAGTAATGTTGTGTATCTTGGCTTAGTAATCAAAGTAGCAATTAGCAAAATTGGCCCTCGTTAGAGTGGTGAAGTAAAACATCCAGGCTGTTACTATAGAGCTCTTTCTTTCTCTCTGTCTCTCTCTCTCTCTCTCTCTCTCTCAAAATATCAGGAAGGAGAAAAGCACAATACAGATATACGAAAAACTGAAGAACTGAACATCAAAAAGTGCTCCACCAGCACACATCTGGTGTGTCTGTACAAGACTGTGAAGACAAAAATTGTATTTTTCTTTAAATAAAAAAAAAAAAGATTGTCTGTCTTTCACAAAGTGCATAGCTTTTCAAACCCAGCCACTCAGAAACACGCTTCCCACATGATCAAACGTCTGGGTATTTCGCTTCAGTATGCAAATACAAAATATCAGATCCTTATGTACTGGTTAACCACTTGATTGACCACACAGTGATTCTTCATGCCCTGACTTCAACCTTCAACCCAAACAAATTCCAGGCTTTGTGAAAATCCTGCTTATTGTTTTGGATGTCAGACTAGCCGAGAGAATATCAGCCTCCCACTGTTCCCAGGCGCGCACCACAAACTGACGCCCAGCAAGGCGCTTTGAGAGGAAGAGGATACCGTTGTGGATGTTCATGTGGGACACGGAGCGTTCCTGCCAGCCGTGCTTTAGCAACACCAGCAGGACAACAGCACATTCTCCACTCGCCCAGTGAAAAAAAAAAAAAACGAACAGACCACAGCAACATGTGTTGTACTCTTTAAGATATGGGATTGTTCATGAGATCCTGTTTGCGTCCTATGGACAGTGATCAAGGTCGCCGAGCGAGGCACACACCTTTCAGCCTTTGGGGTCATCAGCCTTATCGTCGGTTAAACGGCTTAAGTTCTGTGATGCTCCCAGCGGACATGCCTTCAGGTGAGGAGCTGAACTGGTACACAACTTTATCAGCCTCTTCAGAAATTCCCTCTTATCGGGTCAGCAGTGTACAGCAGAATGACCAGGATAATTTGTGCCTCTCAAAAGTATGAATCCTCCTCATGAGGACTACTGGTATCGATACTGTCACTGAGAGGAATGATCATAGATACCCTGTAAAAAGGAATCTCAAACATTTCTGCAACATTTCACCAGGCAGCAGTGTGAGTGTTTCCCACCAAAATCACACCAGTGTCAGCAAATGTTTTGGAAAAGAGGCATAATAAGAATCATCTGTACTTCTTTCAGTGTTTTTGTGTTCAACCAATTTTTTTTTTTTTAACACAACTGCAATTGGTTCCATGCTGTGCACAGACCACAGCTGTTCACAGAGGAACAGGTATTATTCAAACTTGCTCTGATCACATCTAAATGCACCAAGGTTGCAGAATTCATAAAGCACGCAAGCAAAATCTGCACTGGTTTTTCCATTACTAGCCATGGACAAGGAGGATGCAAAGCATATATAAGATTCCTTACACTCCCAGTGCAAATGAACCAGCTGTGCCTACAGGACCTTATTTATGTGTATGATTGACTACGACTGATCTTAGATCAGAGATCTTCCTCATACGGGTTTGATACATGACCCCTGGTAGTCCTGCGGCAGGGGATTTGGTGAATAAGTCCCTCGGTTGAACTGACCAGCCTCAGCATTAGGAGAAGTCAGCAGGCCAACACAAGGGCTCTACTCAGGTCCCTTACTCAACCCCTCTGGCAGCATCTTCCTCTTCCACTGTTTGGTATTCAGTATGGTGACTACACCACCACCACAAGTCCAAAACACCTTAAGCAGAGAAACAGTCCTCACCATTTTGTGAGTTATTTAGTTCAGATACACAATCAGTAAAGACATGCAGGCATCTGGAATGCAAGGGATGCAGTCGGGATTTAAGGATATTCATGTGAAGAAGTACAATGGGTTCTTTCATGAAGAGGCATTGGGCCCTTAGTGGATGAAAGGAATCGTGCCAAAGTGCCACAGAAATCATGCCACAGTTCCAGACAAGTCCCTTTGTTGAATTGTGAATGAATTTATGCTCTTGCACCTGTTAAATTAGCCATTCGAATCTGACCGACGAAACAATCACCTAAACAAATGGATGGCAGTGAACTCAAATGTGACCACAAACAGATACACAGATCACTTTACTGATCCCAGAGGGAAATGTGAACTCATTGTAAATGATAATTTATGTGCCCTCTTTTCTCTGTTTCTCTATGCCTTTCTCTCAAAAATATGCACAAATAGAAACATGGCATACGTAACTGGACATCACATGTGTAAAGTTAACACAGCAACAGGAAATTCCAACAAGCAGATCAACCAGTAGCATAGAAGAATGCCTATTAGTACATTACAAACAAACACAAATAAAACATCGATAAAACACTCATACTCAGTACCCATGTGCACACATACACATTCACATTACAATTACACACATGTTCATATGCTCACAGACACCATGTGACCCAAATTCCTTGACAGACACACAAACACATATACGACATGCTTCATCTTACAATACCTGCTAAATAAAAGCCAGGTGGTGTGTGATAGAGCCTAAATGATACAGGAAGAGAACACTCCAGGAAGAGAAGACTCCAGAAAGTTCTTCAGCCAATGCTCACAACACAGCCAGGTAGAACCAGCCCAAACGAGTCACTGAAGGATGACAATCCACAGAGGCAGCGAGGGAGAGGTGGGAAGAGAGAGCAAGAGATAGAAGGAGAGAGAGACAGAGAGAGAGGCAGAGAGAAAGAGAGAGAGAGAGAGAGGAAGGTCTGCTCTCTCCATCTGCTGCCTCCTCAAGTAAATCAGTGTGGGGCCACGGGGTAGCCAAGAGCAAACTCTAAGTAAACAGTCAGAGCACAATGGAGCAGAGGGGGGAGGAGAGCTAAGGCGAGGAGCACAAGAGAGGAGGTGAGAGGAGAGGAAAAAGGTAAAGCAAGCAGAGAACAGAGGAGAGCTAGTGCAGCCTTAATGTAAACTTCTGAGAAAGGCTGTTTTGTTTGTGTGCTACGTGACAGGATGCCTGGAGTTGACAACACCGTGCAGATCACGTCCTTTACTTTGCTCTTCCCATCCGCCCCGATCAACGCCTTCGCAATACCACTGATCTCTAGTGAACGTCAACCTCCTGCTGGTCTTAGAGGCTCCACTCAGCTGTGAGTTTAACCCTGGAGATATTTTAAAGCATCATTAACAGTAAGTGCATCAGTTGGTTTAAAGAAACATCACATTTAATACGGGAGAGAAATGGAGAAACAACAGTAAACAAAATTAAAAGAAAATTAAAATTGAGCCAGAGAGAGTGAGAGAGAACTGCTGCTACAATTTTACAGTGCAGGCTTCCTGTAGATAAGGATGGAAATATGCTGTCAACATACACACACACACACACACTGTCACACTGGACGCAAGAATTTTTTTACTTTTCCACCGACACGCAGCATTGCGTCCATCACATACAACACACTGTATTTAGTCATGGAACAAGTCATAGGTTATGTAGCCATGTGTGTGTGTGTATGTTTGTGTTTGTGTGTTTGTGTGTGTGTGTGTGTGTGTATGTGTGTGCGTGTAGCGTATTGATTTCTTAAATGTATCCTTATAATTTTTTTTAAAAATCTGACAGAACAAACATTGGCACTTGGAAGGAGATGGTTGAAAATAGTTTGAAACCAGACCACTGAGAACAAAGCACAAATACTGCCCAGGAAACACAAAGCTGTCAGGAGCTGTGGGGTGGGGGTGGATACACACTGTGTGCCTGCAGGCCTGAGATCAGTGAAGGCTCTTATCTATGTCATATAGCCAGAGGTTCAGACGAGATCCACTCCCAGAGATCCACTCCCAGAGAGAGACCAATGATAGCATCCCAGGAACCAGGGCAGCCTCAGCACCAGTGGAAGTGCCATCATCTCCAGTGATGCCCACGGGGCCAGGGTGTGCCTCCACACTGCCTATACACCACTGAGCTGTTAGTGTTCTGCTTCACTAACAGAGGACTTCCAACCAACCATTCACAACCAAGCCAAACCCATTTTAGGAGGTGAAACTCTTTGAAGTCATTTTCTTTCATCTTGCGCAAGGGTTTAAAGAAAGGGCTCTAAAAAAACAAGTGTCATCTTATTACATGATCATTCATAACAGAGAACAGAAAAGGTTACTGCCCTCCGAGTGAATGAAGGCAGTTTTCCACTAACGGGTGAGTGTTTGTATCCGACCATAAAAAGGAAGTGGTACTATTCTGCTTCATGTGTTTGACCTTTTACCCCACATCCAGGTCCCCATATCCTGTTTTGGCCATAAGGTAGTAGTATCCAGTGAGTGAGTAATTCTAATCTTTCAACATACTTAAGTACATACTTAAGTACATACTCTTTTCAACATACATCATCAGACTGATTCTATGTTAAACACTAGGTTAAACATCTTTGTGAAAAAAACATTAAAAAGGATATTTACAATAAGGATTTGATGTTCAAGCAAATGTTTTATTATTATTATTATTATTAACCTACAAGAATTTCAGAGTTTTGTGTAAAAGTTTTATGTTCTCTCCTTAACAACTATTCACTCTTCCTGGTTCTGTCTCACTGAGGAGATGCTAACACTGGTGTAAATAAAATACAGGCACACTCCTGTGTATAATGCTGGACCTTCTGCTGTCTTGTTTCTGTGTAGCTGGTGTAAATAATAGACAGGCTCACTTCCCTGTAATTCCCTCTAATTCCCTGTGTAATGCTGGACCTCCTGTTGTCTTGCATCAGATCACAATCATTCCATAGCAAGGCCTACAAAGGCAAGCAGAACTTCATATGGTCTTTGGTCAAATGAACCAGAAAGGGAGAAGAGTCTTTTCTCTAAGGATTCAGCACCATACATCTCTGAGTCAGAAGAGGCTTTTGACGGCAGGGTTGAAGGCACAGGCCTGGATTAGATTATCAGAAGTAAATCTATATGTCAGCATTGATACTGCAGACAGGAGCTTCCACTGCACTTGTGCAGAACCAGCTCTCTATTGGACTAGCTTTCTTCTCATTTGAACCATAATCTGTCTGTGTTTATGAAAAATTATAAATGAAAGCTTGTTCATAAGTTAGTAAAGGCATCATGTCCACCAGCTCCAACAGAAAGCAAATCACCCCTGAACATTCAGGTACTGTACTGCCCTCTTCAGGCTAATATGGACAAGTGACCAAAGTACAAGTCACAATCTACTCCAGCTACACAACTTATCCATCCATCCATCCATCCAATTTGCATTTTGATAACAATTAACAGGTTTTTAATAAGAACAAGGGGGCAGAAAACACACTGTGCACTTTGTACATTTATTTTAAAACTGCGTGTTATTTAAGCAACATATTTTAAAAACGGTTGTTTTGTTTGTTTTTTTGTCCTATAAAGTGATATTAATGTGTCAGCAGATCAATACAAGTGATCTAGAGTGGGCTTTTATCAGAATGAACGCGGCCAGCAACTCAGACGGCATGATGGCTGCACCTGCACAGGTGATGAGGTGATGAGCAGCAGAGGGAAACCTGGCACATGGTGTTTAAGGTGGGACTGCAGAGCAGGTGGCCTGTGCACAAAGTACTGAACCAGGCACACAGCTCTGGTTACTGCTGGAAACTTCTGAATGCTTTCTCACGAAGCATGCAGGGCTGCACCCAAGGTATATACAGAGAGAGAGAGAGAGAGCTCACTTATTCTGGAATGCAAACAATATTGTCCTTTTTTTATAAAACAAATCTGTTCAGTGAGAGAAAACTTAAGACAGATCGTGAGTTATAGTGGCAAACAGCAACACTAGAATGGCTGTTTAAAAAAAAAACAAAAACAGTCTACATAACTGAGAGAAACCGCCGAAAATTACTAAAATGGGTTATGACATGTTTTGATACCATATCCAGCCTGCAACAAGTTAAGAAGATGGATAAAAAAAGAATATAAAAATAAATTAAAAGATAAAGCACGGTTTACCTTTTGAATGGGGATGCATTTCATTTTGCCCTGCTCTAACCTAAGAATGGTACCACTCTAAAAAGGTTCTCATTATCATATTACCTGGCTCTCGTCTGTAGTAATATGCAGTAATATGATCTTAATATTAGCAGAAGAACTTGTACTTTGTCAAATAAACATGCACAACATTAGAAGAAGGAAAGAGATGCTGTTTCAGACCAAAGAATCTGAACCAAAAGGTCTTTCCATATCCTGCAGGGCTGTTAGGACCTTCATAACATAGTCAGAGGGCTTTTCTGTAATCTACAAATTGTTCCAAGTGATCCCACAATAAACAACGGTCTATTGAGAGGATGGTTGGTGAATTAATCAGATGGAGATGTGCTGATAATAATTCAGCATAATCTTGACTGCATCAAAGTTTCTTGGCAGTCTTCAGACTGAGAGAAACTGAATTTGTGGGAAAATCAGTTCTAGATTCAGAGATTAGCTCTGATCCAGAGAAGCTAACTGACTGGTGTCCATCTGGAGAGTCACAATCCTAAATCCTACTCTAATAATCTATCACAAAGGGAAGAGCTTCATGTTTGTGAAGTTTTTTCTAGTCACCACATTTCTAAAATAAAAAACATTTAAAATAAATGTAGAGATATTGGTAAGGATTGTATGCTTTTTTGGTACTCTGGTACTTTGGTAATTTATATAGCAGATTATAATTAACAATTTGGTAATGATTTGCAATACTAAACTAAGTAGGAAACTAAGCAGGACTTTGGAATGATCTCCACAGTAACTCATTCACATGAAGGAAATCCTTATGGAATAGAAACAGCCATAAAAATCATATTGCAAGTTAAGGTTCTACCTACACAGGTAGGTTGGCTGTCAAGTTATAAGCAAAAAATAGTTTGAAAGGAATTAAAGGTTCTTCCTCTTTTACCCTCTGCAAAACAAGCCTGTTTTTGTTTTCTCTCTCTTTAATTTTATCTTCACTCTGTTCTTTCAAAGATCCCCAGAGGTCTTAAAGAGGAAAAGTAATTTAGTAAAACATGCATGAGGATGCCGGGCTTCTCTAAACAGGACGTTCCTCATCCAGGACCGCAGCCTTCTCCCGATCTGCTCGGACACACTATTCCACATCATTCCCTGCACCTCTGACACCAAACACACCACAAGTACATCTGTCTCAGAAGACCCATGCAGATCGGTGTCATGTTGCTGAGGGCCAATGTGTAGATCTGTAGGCAATGATTTTACACAACACAGTACAGTAAGAGGACACAGTACAAGTTTATTGCTGTAGGTTACAGGTGAATCTTTGTTTGCAATGTGTATTATTACTCCTCTTCAGTCAAGTGACTAGATACACCAGTCCTCCAAACACAACCTGTTGAAATACTGCAATGCCTTCACAGGCCTCCAACACAGAAAACTGTACAGAAATATAGTATAGAAATATCTGTCACACATCCTTGTTTCTTCCTGGGGCTCCATCTCTCTACCTATAGACTCACATACTTGGAGTCCTTAGGTGCTGAACATCATATATCTTGCTTCCTATGCACCAATGGCTGGGAAGTTTCCCTGGTACAAAATGTCCCAAGACATTTCTTACAGTTCTTTTTGCGTTCTCGTGCTTAAGCCACTCTTGCATAATTCCCCCAATTACTATCACCTATTCCTGAAATTGTCTCTTAAAGGCATCATTCAGAAGCACAGTGCACTTACCCACGCTTGCACAACATATATGATGTACTCAGTAGTATACGACCCAAGAAACCATTTTTAACGGGGAAATGGTCCTCTGTGGAATGTATGCTGCCATCTTACTGATGCACAATGCTCTCTCACCACCCTGTCAAAGGGATCTCTAATACACTGTTGTCACTCAGTGCAATGATCAAAATAATAAACTGCACTCGATATGAAGACACAGTGAGGCACTGAGGTGATCCCATGGTACGGTAAACACACATTCAGACGTTGATACTGCAGGAGTGAATGTGGTCTCTGTGCCAGCGAATAACGAACTGTTCCCAGATGGTCCAGGCCACAGCAAACAGATGGAGTGTTCCCTCCCCTCGCTCCTCTTCACTTCACTACTCCAGTGCCACATTTTTGTAAAGTTTTTCAGTGTTTTATCGTCAGCAGATTATTTACGATTTTGTCTGCGCGCAGATTTACAGCGAAGGCCCTTGAGCAGTGAGCGATTTCCACTTGTATTCCCCCAGGTCTGTGCAGGGAAGCACTCCCATAAAACACGCAATGGAGGGAGTCTGAGAAGTGTAGCCTATTGCCAGTCACATCTCTGCACGCTGCTTTATTCATGTGGTAAGTTAAAGCAAAGCTCTATGGCTTGTTTAGACATAGACAGAGAGTATTGTATAGGTCTACAGCATACTTAGTTCAAAACAAGCAGGTCCACAGCACCAATCAAGCCACAGTTTATCATTCTGTAGCTTTTCTCCACAGAGGAGTCTTTATATAATTCAAATGCTTTCCTTTGTCCCTCACATATGCTGTGCTGAACAAGCACAATAAACTGCCATATGCAAAAAATAAACAGACTCACACAAACTTAATTATAATGGACTAAAACAATATTGGCTGAAGAGATACCATATAGCTAATGGAGCACAACAGTGAGGAGATGTCTCTGGGCTCAACCAAAGACCTCTATGTATAGGTGCTGAATATGCAAACCTTGTTACTCTCTATGGATTTGTATGCAAATTATATTTTCTTTCTTATTACCTCTCATGAAGCTAACTAAAAGAAGTTTTCAACACCATGCTTTAGTGATGATGTTGCAGTTTGCATCAATGGTTATAAAGTCCATCCACATTGTCGTTGTCTGAGATCAAGCCAGGTACCAAAGTTCAGTGGAAGAACACATTTTATAGCATGCTTGGAAATCATTCAGTTAAAGACAAAAGCTATCGTGTAATCACTGATCTAAGACCTGTTTCTGCTACTCTCCACCAACCTGAAGCATCAGAGAACTACTGATCAGCACTCCAGCAGTTACTAAGACATGTACCACTATAAACACTCAGACGTTAATGTGTCTAGATGCCATAGTACCCAAACCAGTACTAACATAACGTTTGTTTTTTCAAGGAAACATTAAATCCAACATAATGTAATGTTTAGTATTTCATGGCTTCCCCTGTAATGCAGTAACGCAATTAACTAATGCTTTAATTGATTTAATTTATACATAAGTCAATTACAAAAATCAGTATTTATTTATTAGGTCAGACATGGCGATCAAGAATGCATGGTATAGTTAGGAATTGAAAAAGTAACATTTAACTATTTTTAATCACAAAACTCCCACCTACTTGCATATTACTACTAAGATTATACTTCATGTTGTCTTCCTGAGTACAGACAAAGCTGACAACCCTAGTAGTGTACATTTTCGCAATGGCTGTGGCACACTGGGTAATATCATCTAATCAAATGAACTCACCACGTAGTAGAACTGCATGTCCTGTCGCACTAGATCCTCGTGCTGCATCACTATAGTCGAGGCTCCATGCAAGCTCGTGCAGAACCATACCACTCCAGGGGTGAGCACCTACACCAGAGACCACGACCCACTCATGCCTCTCTACTCCTGGGGTCAGAAGGACACTTAGCACAGGGTCCTATTTCGCGACAGACAGGCCCGCTCCAGGGGCAGGCGAAGAATAGAAGCATATCAGAACATTCTCTGTGCGTTTCTGTATCCGAGAAGTGATAGCAGGCTTTCCTGCACTGGGTGCTCAGTGCATGTGAATGTGTGTGTGTGTGTGTGTGTGTGTGTGCTCCACTTGATAAAAGACGAGCCTGGAACACGCAGCTGAAACTTCAGTGCTACGCCTGTCAGAAACAGGAAATGCTCGGCTGGCAGCTCAGGGCTCAGCTCGATTGAAACAGTCTCGAGAGTGTCTCGAGTATGTCTCGCTGGAACAGAACTCCGCATGCACCATCCCAAGACTATCCTCCTGTTCCCACCTCCTCTTCCAATCCACAATCACAGAGGGCTCAAATGTTGCAATGGAAGCTTAGAACAGATTTTTACTGTTAGGACCTGTTTGTGTGGGTGTTTGTATCACTTTGGCATGATACTTGCTCAAAGCAAATGCCCTGCTGGTTTTAGTCACCTTATCTCTGCAGAACTGCATATCTGCAGGTGAATTCATCTGTTAAAAATTACTCATTAACAGCCATGTAAAAACCATACCCAATCATACACACTTTGACCACCTCAGCACTGACACTGAGAAGTATAAAAACTCCAGGCTAGCAATGATTTTGTACCATGTCATCATGCTCAACCACCCCACTATGTCAGTGTTCAGGCTGGTCCTCCTTATAAATCATTCCCAGTCAGCAGTGGTCCTATAGTCTAAAACCAAACAGTGTTGACCGCATAAGAGAATGGATGATATATTATGCAAGCCAGCAGAGGACCTGCAGATGACTTTAAAATTGCTTAGTGTTAGGTGTAATAACTAATTCACTAATATTACAGTCAGTCGGTGTAGGAAGGTATTTCTAATAAAATGGCAGGTGAATGTTTTCAATGGATTTATGTAATTAAAGGCAAATATGCGTGGTAAGCATGTACAATATTTTGTGCGTAGTCGGTTCTAGCTGAAAATAGTGTTTTCCAGTCATCGTATGAGAGGGCAGTGTCGGGCCTGAGTTAGTCTGTGTGGGAGTCTGGAGACCATATTCTGGATACAACCCACACTTTTAGGCAATCGTGTTAAAAATAGTGAAAGCATACACTATTACTAATCTGCAGATGTGTAGATAGTGTTCTTTTCAAACCATAGCTACCCGACTAACTTATAACCATCAGGTTATAAGCTAACGACATAAGCTAACATTAAACACATGTACCCCCTTTTCGTATAAGTTGTATTTGTTGCACGTTAATTGCGCTCAGGTAAGAAGGTTTGCAAAA
This sequence comes from Sternarchorhynchus goeldii, assembly GCA_028565775.1. Taxonomy (NCBI): domain Eukaryota; kingdom Metazoa; phylum Chordata; class Actinopteri; order Gymnotiformes; family Apteronotidae; genus Sternarchorhynchus; species Sternarchorhynchus goeldii. The sequence continues at coordinate 7,239,314 of JAOXYF010000017.1, forward strand.
CAAAATAGGATCCACAAGGGAATGGAAAAAAAACACATTTAAATGGCAAGTAACACGGAATCTTTCCTGCTTCAGAAAGAAGTTGTATGGCTTGTTCTGTCACTAGTTTTTACAGTAGCTAATGCTAGTTTGCTATATTAACTAGACCGTATCTTATAAGAGTATAAAATCTTATACTTGGTTAGCTAGCATGCCCAGCTACATATTAGATCTTAGATGAACAGCTAGTGTGATAGCTTTGCTAGCTAGCTGCTTTTTAAAAGTATTTTCACAGAGCGCAATACATGTTAAAGTACCGTACTGGTTCAAACACAGTAATTAAATGTATAAACGTAACTAATTTTTTACAGTGCGAGGTTAGTATAATAGTATAATTACAAATACCTGACATTCCCCACATTTCCCATGCAGGTGGGAATACACTTATCCACCAGAGGGCACTATATTCCAACTGTTTCTGTTCAGGAGTAATTACGGAAATTCTTCCATGTCTTAGGTGCGAAAGGAAAAGTGAAGTGTTGCTGTTTGCTTGTTTGTTTGTAAACAGGAAGACTACAAGCATGGTTAAGCAAGAAAAATAATTTATTATAATGATGTAACTTTTTAGCACATAGGCAAGACATAGCTGCTTCAAGAGCTCACAGCTACATATCCTTACTGCTGGAGAGTGAAGTTCATAATATGCAGAATATATCTTTCCAATGATAAAATAACAAAAATATAATTCCCAATAATATATTGATTTCCCACCCAACTGTCTTCTAGTCTTGAAGAGAAGGGGCAAATTTCACATATACTTTTAAAGCTTTTTTACTGTTCTGGCATTCTGTCAGACTGCATTTATTGAGTGAGAACTCTAATCTGCAATACTATAATTTTCTATTATGGTCATCTCATATTTATCTCTTAAAATTTGTCAAAACTGTAGCTTAACTTTATTTGTTATATACATAGTGAGTCTTATCATAGCTTCTTGATTTAGGGATTGGTCAAAAGTTATTTACTTCACAGCCACCAGACAGTCATGAGAAAACTGGCCAGGAGAAGAAAGAAAAATACGTCTTGGCCTAAACTGGGATGAGTTTGTAAAAAACCCTGTTGTAATGAAGATGACAGAGTGAGTAACACTTAGAACAGTCTCAGCTATAGTTAAACTGATGTTAACTACAGTGTTTTTAGAAGACTAGACCCTGGTTGGTCTTATCTCTTCTCTGTTGTACTGTGCTCTCACTGTGCTGGCGTGGTTTTGTTTTGGGCAGCAGAGATTCATCTCTCCTCTGTGTACAAACAGGCGCTTCTGTGGGTGTTAATAGGAGAGCTGGATAAAGTGCACGATGGAGGGAGAAAGGGGGAGAAACACAAAAGCAGTAATATGCAATAGGTTTCCCTGTAGCCTCTGACACTTAGAGAATTCCAATACATTACAGTTTTGTAGGTCACTGTTTCACACTAGTATGTCTCTGGCAAAAATGGACACTCTGCATTACTTTAGATTTACACTAAAAGTTTGAACATCAGTGACTCAGTACAAGGCTTCTAACAGTCTATTTTTCAGATACATTTCTTATGGCTAAGCATTACCACTTTCTCTCTCTATATATTCTCTATCCTTCACTCCTTCCCCTTCATCTGGAAATTGTGAGAGTATTGTTGACCAATAGGGGTACAGCACAGAGTACACAAGAGTAATTATGACTGTTATATAGCAGTAATCATAAAAAGAGAAAAAGAAACTCTGCATACTCCTACGGAAGTGCAATACCAAGGCATTTAAAAACACAGAGGCATCACGCCAGAGTACAAGGCAAACAAACACTGTTTTTTTTTCATTCACTAAATAGTTAAAACAAGCGTCACTCACTATTTTAATGTAATATTTTGAATTTTCTTGTTTTTTTTTTTGATGCTGTCAGAATACCTGAAGGACTGATATAAGAAAAAAAATCAATATTTAATCTTCAATCTTAGTCCTCAGTGTTCAGGAGAGTCAGAACAGCTTCTTGTCAGGCGAGCTTCCACTCCTGGACTGCACAGGGCGCTCTGGCTCAGTAGCACCAGGTTTCTTGATTCTGATTGCGAGCCAGAGAAATGCAGTCACACATGGGAATTGAGCTTCTTAAGAAACAGGAGAGAAAAAAAGTCTTTGAGTGCAGGAATGACTGCTGACCACCACACTCTCTTTGTATCTTCAATCATGTGACAGCGAAACCAGATCAGGTCAGTTTATCACATGCAGCTTGCACAATCCTGTAGCATTAACTGTGATTTCTAAATATTTCTCCTGTAAGTATCTGGCTACACGTGTTTCCTCTAAAAATCGTCCAAACACAAAGTCCCTTTAAGCAGTGACATGGGCAGTGACCACATACCAAAAAAAAAGGAAACATGAACAGAAAACTGCCGAGCATTGCTCTGTCTTCCTGACGTTCATAGGCATTCGCCGCTTGCCTTTTTGATATGCAAGCAGTACATCCAGCCTTGATGCATAGTCTGAATGGCCATAACGTGAGCGACAAATGCATTGTGGACACAGATAGAATGTTCTGAGAAACACTGAAATGTTCTGAAAAACACTGCAGTTGTAACTTCAGATTTGGATTCGTGGTGGTAAGAGCAGTCGGCAGCACCACTTCCCCCTAACAACACGGACAAAGTAATGGAGATCACAGTATGAAAACTGAGCTCTCCTTTATCATTCACAGGCCTTGGTAACTCCTCCCTGATTCTCTGAGTGTTAAACAGTGCACACTCTTTATGAAGAGGTTATACACACAGATCGGTAGCCATAACAGGTTTCCTGAGCATCAAGAAACCCCCAAGAGATCTTCCATGGTGGGCATTCAGGATCAAACCAACACCCCAGAAAGGGATTATTCACAAACTTCTGGCTATAGAAGTGTCCGCACTTTTTTCTGTTTCAACCCCTATAATGTTCTTTCATTTGGTATTGTCCTCATTTTCTGCTCTGTGGTGGTTTTGGTTTTTCATTGTGTATATGGTACACACACACACACTCACACACACACTCACACACACACTCACACACACTCACACACAAACACACACAGTATAACTAGACTATGTACCACTATCAGCAATGAGGGAAGATCTAAAGGTGTTGATTCAGGTGAACTGTATTGCATGATCCATGATCCATATCGTAACTTTGATCCCTCTGTGTTGTGAACACTCACAATAGGCAGTTTTAAAAGTAAAGTCACAAACATGGACAGTTTTGTGTCTTTTGCCTACATGTCAACTAATCTTCAATGCATACTTTAGTATATATTCTATATGTAGCTTTGTACAGGTTAAATAAATCTATAGTCTCATGTTTTGGAGAGGGGGTGTGGAGGGGACATGGTTGGGGCTCAAAGTCTAATGAAATATAGATTTTTAAACTGTAAACTACTTCTTGTAATAAAAAGTGCTTTGTTTGAAGGGTACCAGACCTTGGCTGCAGCCTTTGTGGAATGTTTGTTTCTGACTAGGACTCTCTTGCTTTCTCTATTAGCACATTTACCTCAAACTGATTACTAATCACAAAATGTTTTAATTTGTTGAAACCTGCCTTAGTCCTGTGTTTTAAAACTGGGCATTAAACATTTTGGCCACATACATAGGCTGGTGCTCCTTAATTTTTGTAGAGTATCAAAATATTATTATTTGTATATTTCCACAAGAGAGTTTGTTTAACACATTCTCAGTGGCAGAATAAAAGGCGAACTCAAATATTTTAGAACCTTACTGGGTTCCATCCTTTTGGACAATGGCTCTACAGCAAAAATACATCAACAGCACAAGAAACTGACACCTCGATGTTCCTAAGTAACAACTCAAAAACACCTCACTTCAGACAGAGATCCTGGAAAATGAGACCATTTGGATGTGCAGTAGAGCATTAACAGAAAACCAGCCACGACAGGAACCTACGTGTAGTTCTCTACAGGACTGATCACTGTTGTGGAGGAGATGCTTTAGATGGGTCAGTGCCAGGGCCATCCGGATCCAACTGAGCAAACTCAGTGATGCGGCGAGCCAGAGGGTTCGTGCTCTTTAGCAGTTCCATGGCTGAGACACGGGTTCCACTACTCGATTTGCTGCCCTTTTTCTGGAGAAGTGCCATGAAGTTCTCATTCCGGGAGCTTGACCTCGGAGTGCTGCCGAGGGTCAGCGTGCGGATGTCACTGCCGCTACTTTTCACAGGTGACACAAGGCTCTGGCGACTGCCAAACGAGTCCACTGGTTCCTTGCGACCTAAGACTTTCCGCTTAGACCTGGGTAAAAAAAATAAAAAATCATTAGAATATAAATTTGTGGACTATTTAGCCAGGTTTTGATTACGTGTACTTCCATTTACTACCTATAACAAGAATTTGGTTGAATTAAGCAAATGATCCTGATGAACATTTTAAAAACTTTCATTTTCATTGTGCTAACAGCTATCATGGAAATCTGGAAATCTGTTATGGCACTATAGGGTTACAGTTTCTGCAGTTTTGAATAAATCAAATAATAGGCAAAAACTAGTGAAGCCTGTCAGCAAGACCTGTGTATGATTGTGAAAAGGTCCTCGGTTGTATGAGTCGTAGGTGTGCTGACAAACACATCATCATCTGTCTCCTCAGTGATGTGTAGTTCTGTCTTGTCACTGACAGAGCTGTTTTCTTCTACTGAAGTTTCTGTAGGTGAGTTTTTCAGAAAAACAAACTTACATGAACACATTTCGTGTTCATACAGTGAGAATACATCCATGAGAGAATATACATAAACAGTTTTAATCATTCCGAATGTAAGTTATTCCCACCTACAATCACATAGAATGAATGTACATCTAAGAACAATAACATTCAAATGTTTCTAATCAAAAGAACTGGAATCACATGTGGTTCTGTACAAGACCTTCTTATGTTCAAGTTCCAGCTTATTCATAGGCCATCTGTCATTCACCAATCTAAAAGCATAATGCATATGTCCTTTTTATGCTGCTAAACACTTCAGAGGGATTCCAGCACATGGCTTAATGCTGCTAAGTGTGATGATGAAGACATTTCATCAGCTCTTTCATATAATGACTGGCAAAACAGAGTATAACATACAGGAAATTAAATGTACTGTTAGGAGAGAGATTTAGATGTCTTACCTGTTACTACTTCTGCAGTAAGGACATTTACATCAATATCTCGAACACTTCCAGTAACTTTAATGTCTTCTATCACATCATGATTTTCCAGACTTCCAAGAGTGTCCGGGTCTTCTAGAATGTGAATAGATACATTGCTCTCATCCCTCCCTTGGATCTGCTGTTCATTTGGCATTTCCTGGCCCTCCTCTTTATAGGAAGTTTCTTCTGCTTCAGCTGGAGTTGGCCCTATGGGTGACTGAGAGCCACTGTCAAATATGAGAGTCTGCTTCTCTGAAGTACCATTGGATTGACCAGTAGGGGAAGGTAAGAGAAGAATGTTTGGCTTTTTTGGCACTGGTGGGGGAACCTTGGGCTTCTTCTTGTCCAACTCAGCAAGACAGGAGATGGTAACTTGACTAGAAAGAGTCTTGTTTTTGTCCTCTTTCTCTGGGCTGCTGGGAAAGATAAACTCTTCCTCAATAGGGATCCCATGTTCTAAGTCAAGTTCAGGTAAAGGGGCTGGATAGCTGGCCATCTGCTCTTGAGTGATGGCTGCACATGGACTGATTGGTGATTGAGGTGGCCGCTTGGGTTTGGGCTTTCTTACCACCATGTAGATGTTGCCAACTGGCATGGGACGATCCACAGGAGAGGGCGGAGGAGACTCCTGAGCATGAGGCGAAGATGAAGGAGACTTTAGCATCAGGTTCATGGGTCTCTTAGGCAGTGGTGGCTTTACTGCAACTGGTGGCTTAGGTGGTTTAGAACTAGAGGGGGTGATAGGAGGACTGAGGTCACGTCCTTGCTCCTCCTCTATGATGTCTGAGGAGCCATCAGCACTATCCTCAAGTTCTGACCGACTTACTGAGCGGAGTCTAATGTTCCGTAGGTCCGTTGTTGTAACCATAGGCTGCGATGACTGACTGGGACTGAGTTTTCCTGGTTTGCTGGTTGTAGATGTGTCAGAGTGCCTTCTGCTAGCTTTAGTCTTGGGTTTGACAGAAGAAAGGTCTATTTGTGAATTCACAGGTAGCTCAAAAGATAGACGAGACCGAGATTTGTCTTTTGGGGAGGTGGCTGGAAGCGAGGACTTTCTCTCTGGAATTTTTGGCCGCATCTTGCAGCCTGCTACAGTGGATCCAGTAATGACTGAGTTTGCAATAGTTGGGGTGGGAGTTTCAGACTGACTGGAGTATCCACTGGACGGAGACATGAGACATGGAAGCTTGAATGGAGAGACCTTAGTTTCAGCTTCAACAGAGAGTTGGGAAGGAGAAGTGGCTCGAGAGGTTGATGGTGAATTCAGAGACTCTGAGCTTCCACGCACCTTAATGCACTCTATCACTGTAGTACCTGTGGCAGTGCTCGAACCTGACAATGAGCGGTAAGGATCATTGTTGGACTTCCATTCATTGAGCTGCCAATGAGGAGGGAAGGCTAGGTCTGCTTCTCTGTCAGGGGGCTGAGAGGTATCAGAGGCTGTCTCCAGACTGCTCTGTGTCTCCTCGTCTGGTTTGGAAGCCATGAGGAAATCAGGCCGGAATGAATCTTGGAGATTGTGTTCTCGAGGAATGAAGAGGCTCTTGGGCCTACCGTCCCTTATATGCCCTTCACTACGATGGCAGGTCATCCCATCAGCCTCTGACAAGTTCTTCATCAGGGATACACTGCGTACTGGAGGTGGTGGCTTCTTTTTAGGCTTCTTTAGTGAGATGCTGCGTGACCGAGATCTCAGACGACCCTCTGGAAAGAAATCTGACCCTGTAGTACCAGAGACATTGTCTGTGCTAGTGCTGTCCTCAGAGCTGTTGCTTGGGTAAAGCAGGGCATAGCTCTCACCTTCACGGACCATAGACACTGTCTCACCTTGACCACACATGTTGTCTGTTGAGCAGAGTGATCCAGAATCTGTTGGCGTCGAAAGAGAACGCTCACGGAATTTGAAAGCATTGGCACGTGCTGACCTCTTTTCTCGCTCACTCTTATTGAAGCCATTGCCTGCACTTGGACTTGTAACTACACCCTCAGTCTCATTCCTTCTTCCTGTAAAAGCATTACCATGTGTTGTGGCATATGGCCTGTGTCCAGAAGGTTCTGAGATTGAGGTGAAGGAACTGGAGTGTGACCCAGAGCTCATGGACAGACCAGAGTTGGTCTGGGATGGACACATAAGACCACCTCCTCCAGCACTTGGTGTTAACATCCCAGGTTTGGACAAAGATTGCTTGGCAACAGGACTTGGGGCCAAAGCATAGCTGTAGGATTCATTCCAGGAAGGAGAGAAGGTAGAGCCCTTGGGGCCATTCCAGGAAGGGCTTGGGCACATAAGAGTGGCATGATCCATCATGCCTGTGGGGGTCTTTGGAGAAGGGGGGACACTGTGCTCCAAGTTACTCTGGGTCTTCCGTAAGGGTATGTGTTGCTCGCCTGTGTTTTCTGTGGTGGGCTCCAAAGATCTGGGCTGAGAGGAGTCAGGAGAACAGGCACCTTGTATCAAATCAACAGCAAGAATCTTGCTGTCACCTGAGGGGAGAGACAAAAACAGACCTCAAAACAGAGGAAATAGGAACATATTTATTATAATACTAGGAGGGGCATGCAGTTGTACTTAAGAAAGCTGAAGTCCCATACATTTTTCCTATGGTGCCAAAAGAAAGGGTTCATAATAAAAAAGGAAAGACACATTAAGGCCCAATGACTTTTCCTGGTTACATCCTCTCTTTCTCAGTCCCTATCATAACTTTTCTAACTTCCTGTTCATCACCTTGGCAGTGCAGCGTGACATCGGGGCCCGCGATCACACTCCTCGGGCGGCGGACGGTCTTTGGGTTGACCGCCGTGTCAGTTCTAAAGGGGGCCTGGAGTTCGCTGGCGTGCTTATCAAAGCTCTGGCCTGAGGCAAGACATGAGATACCACTTCTCAGTCTGAGTGACAGACCTTTGTAGTAAAATATCCGTTGTAGTGTGGAAAATAAAATACTAAAAATCTAAAAGACTCAGACACAAACTATCCATAAGACTGAACCTAGTGTTGAATGGTGAATGACCAATGAAGATGTCTAAAGTGAGCTCTTTTAAAAAGTCTGGAACAGGATTGTCCAACTCATGTCCTGGGCAACCAGAGGCCAGCAGTTTTTTTTTCTTGTTGTTGATGTTGTTTTCCTTGCTTTAACAAATGTGTTGGAGAAGGACTATAGCCATTCAAGACTATAGTTGGGCATATCCTGTTCAAGAATAATACTAGATTTAGTCTTCCTGGATCCTACATTTTTTCCTATATTTTTAGTATATATGCAAAACATATATTTACATAATTTGCATATTCTAGATATGTAGCTTCTGGCAACTACAGCTGAAAATATCTGGTGCATATGCAACAGATCTGACTGGATCACAAGCGTAAGCCTGTGTTGTATGTATACTAAGAAGTAATGGCCAGCACGAAATGAAGGATTACTGGTGACTATGATGGTACTTGTTCGACTGTACAAAATGAGACAAGACACTAGAGAGTGCATAGTGGTATAATGAATGATGCTGAGAAAAACGACCAACATCCATGCTGAAATAATGAAGATAGCCAATGCACAGATGTCATGAATAATTTTCTTTTGGAAAAAGGAATCTAACATGGACTCAAAAGTATTTTTCTCATTCTAAACTCAACTATCAGGTACCTCCCCATCCATCCAAGAGCTAGAGACATGGTTAGTCAGTAAATGTACAGTAGAATCAAGTCGATCTTTATACCAAAAGTACTATTACTGTTTAGAAGAAATGTGTGAGAAAGTTTTACAGTGGTTTGAAGAACAAACTTGACTAAACTAAACAGGGTCTGCAGGGGGTATATTATAAGGTCTGCAGGTGGTAGTGCCATGAGGAGTGCATTACTCTGTTCACTAGTGTCACAATGATGTAGTGAATTGAACATAATGTGGTAATTAAACCTTGGTCAGACTACATACATTACACAAATGCACTCTCTGAGCTTTCTAAGAGAACAATTTCTCAGAAAACACCTAAGGAAACCTCATTACCTCCCAACATGTGCCCTGAGTTCATTCAGGAAAACACCAAGAAAAGAAGAGGTGAAAACAAAAGCTTTCCCTCATCTCCCTTGCATTCAAACATCCTCTCCGTCACTGTCTGTATGTGTCTCTCTCCTCCCCTCTCTCTCACTCTATGCAGCTTTTTCCATTCCTCTTCACCAAGCTAAGGAGGAAGAGCTGGGTGTTGCCATGGCAACAGCTACCTGTTCATTATCTTCGACGGGAGGGGAGCAGAATGGCACCTCTTTGGGAATTAAACCCCAGGCTGGCTGAGCATTGCGTTAACTGAGACCTGACCTACGCTACTGCACTGAACCTGGAGGTTCAGGGAACAAGAGAGATCAAGAGAGGAACAAGCAGGGAGGAACAGGGCTAGAAGAAGCCAGGGAGAGGTGTAAAAGAGACTAGAGCAAGGAGGGAGAGGCAGGACAGAGATATACAGAGATATAAAGACAGAGAGAGAGAGAGAGAGAGAGGGACAAATACAGAAGAGATGGTTGAGCCAGGGAAAAACAAGAGCTGGAGAGGTCAGAGAGAGGAAGACTAAGGAAGAGAAAGACAGCAGAAGTGCTGAGACCACAAAGGACATGATGTATGAACATGGTGACACCTTGAGAAAGGCAAGAGGCACTCAAGGGGTAAAAACTGTCGCAGTGCCCATATGAGTGGAAATGTAGAGATTTGGTATGTTCTATGAGTTATGTCATCCAGGCTGGGCAATTAAAGAGTTTAAAACATGAAAATACAAGTACGAAATGTAACAAGAAAACAAAGTGAAGAAGAACTAATCTGTTGTAGGATATCCTAAAATGTCTGACCCTGATTGGCTCTCGGTTCAGGCATGCATCAGTTATGAAGGCGACTGAACCGTAAGCAGAATTTTAAATAAGTTTCTTTCATTGAGATATCCTTTAACTTCAAAATCAAATGTAATTTACACAGAATGCAGTGTGGTACATTTTTCGTACTGATACAAGAAAATATCAATGCCAATGTCAACATGACAGCTGTAGGCAATTATTGTGTGTTTTAGAGCAGGAAGAACTCTAAAATGTGCAGGGTACTACTGGACCAAAAGTGTTACCAGAAACCCCTAAATACAGAATTGCTAGTGGACACATTCACGAACTACTGTACAATTTATGAATTTATGAAAAACAAAGTTCAAATATACTGTTCTTAACCATCTTGGTTTTTTAATGGTCTGTTTAAGGAGGGCATCAGCAGTGCACCATCACAGCTGAAATTTTATCCACCCGCGGAATATTCGGGAAAAGGCACTAGATTTTTCGTCTTTTACGGCAAAAACAAAAACCTTGCCCAAAGCAAACCACGACTAAGAGAAAGGATGCCAGAAAAAATCTTGTCATACATACTCAAGAGATGAAGAACAGGAGAAAGACGTGTTCAGAATCAGAGTTACCTGTGACATCGATGGGGACAAGATGGGCAGGGGTGTGCCGACCCAGGTGCCAGCGAGGTTTCTCAGCAACAGGTGGTCCCAGGGAGGAGCTCCAGCCCAGTAGGGGGCGCTCTGAGCCACAAAGAGCTGGATCCTGAGCCCGGATGCCTACTGAAGTTGCCTCATCTTCACACACCTGCTTATTTGCTGGCTAAACAAAGAGGGCAACACGTGTCTAGCTGAAGGAGATTTATTCATGAATATTAAACCCTATTAGACCCCCAAGTTAAACCCTTCATTAATTATATTGGTATTCTTTCTTTAATTGTATATCATCTGAAAGTAGTTAAAAGGAACTAATTACAGAGGACATTTATAAACATTAGAACTGCTATCTAACCCTAAAGGTATTATCACAGCAATTCTGCGCAACAAACATTATTTTTTGTACAAAACAAGTACAAATATATTTCAATCCAATATTTAAAAAAAATAAATGAAATTTTGAGACACTGTTATAGGATTACACATAATGTTAAACATAATAACTGTCCATCCACGTTTTGAATATAGATTGGAAGGAATCTGTGGTGCCCAAGTTTACTCCAAAACTTTCTGAACTGTCCATGCCATACACTGGATTGAGAAGATCATTACCAGGAAGACAAACTCAGGCTTCTTGCTGCTGAGTGAGGAAGGTGATCGGCTAAGCGTGGTGGAAGTGTCCTCTGAGCTCTGAGAGGACGGGTGCCGAAAGGTTTGGCCGGTTACCCGGTTATCATACAGCTGCTCCTCAAAGTCTGCACACAAACAGGAAAGTTCAGCTTGCTTTAGCTTTAGCGTTAGCATTAGCATTACCATGGGTTGAGCTTTTCTTCAGAGAATCAGCTGAACCCACAGAGAATAACTAAGACTATATAAATTGTACTAGTATGCCCTGGTCTTCACAACCTCTCGGTCATTTGAGATCTCAGTCCCTTGTTTCATTACCATTTTAAGTCAAACTAAAATATTCCATTTAAGTCCTCCACTTCATCCCTGTGGTCATTCAAATCCCCTAAAAGACTTCATCCTCCCAGTCACACCACACACACACACAAAATCCAACTTTTCCCTTCCTCCCATCAGCTCCTGTGTGTGTATGTGTCTTAGAGGCAGTGAACTTGATGCCTCTAAGCAGAACAGGGATGCCGCAATCTCAGAGTCCGGTTGCCTAGCAATCGTGGGTTCTCGGAAACAATGGAATGCCTCTTGAGTCAACAATAGCCCCCAGCCCAAGGGCCCCAGTCTAGCCACAAGGAGCAGGACCATATATATAAATACTGCACCAGGACTAGGACAGTACTGGAGGCCCTAGTCTCGACTACTGTTTATGTAGCTCAGCTGATAGAACAGGAACACCACCAAGGTTAAGGTTTCAATTCCCAAGGAGTTCACATTACTGATAAATGTAAATTGCCTTGGATCAGAATGTGTATCAAATGTGGAAAATGTGAATACAGCAACACTAAGATGTGCAATGGACATTAAGGCACATGTCACATACAATACCATTCATCACAGGGGCCTGAAAACTACTGACCCTGCTACTCACATTGCTAAAATCGAATGATAAGCTACTGCCAGAGAGATAACGACAGTGCTATTTCTTCATGCCAAACACCATCAGTATTTCTGGAATAACTGGTAGAGAGAGCTCACTTTGCAACCACAGTTTTGAAGGTTCAAATGCCTGCGGGACAAGAACATTTAGACATACCAGTATGAATGTAAAAAGAGAAAATTGCAGAATTGCTGGAGGACAGTTGCTTGAATGAAAGAAAGATACTACAATCAAATCATCAGATTCAACCCTGAGAAACAAGTGTGTGATGATCTGAGAATTTCTCAAGGGGTTTTCCCTGTCAGACTGCTGATCTTTGTTTTTTTTGTTTTTTTTTTACTGAAGATAATGACCTTGATCGTGGAAGGATTACTCAGTACATATAGCTCCCGATGTTCTTCAATCTGTACTGCTAATCTCCCTCAGAAGAATACCAGCATCGCAGCAGCGGTAGTAAAAATAGGTGTCTACAGGCATGGTAGCCCTTACCAGGCATGGTAGCCTTCACCCTCAACAGCCCCACCAGCCGTCTGGCAAGACCAAAGTGCTCCATCCAACAGCACAGCCCCCCTGGCTCCGAATTCCATTGCAGACCCCATCTAATCCTCCTTTAATGAATACGAGCACCCTTATCGTTAAATGTTCTCTCTGTTAGAACTGAAATCTCCAGTCTTAGTTTCCATCAATAATGAGTGTTCAGTGAGGCTGCTGGAGTCTTGACCTCTCCAGCACTGTTAACGAAGCCACTCCTTTGGATTGTGTAAAGCTGCTGATGATTCAGAACTGCGCTGTCCTAAGGTTACAATGCTTGTACTCTCAAACGAGCGAAACATGGCAGACAGCGTCAACACACCAGAGGTCGATTCACACAGGCCTCTTTGTAAAAGCGAAGAACTGGCTTTGAAGACTTTGCAAACCACTTTAAAGGAGAGGTTCTGAAAGCAAACCAAACAGAGTACATACTGCAGTACGCATGTATCTGTGTGTGTGTGTGTGTGTGTGTGTGTGTGTGTGTGTGTGTCCACATGTTTGATGTGTGTATGTGAAGGTATTTTGGACCCACCCACCCCTCCTTCTCTAAGCTGTCTTGGACCACTCAGCAGCTGAATGATGCTAGGACATAAATGTCTCCATCCCAATCAGCCAATCAGGTTGCTCCAGCATGTGCACAGCCAGCCAGTCATGCATGCAAAATCCCACAGCAACCATGAATAACCTCAAAGCATCTCCTCTAACAAGATGCACCCCTGAAAGCAGCCATTTATTAAATATGGGTCAGTCCTTTTCTTGTGTATCCACAGAAGCGGTGGGACAGAAGGGGTGAGACAATGCTGCTTTTCTTGTCTACTGGGGCTGTTCTGTTTTGTTTTTCTTTTTCCTCCTTTCTCCCCACTCCTTTGATCAGCATTAGGCGGTACCCTGATTGGTGGGGAGAAGAGTACATTTTTTCTTGCTGGTCAGTCATACTTTCTACTTCAGTTGATTCTAACAAAAAGATCTATGTGTTAGCAGGAGTTTACAGTAGTAGATGTCTGCACAGTACGCTGATGCCAGCCCTGTGCAGCCCACAGCACCATGCTAAACATGCCTGAACACATCAGCATCATACTCTATATCATAATGGTAATTTTGATCAGTAGTAGATAAACTCTTAAGTGCACATGCATGCACACACACACACGCACACACACACAGGTACATGTTTCACCAGCATAAACATTACTTCAAAACCCAGTGGATAATGGGGTCTTCGTGCTTACACCTGGATAGCTAACAGTTCAACTCTAGTTTGAAAGACACTTTGATCTCTCATCTGTTCAGCTACATCAGGACACCACAACAAGGGCAGTTAAAAGCAAATAAACGTAAACCATTTCTTTCCACGAGCATCATGTTCACCACTAATGGTTTGCAAACAAAGGCCGACAAAACAGACGAATCACAATAATGTTGATTCAGAAAAGTCTCATTACTTAGTTATTGGTTCATTACTGGTTCATTGTTAATATTAGGGATGTCTATCCTTTTTCAGCTCTATGTTCTGTCATTCTCCATTTGGTAAGAAGTTATTTATTTATTTATTTATCTATTTATTTATTTATTTATTGTCCTTTGCCAAATCCGAATCAACTCGAGTTACACGGAAGAGGAAAAGAAGGTAAAATAAATAAATAAATAAATAAACATTTCACCTGAGTCAAACTGATGTGAAACTTGGTGATACCACCACTTATTTCAACTGTGCATTTAACTTTTATCAACGATAAGGCAAAGACTTATGACATCATAACATGAGCAGTTTTTCCCCTTCCATAAACAACAGTCCTAAAATTAAGGATTGAGACATCAAATCTCATGCATGACAGCTCTGGATATCTGAATACAGCTCTGGATATATAAATATCACAATTGTTTGTATGACTAGCATGCACATTATCACACACAGCCACATGCACACAAACACACTGATCGCCCACTCCTCACTGTTTAAGCTACGGCTGCCCTGTCGATATGATACAGGGGACATCAAGTATTGTAACAGACGCACACACACACACACACGCATACAAAGCATGAATAACATCTGCTCATCCTTCACAATTATGCATTAATGTGTAGAGAATAAAGAATAGAACGAAAGAGGGAAGGAGACGAGAGAGCCAGGGATGGAAATGCAACCTGCACACACACACACACACACACACACACACACACACACACACACACACACACACACACACACACAGAAGCAAACAAGCAAGCATCAGGAGGCATCTGTATAGATGTATTCATTCACTAAAGTGGAAGCATAAAATGAATGTAGCAGTGACTGCATATTAATAAATAAACACAATAAATGTGATTGATGCTGGTGAAAGGCAAGAATCAGTCAGACAGAGAGAGGGAAGGACGGAAGAGAGAACGTAGAGAGGCAGGATGGAGGGAAAACAGCAACAAAAACACAAACACATTCTCTCAGACAAACAACAACATTCAGAATGGAAATAAACCCTGCCTGGGATCACACAGGCATAGAAGACACAAGCGTGCGCACATGTACATACGTGTACACTGTAAGACCACACAAATACAAAATGAAAACATACATGGAAAACTGAGCAGATGAACTATCTGAAGGATCGAGCTCACCGACAACAACGAACCCTCATGAACCCTTCGGTCAGAGGCGTGCGCTCCCAGCCGCGCGCGTTGGCTCGCACACGCCCTGCGGCTGGACTCCCCTACCTTGTAGCAGGCTCTGGAGATTGAGCTGTGCCTCCTGGTGCAGCTCCTGCACACACTCCGGCCTACTCCACGAGCCGAACACATTCACATGCTGTTGCCATGACGATTGGAAGTGGGCCGTTCGCTTGCTCTCCGAGTCCAAGTTGGTGGTGGCTGGCAGCAGGAGAGAGAGAGAGAGAGAGGGAGAGAGAGAGAGCAGGAGAGAGAGAGAGAGAGAGGGAGAGAGAGAGAGCAGGAGAGAGAGAGAGAGAGAGAGAGAGAGAGAGAGGAAGCGAGATAGCAAAAGAGGAAGAGATGAGAGGGCGGAAGAGAGGGAGGAGAGAGAGATAGATACATAGATAAATAAAAATGTATAACATTTGCATGGCTAATATCTAGAGACGAAGGCTAGATATACTGTGTTTTGGCAGACAGACAGGGAGATCTGACAACCTCATAGTCAGAGAGCTGCATTACAGTCATCACAATAGCAATTCATTTATCAGGATTTTTATTTGCAGGACAGTCAAACCAGTATAGATGCAGTTCGTTATTTGTGCTTTCAGAGCATTTTCGTACGAGAGGTCTGTTTTTGCTGATTAATAGTGTAGCACCACATGTTTAAAGCCAGAAGGGCAATTCTGGCATCATACTTTTCTAATAAACTACTCAGTACAGCATGTTTACTTACAGCAGAGTTACAACCAGTAGCAACTAAATTCAACCAGTCAGATCTATTAAATCATCAGCAACTCAATAAAATACAATCAGAGCTCTTAAATAACAGACTAAGTATATGTTATAACATTACGTTCTGTGTAAGGCTATAGTGTCTAACCACCAGCTGTCACCCAAATGGCTCAGACTTCACGATGCCAGGACCACAGGGTAAACTTTAAAATATACACATACGATCACAGGTCACAGCACTGCTGCATGTGGCAAGTTTTCCTGGCTATTGCTGGTTAAGGGTAGGAGTTGGTTATATAGTACATCACCTCTTGTAGTCTAACTAAAATCAAAGAAATAAAATAATTGAATATTTGATGTGCATTATCTCTATACACTGAGGCATGATTTCCTCATTATTAAAGTAACTTATTAATATAGGAGAGAGAAAGAGAGAATGGGAGAGAGAGGAGTGGAGGCATAATTGGAGAGGGAGGAGGGGGAGAGAGACAGGGCAAGGGGTGAGAGAGACAGGGCAAGGGGTGAGAGCAGCGAGGGAGACACATCTATGCATCGATGGTCAAAGCATCTATGGAAAACAAACACCAACAGAATTAAACTGGTCTTCACAGACACCCCAAATATCTCAGGAGCCTTGAAACACCAGTGTTCTTAGTTGTCTTCACCCATCTCCATCGCCCACATGACCTGGTTAGCCAAGTTACTTTCATTTTCTTTTGTATTCCCACAAATATGATCTGTCGGATCTGATCTGAGGTCCTACCCCTAAGGTGGAACCCGAGCTGACTCAAGCCCACACATCAAGGGCTTCTCACGCCATCTGAATCCCCATGTGTACAGTCACATACATGCTCTGCTTAATTAGCCAAATACATTCACCCTCATTAGCAGCTGATTAACTAGCATGAACTGAGCGGGGGCTCCAGGACATTAAATAAGACCCAGTGGCTGTGCACCAAAGCTCTGCTCACTGTGACTCTAATCACTGTGAAGGAGAGGCTATTCCATGGGCTTGTGGCCAAATCCTCAAACTCTGGAGATCTTCTGCGGCAGCCCCAATAAGAGCATAGTACTTCCCCCCTGTTATTCAGCCCATTTTCCACATAAACCAACACGCAAGGAAAAAGCTTAACCAAGAGCCTCTTAAGACAGAAACTTGAAACAATGCAAAGCAGTTCTGTCAATGGCAATATTACAACGTAAACATTATAAATACAAGCTACTTAAAGGTGCTGTCAGGCCACCACCTGTGGAAGGCGGCGACAGACTGTTAAACACCAACACATCTCAGCCTGAAGAGAATGAAGCCTGAGCACAAGCCACAACCGCACTGCCTCAGAGCTACAGAAGTACAGTAGCTGTTCAGCGAGAGACTGCAGTCAGCAGCGGGTAGGGGGAGACAGAAAATGCTGAAGCTTTTATATATTCTGTTGTTTGTTTGTTCTTCGGATGCGTAAGCCTTCTCCTTGGACAGGTCCTTGTGCATAAGATGAGCGGGGCGGTTGTCGTCTGGGCGCACAGCAGCTACCCCGTGGAACGGCCTGATCAGAAGGCTTGACTTTCACAAGGCCTCTTTCCCAGTTTCTGGAGTTGCCACCACAGGCGGTATCCTGAGGGTTGATCCAGCCCATGTCTAACTCCACAGTGCACAGCGTACGTTCAGTATTGGGAAAATGTCATGAAAACGTGGGGGAATGGAATGTGCAGCTGGCTGACCACACGAGATTGGCTCCCTTAACACACACACACACACACACGCTTCGTTATGAAACACAAACACTTAGGCACACTAACAGATGTACACAGCACAGAGCCAAAAGGTGAAGCAGGAGGACTGGGAAATGAGACACTCTTAAAATGATACAGTCTCTCTGTGTTTCTTTTTTTTTGTGTGTGTTGTTTTAGGACAGGTCACTCATCGACAGGCCTATATCTGAGACCCATGATGTCACCTGAGATGACATCTCACTGCACACTTTACACAGTGTAAATGTTGCTTTGGAAACTTCTGGAAAATAACTTGTGAAGATCTCTCACAGCATGAACAAAAATATGCTTTAGAGGTTATAAAGCCGTCTGTCGAGTTCTCTCATGAAAAGGCATCAGCTTGCTGATGCTCACACAAACACACACACACACCAAGGCTTCAAAGTGTGTTTCAGAGCTGTGATCGCATGGAGAGAGCTGCCAGAAGCAATTGCTCTCAGAAGGTAATTGTAATGACAAGAATCCTAATTCAGACCCTCTCTGTCTGGCTCCAAAACTCTTCCTTCTCTCTCTCTCTCCCTCTCTTTCTTTCTCTCTTCCATTGACGTGTGAGATTGGAGCCTTTCCAGGCAGTGAAGCTTAAACAGCATCTGATGGGTGTCTTTGCATGGTGCAGATAAAGCAGTAGCACTGATTAGATAGTGATAAGAGTTCCTGGCACTGCAGTGACCAGGGGGATCTTACCTTTGCAAACTAGCATGAATAGTCTTTGTGCATGATGTTCTTGAGAGGACCTTCTGCGGTATTTCACTTCTAAATTATTATTTTTCTGTGCAGTCAGACTGTTGAGAACAATCCTGCATGTTCATTGCCATTCACAGCCAGAAGAAGGTAGACAAAGCTAGCTCATTATCCCAGTTCAACCTGTCATTCATATTCATGTCATTTTATTAGTCAGATAAGCCAGCTGACCTCTTAAAATGCACTGGGAAGAAGAAGAAGAAAGCTTAGCTGTTTTGAAAATTACAGTGAGCTCATCTCCTGCCTAGGAGACTTTCTGTAAGGCAACAGTGTAAAAACCAGAGATTTTGCACAGGGTGGAAAATTTGATATGTGTCAAGCCAGCCAGCCCAAATTCGCTCTTTACACGAATACAGATCATATTCATGGAAACAAGACATGTTATTTTTCCAATTTGTTATGTCTTCTTCTCCATGGTTACTGTATCTACAGTGTCGAGCCACAAGAGCGACAATAAAATAATCACACAGAAAAAAGGGAAGGAGAAGATAGAGGAAGAAATGCATTGAATAGATGGCGTTTATCTGTTCTGTGGTGTATATATATATGACACTAATGACAGGTGTGTTGGTGCAAGTGACAACCTAATCATTTGATGCAAAATCTGTCATGCTGAACATGTACATGCACACACATGCAAAAACAAATCAGTACTGTGTAACTGTTACTGTTGCAGGCTTTCACACAGACACACACCTAGCGTTCACTGCTAAAGCTGTGCCTAAAATAATTGCTACTAACAGATGGGCAAGTAACTGTGAATTTGTGAGGAGACATGTGTGTGTGTGTGTGTGTGTGTGTGTGTGTGTGTGTGTGTGTGTGTGTGTGTGTGTGTGTGTGTGTGTGTGTGTGTGGTTGACTGCTCTGTGGTGTCCTTAACACACAGCAGTGTTGCTGACTAGAGGGGCACTTACTTGCTCCCTGTCTGCTCTGTTCCACAGCCAGCACTCTGCAACACTGCCCACCATGTGGGCTTGGATATGTGTGACACTGAGTGACAGGAAAACACAGAATGTGAGTCCAAGTGAGTCAGGGTGTCTGATAAGCACATTTACACAAACACACACACACAGTTACAGAGGAAGCCACTGACAGACACAGGGAGGAACCCATTCAGGGTCAATCAATGGCCACCCTTCCATCCTCAACCTCCAACCCGTGTCCACATCACGCCACGGCTCATCCAAGACCTCAATGCAGATCCCGCCTCGCTAACCTCTCACTGTTCTCACTCTCCTACTTCTTTCTCCATGTTTGGCCACAAATTCTTGTGTTTTGTTAACATAATAAAGCATTTATAAGCCTTATAAGGAATGTTTTTTTTAAAAGAACAGTATCTATTTTTACCCTAAGATCGTGAGATGTTTTATGTTAGCTGCATTGCCTCTATAACTAATGAGGCAAAAGCAGACCTTTATATGAAGTTACTCATTAACTTGGCTCAGAGCACCAGCTGTATTTCTGAAGCGAGTCGGTCTGACTTAAACCCAGCCTACACGATAAAGTAAACGAATGGGTCCCTGATGCCTTTCAGGCTGCTTCAGGTGTGAAGAGAGAGCTTTAGAGCGTTCCCCTCACACCCCAGAGACCAGTCAGCCACACCAGGACCATCACTGCTGCTGGAAGGTGGAGCACACGATGGAGAGGCGGAGTAGCATGTATCTAACAGGTCGTCTCCTCTAGAGACTCCTCCCCTAACCTGAGAAGACGAGCGGCGAGGGATTCGCACACACCTGTCAAAGAGAGCTGCTGAGTGAAAGCAGACGCCTGGCACAATTACAGACATAAAAAAATAAAACAGTTGGAAATATAGAATGCCATAAGCTGCTTTCAGTTTCAGTAAAAAGAAGGAAAATGTAGACCTAATTTAACAGAACAGAATAAACAGACTTTGTTTACTGATAATGTCTTGTGTTTTGGCGAGCATAAACTTATAATTACAATTTGGCAGTAATATTAACTGTTCAGAGATTGCCTTAGTCTGTAAACTTTTCCACGCTAATTTTAGCTCCCGGCACCATCTGACATAGGAGAGTCACTTAGCACCTAATTCAAATGAAGAAAAAGCCTAAATCTGACAGACTTCATCTTAACTAACAAAACATTTGGTGGCACAAACACCCAGACTCCCCACAGGTACACACTCTACGCCCCCAGTGTTGCATGGAGCAGCCCACCGTGAGACACTGCCGGAGGGCTGGCAGAGAAGGACTCCTTCACTACGGGAGGTGCACCACTCCTCCAAGCAAAACAAAGTGATCTCACACTTCAAATGAAGAGAACAATCGTGTGATTTCCTTTCTTATGCCTGCTCAATGTTGCATGATTCACCCATATTAGGGAATAATTGCAGTCTTTAATCTGGGCCTGCATTCAGTAGCAGCCATTTTGGAAATGTATTTTGGAACAGCACGGAGGATGTTTGCAAACAGTGGAAATGAAACCAGTGCTCACAGGTCGTTGACTACAAAACAAGGTTCCAGCACTGGTTTGGGGTGTGAGGGGGAAGGCTCCCTGGAGGACAACGTGAGGTACTTACAACGTGAGTCACACACAGTTGCCTACTCAGCTACTTCTCAGAGTTATAACACCATGTCATGGTGCTGTAAATCACAGACAGTGATGGTGTGACTGTGGTCACTGAGGTCACTGCAGATGTGCCACCTTGCATTCGTCTGTCAACAGTGAACAGGACTAGAATAGGTCAGAACCCCAAAGCCGAATGACACAGGGCACATGTTCATATGGAAAGAGTATTTACAGTATTGTTGAGAAGTCAGTGGCATTATCAATAAGGGAATATCTAGTGGAAAAACTAAAGAATTGATGATGAAGGATTACATTTCCTGCATAAAATAAATAAGATTCCAATCCAGTAAATCCAGTCTTAGGCTAATTGTAAATTCAGTGAAGGCCAGAACCTGTCTAACAGCAATCAAAGGTAAAATCCAGAGCTCTGGAAAGGAAAAAAGTTACAGTTTTGTTTATTTGTTTTTAAATAAAAACAAACCCATCAGCAAAGCGGGTCACACGTCTACTTGGCAATTTAGAGTGTTGTGGCTGGCTCTGTTCTCCTTCTCTCACTGGTGTTGACACAAAGCTTCTAGAACAATCCCTCAGGAAGGCACTGCTATGATGTCATTTGTCCGACACCGCCTGCCAGGCACTGGTTTGCTTTGGCTCTGCTTGTTATGGCATATCTTTAACCTGACTTGCTGGGAAACTACAACTCCCACGCAGTCCTTTAAGACCATACAAGAAGGCATACTTCTCATGCTTGTAACTGTATGTCCATACACCCCTTTGTTGTGCTGTGTTTGTATGTGTGTGTGTGGCTCTACATGCCACACTTATATTCTATGAAGCACATAATGGACACTGGGCAACCTGTGTCAACATACTCTATAATGCAGTGTTAGTCACCCAGCTGAGAATACTAAATTTAAATGCTGCCACATTCGCACAAAAACTGTGAATAAAATGTTTAAATAGATACTTTGTTGCTGCTGGTGATAGAAAAAGAGTTCACAGATTATAACAAAGATTAATACTAAGAAATAAGCCTTTTAAAATATCTTCTAGGCATAAAAGTTTAAACTGTAAGATTCAAAGATGCAAACTGAGGTATTAAAATGTAAACTATAATTTCACTACAAGCCAAACACACCCCCATAGTATTATCCCATAATACTCACTCTCACATGTGCACATGCATATACACCAGCAAACACACACACACACACACACACACACACACCCAACACTGAATACAAACACACCGTGAAAATCTAAACCCATCCCTTCAGCTAACTTCCACAGGAAACCGCACTTCATCCACTTCCTGCCATGCTGCACGTGCTCCCTGATGCCCGTGTAAGCCTCTGCTGTGGCTGAGTGAGTGGAGCTGAAGTGGTGGATACAGTGGGGTACCAAGAACACTCAGCCCAGGCATCCAGGAGACAGGCCTCTCTCAGTGGGCAGGTGAAGCTGAGGAACCCCCCTCTACTGCATTCCAAGAGAAGCCTAATAAAGCCAAGAGCACACAGGACAATCATGGGGGCTCCTTCCGTGGATGAGTCCAGAGGTGCGCAGGTGCTAGTGGGTGGTGCAGGCATGGAGGGGGGGGGGGGTTTCAGGTTCAGGGAGTGCCAGTAGGTGCTTCAGCACAGAGCAGATGCCCAGGAGAACCAGGGTGGCTATAGGTGGTGCAACCAAGGGCCACAAACAACCAGGGATGAAAGAATATAAACAAAGGAGATGTGTGTGTGTGTGTGTGTGTGTGTGTGTGTGTGCCAAATGCAGTATATCAGTGGGCTATTAGCTCACCGGGTGCACATCTGTCAATAGTAGGATGAATAGATGAATGATATAAAAGATTTGGCAGCAGACTCGAAACCTCATGACCGTTCCATTCATAACTGAAACCACACACGTATACTCACAAACCCAGACTCACACACACTCACAAACACACAAACACACACACACATATGTCTCCTTTGTTTATTTATCTTTTTACCCATCCTTGGCACAACACTCATTTTGAAAAAGCAGAGCCAAGCTGCCTATCACAGCTAATACCCATTCCCACACCCACACACACACACACACACACACATACACACACATGGCTACATACACAAACACACCCAAACCCACACACACAGGTTTTAACCCTCACCAGGAGGCTGCAATGTGGAGCTTTCTGCTCTCTGTCATAGGGCCAGCCAGCCAGAGAGGCGGCCAGAACTCAATGGTTTCATTTAGAAACTCGTTTGCATAAAAATTCTATGAGGCTTAATTTTCTCTTCCATTCATTTTACATTCATAATTAGCCTGTGAGCTCTAAAAAAAACGAACGTGTGTACATGTGCGCATGAGTGTGAGCTGGAGAGAATGGATGCATGTTTCCTGCGAGATTGTAAGTGAGTGTGTGTGTGTGTGAGTGTGTGTGTGACAGTGTTGGAGAGAGCAGTGTCTGTGGACTGTCATCATTATTTCTCTTTCCTGGTGTGTATAGTGTTGCGTTGCTATACTGGAACTCTGTAGTAAAAGGTAAACAAAACGCAGAGCAAAAACCAAGAAGGAAATGTGCACCAGCCCCGCTCTTTGTGTGTGTGTGTGTGTGTGAGTGAGTATATTTGTGTGTACACATGCATGTGTGAGTGTGTGTGATTAAGAGAGAGAGATAGAGAGAGAGAGGGAAAGCATGAGACTGTCAAGTCCCTACATAACCTCAGGTCACTTTCACACAGATGTGCTAGTACACCATGACTCAAGGTGAAGCCTATAACTCTTACATTTACTAACATTCACTCAAATACACCCACACACACACACACACACACACACACACACACACACACAAAGATCAAGTTACAAAATTCAACCAGAGTGTCTCGAAGCATATAATGTATCAACCAAAAATGGCAAGTAAACGTTACAATGGCCAGTGCCCTAGTTCCCTAAGCCAACATTCACCAATAATACCCACAACTGGAAAACTTCTAAATGCCTCACACCCACAACTGCAACACAGCACTTCTATCTCAGCACAAGGCTTGTTAGTGAATAGTCTTAGTGCAAAAGAGTCTTAAATCACAGTAAGCAATCAATCAGCATATTCACGCTACAAAAGCTCATCATCCAATCACAAGGGACCAGCGTGGAGTCTCAGCCAGTTGGGGATCAAACCCAATAGTGCATCCTTCACAATACTCAGGAATTGTTGAGGTAGTACAAAGAGTCCCCATCTCTTTCCCATCACTACAGTCCTCCCGATTCAGCCAGACCTTGTCTGCTTCGAGTTGAAGCTGAATGCAGTGGAGCAAAGACTGAACCAGCAAACAAAAAGGCCTCCAGCAGGCAGTGGAAAAGCTGAGCCTACCTGTTCGGGTCCTGAAGACGTCTAGCCTCTCCATGTCCACGGAGAAAGAGAGAAAAAGGGAGAAATAGAGAGAAAGAGAGGGAAAGATAGAGAGAGTGAGAGAGTGAGAACGAGAGATGAGACAAAAGTAGCAGCATAAATCTGCCTGTGCAAGTTAGGACTGGAGAAAGAAAAAGTATAAAGCTATGTAGTGGTGAGGGAGGGACAGAGGAAAGAGAGAGAGAGAGAGAGAGAGAGAGAGAGATGGAGAGAGAGAGAGAGAGAGAGAGAGAGGGAGAGAGAGAGAGAGAGAGAGAGAGAGAGAGAGAGAGAGAGAGAGAGA